>VZSC01004827.1:0-100738 GCA_013398225.1 Steatornis caripensis
CTGCTAACTTTCTTATGTGCCGTAAGTGAAAGGGCGAAAAAACTTGCACCTGCAGGGAGGAGTGGACCGGACAGGTGACCCAAAACCGACCAAACACAGTATTCCACCCGATACACATCATACTCAGTAAAAAGTTGAGAGATCACAAGGATCAAAACGTCTTTTTTGATGGCCGCTGTCCAAGGAGGACTCTGTCCCTTTCTTCTGCCTTCAATCCCGATCTGTGCATTCCTGAAGCCAGTTCCCATTTGCTGCTGAGTCCAATCTGGGACTTTGCCAGGGCATGCCATGCAGGTGACGTGATCGCCATTGAGGGAGCTCGATATTGGTTTTGTATATATTTGTATACATTCCATTATTTCCCATTGATATTATTAGATTTTTTTAATTGTTATTGTTTCACTAAAGCTGCTTTAATTTTTCCAACCCCTAAGTCTCACCCTTTTCTCTTTCCCTTCCCCTCTGGGAAGGGAAAGGGTTAATAGAAGCATCTGTCCTCTGATTAATAGCCAGCCCAGCCTTGAACTTTGACAATTCTGGACTGAACAGAGCAGCTCTGCCCAGTAGCTGAGGACAAGAAAGGACTCAGACAGATTATCATCACTTAAATTGTAATTAGCCAGGTCACAGCAGTAATGCTTAGCCAGTGCCTGGATTTGTATACCCTTTTAAAAGGGTAACTTATTACACTACGATTCATCTAGATAGCAAACTTGCTTGTAAGCAAACTCTAGATGTTGCTCAAACTTGATTTCTTGGCCTGAGGTTTCCCATATCAGTGGGTTGGCTCCACCGGTGGGAGCAGCACTGGCAGAGTGAACACAGACAAGGTCTCTAGGATGGTCATACCTTCACCAGGCTAGTGCTTCCACCCGCTAGGAACAGGACAAGGCACCCCCATTGCCATGGCCGCACGGACCCTCCCTCAGCGGTCGCAGCCTGCGAGCCGGGTGGCGCTGCACAGGGTGCTGCAGGCACGTTCAGAAGAAGCTCTGAGAAACACCCCTGTCACCCTGCCTTCTCCCTGGCTCTAACACGAAGCATGAAAGGGAGGATTGAGCTGCATGACAGTGGTTCAAGTCCCCTCTCGTGCCACCCCCAGCCTAGGGAGCAGCAGCTATAAGGCAGTTTCTCCCTTCCCTGTGGGAGAAGGAGTGACTGCCAGGTGTGGGGCTCCCCCTTCCCTCCCCTTGCACTCCCCCAGGTACCCTGCCAGAGGTCTGCAAAGCCCATGCACAAGCTCCGTGCTCCCTCTTGGTCTCTAAAGTGGAGCTGTGACAGACTTGGCCATGAAAAAAGGTGCAAATTTTTATGCCTGGGCTCCTCTGGGGTGTGTGCAGCTCAGGCCACCAGCAGAAGACAAACTCGAACACTGCCGTTGCAGCAGCGCTGAGGCATTGCTCTCTGCAGCAGCGTGAATTTTGTCTGTGTGATTTCCTCTAGCTTATCGTCTGATCTCTAGCCTACAGTCAAACTGAACCATAAGGGTTACAGGTGAGGGAACGAAAAGTGCTTTTGTTCTCCCTTTGCATCCCTCCTTCTTCCCACCTCCCAGCCTTCTCCCTCACCTGAATTAATCCAAAGTTGCAGAAGTAGAATCACAAGTTAAGGAGTAAAAAATAGGGAATATGGAAAAAGCCTGTCATAAAATGAGGTTACTCATATCATCATGAGGAAGCAGGGTGATTATACACACTTTACACAGAATGATAGAAACAATGGGATTACTCACACAATCTCAAACTCTAATGAGGTGCATCAGTTACACTCCCACAGCAACCTGGAGAAAGAAGAAGAGTAAAATCTGCTGGTTTAGCCTAATAAGGACTTTGTGAGAGAGTCACGGTTAACATGTCCTACTTACTTATGGTATGCCACAAGCCTGCTAGGGACTGCAGCCCAGGGTTTCTATGTGTCCTCACCAACCCAATGGGGAGGGGAAGGGAGCATAGATGTGGCTATTCTTCTAGCCATTTCCACCTCCAGCGTCACCCTCAACATAATCAATTCAGGACGAGAAGGTAGGTACAAAATCAAAAGAGGAAGTTTACTCGTAGTTATATAGAAACTTCGAAGAATACATCTTCTAATTTATTTTAAATCATTGGGGACATACTAAAAAGCCATTCACATAAAGACAGAAGAAGAGGACGGATCTTCTTAAAGGCAATTCTACAACCAGAACTCTTGAAAAGAGCAAGTGCTGGGTCAACTTCATGTGTTTATGACTGTGAAGGCAGTGTCTGTAAATGGTACTAATGAAAGGAAACACGCTGTCTGAAATTAAAAATCTGTAAAATTTTCTAAGACCTGTTTTTGTAAATAAAATATGAACTACTTGCCAAATTTCCCCCCTGGATGAACATTTTCGTGTGAAATTTAGAAAATGACTGGGAATCTCCCAGGCACAATTCATCTCATTCTACCACAGAGGTTTCAGCCAGGCGAACCGTCCTCTCCTCACCTGGTGGGCACACAGGAACCCCAGGCAGCTGCACTGCAGGTGCCCACAGCAGCTTGAGATGGATCCATCACACTTTTCTCAAGAGCTGAACTTCCTTCACAACTCCGTTTACACACCTGTTTGGGCCTTCAGATAACCATAGCACTTAAGTACATGCTCAAACTCTCCTGCTCCCGGACAAGGAATTAAGCACGTGTTTAAAAGCTTTCCAGCACAGAGATTATTTCCCACCTGAGACCCACCTCATGGGGAAGCCCAAGGCTTCAAAATCTGTAAACCTTGATTTTGTGAGAGACTGAAATAATTTAAAATCAATGGTTCACTTCAGACTTACAAAAATGCTTCACTGCAGCTTCATATCATTTTGACCTTTCTATTCGAATGTTTAAGAAAAAAGATAAAATGTAAGTGTAAAAATAAAGCATAAAGTGAACATCATGCATCTTAATTGTGTTGAAATGAAACAAATTTTTTCTTGAAGATGTTGCTGAAATCATTGTGTTCTGTCAAATTTATCAATTCGTGTCGAATCAGCACTTTCTAATTGTTCCTCTAGCTCAAGACTTTGGGTGTTCTTTACATCACTTCCTTTTCAGCAGGAAAGCTTTCCTAATGCTTTTGATGGCACCATGATAACTCCTTTATAGCATTTCTATTTAAAATTCCCTTTACTTACATTGAAAAAATAATCGCATAACTTAATTTTTTTTTTACTCCTTGCCACTAGAGCACTATCATCTTCATAAGAAAGCTGCTTTTTATCTGCTTGGAGCTCTTTAGTATATAATCTTAAGAAAAATTCTGCAGAAGACGTCCCAGTTTGCATTTCCCCTCTCTTGAGTGCTTCAGCTCTCCAAAAGCATAACTGGAACACGGACATCAACCCAAAGTTTTTGCAACAAGCTGTTGGTGTTTCTGGTTATTATCATGCCTAATGTTACAATACACCCTGTTTTAGGAAAAGCAGTGTTTAATTGACCAAAGAAGAAAAACAAATGCTTCCCCAAGGCAAAAATTCCATGAACTGTTTGGATGTTTTCTATGAAGTAACAAGCACTTCTGTCAGAATTTGGAAGTCTTAGACACTGTTTTTTGAATGGACTGCAGCAAAGAAGAGACAGCTTGAATAGGATTTTACAGTTTCAACATGCTTAAGGACATTCCAGGCTAAAATATTACTTGTTTTATGACATTACTCAAAAAGAAATGAAGTTTTTAAGGTAGACTTTATACCCAAATTAAAATAAATCTGAAGTTATATCAGTACAGCTAGAAAAACAGAAGAAGAATACAGTTATCTTCTAAACTTACAGGAAAGAGTGGCAGGCCATGCTCTTGAAACCTTCTATTTAATATATTTATGTTTAATGCGCCCCTGCAATCAGACTGCATGTGGAAACACTAAGTGCAGCTTTATGGACTTTTGGGGGCTCAATGCAGCTGCAGAGATATAATCTACAGATGATCCAAATACAGGAAAGGAAAAGGATTCAGGTTTTTTTATACCGACTTCATTTACTGATTTCATACCGACATAGTGTAGGTGAACATAAGACTATCGAGAGGAGGACTAATTCTTGTACTTCCCAACCAAAGAAAGAACATTAAACCAGCATTTTCACTGCCAGAAAATTAAAAAAGAAAAATAGAAAACACCTCTTCAACTTTCCATGTTTTTGAGATAACAAAACAACTGGCAAGCTGGAACTCAGATTCCAAAGCCATTGAATTCTTGAGAATGTCTTAGCACTGTCTTTAAGATCAATGAATCAAAGACATACCACTGTCTCACAAGCAAGTTCCCTGGTTTTTTTCCTTGCTGTTTCCCCTAAGGGGGAGCATTCCAGGAAGGATGTTCTTCTCTAACTAGAAACATAATACAGTGAGCCTGGAAGGAAGAGATACCTGGCTGGGACAGGTTTCAGTTACCCAGGAGCTGATGTTTTTCCCATCATATCTGAGATGATCTGTAAGTGCTCTGATGTGCATGGTTATCTGAAAACCAAATGCTTGATACACCCAGTCAAAATATGAGGCATATATGTGTGATTTCAATTTGATAGAAAAAAGAGAATATCGTTCCTAACTCAGGAGTTTACTGTGGAAATTTAGATCATATGCAGACTATATTCAGAAAATAAACATAGAAAGTAATCAAAGTTGCCCAATCTGTAAGGTGCCAGGCAGAGCTAATCCTAATGAACTGAGTTCTTTTAAATCCTGATTTCCCTAGCATGTTTTAATTATTTCAATTTAACTATTAAATTCAATGTCCAAGATTTTAAAATGCAAAATTCTACCAAGAAGTAGTTAAGGCATGAGGTTTAGTGACACAAACTCCTTAACACTTTGGATGTCTGCAATGTAACTGGTTGTGATTATAGTTTTTAATAACATGGGAACTGCTGTCACCCGAGCCTGTTCTGAACAGCCCTAAGGTTACCATCTCCAGTTCAACCAANCCCGATACACATCATACTCAGTAAAAAGTTGAGAGATCACAAGGATCAAAACGTCTTTTTTGATGGCCGCTGTCCAAGGAGGACTCTGTCCCTTTCTTCTGCCTTCAATCCCGATCTGTGCATTCCTGAAGCCAGTTCCCATTTGCTGCTGAGTCCAATCTGGGACTTTGCCAGGGCATGCCATGCAGGTGACGTGATCGCCATTGAGGGAGCTCGATATTGGTTTTGTATATATTTGTATACATTCCATTATTTCCCATTGATATTATTAGATTTTTTTAATTGTTATTGTTTCACTAAAGCTGCTTTAATTTTTCCAACCCCTAAGTCTCACCCTTTTCTCTTTCCCTTCCCCTCTGGGAAGGGAAAGGGTTAATAGAAGCATCTGTCCTCTGATTAATAGCCAGCCCAGCCTTGAACTTTGACAATTCTGGACTGAACAGAGCAGCTCTGCCCAGTAGCTGAGGACAAGAAAGGACTCAGACAGATTATCATCACTTAAATTGTAATTAGCCAGGTCACAGCAGTAATGCTTAGCCAGTGCCTGGATTTGTATACCCTTTTAAAAGGGTAACTTATTACACTACGATTCATCTAGATAGCAAACTTGCTTGTAAGCAAACTCTAGATGTTGCTCAAACTTGATTTCTTGGCCTGAGGTTTCCCATATCAGTGGGTTGGCTCCACCGGTGGGAGCAGCACTGGCAGAGTGAACACAGACAAGGTCTCTAGGATGGTCATACCTTCACCAGGCTAGTGCTTCCACCCGCTAGGAACAGGACAAGGCACCCCCATTGCCATGGCCGCACGGACCCTCCCTCAGCGGTCGCAGCCTGCGAGCCGGGTGGCGCTGCACAGGGTGCTGCAGGCACGTTCAGAAGAAGCTCTGAGAAACACCCCTGTCACCCTGCCTTCTCCCTGGCTCTAACACGAAGCATGAAAGGGAGGATTGAGCTGCATGACAGTGGTTCAAGTCCCCTCTCGTGCCACCCCCAGCCTAGGGAGCAGCAGCTATAAGGCAGTTTCTCCCTTCCCTGTGGGAGAAGGAGTGACTGCCAGGTGTGGGGCTCCCCCTTCCCTCCCCTTGCACTCCCCCAGGTACCCTGCCAGAGGTCTGCAAAGCCCATGCACAAGCTCCGTGCTCCCTCTTGGTCTCTAAAGTGGAGCTGTGACAGACTTGGCCATGAAAAAAGGTGCAAATTTTTATGCCTGGGCTCCTCTGGGGTGTGTGCAGCTCAGGCCACCAGCAGAAGACAAACTCGAACACTGCCGTTGCAGCAGCGCTGAGGCATTGCTCTCTGCAGCAGCGTGAATTTTGTCTGTGTGATTTCCTCTAGCTTATCGTCTGATCTCTAGCCTACAGTCAAACTGAACCATAAGGGTTACAGGTGAGGGAACGAAAAGTGCTTTTGTTCTCCCTTTGCATCCCTCCTTCTTCCCACCTCCCAGCCTTCTCCCTCACCTGAATTAATCCAAAGTTGCAGAAGTAGAATCACAAGTTAAGGAGTAAAAAATAGGGAATATGGAAAAAGCCTGTCATAAAATGAGGTTACTCATATCATCATGAGGAAGCAGGGTGATTATACACACTTTACACAGAATGATAGAAACAATGGGATTACTCACACAATCTCAAACTCTAATGAGGTGCATCAGTTACACTCCCACAGCAACCTGGAGAAAGAAGAAGAGTAAAATCTGCTGGTTTAGCCTAATAAGGACTTTGTGAGAGAGTCACGGTTAACATGTCCTACTTACTTATGGTATGCCACAAGCCTGCTAGGGACTGCAGCCCAGGGTTTCTATGTGTCCTCACCAACCCAATGGGGAGGGGAAGGGAGCATAGATGTGGCTATTCTTCTAGCCATTTCCACCTCCAGCGTCACCCTCAACATAATCAATTCAGGACGAGAAGGTAGGTACAAAATCAAAAGAGGAAGTTTACTCGTAGTTATATAGAAACTTCGAAGAATACATCTTCTAATTTATTTTAAATCATTGGGGACATACTAAAAAGCCATTCACATAAAGACAGAAGAAGAGGACGGATCTTCTTAAAGGCAATTCTACAACCAGAACTCTTGAAAAGAGCAAGTGCTGGGTCAACTTCATGTGTTTATGACTGTGAAGGCAGTGTCTGTAAATGGTACTAATGAAAGGAAACACGCTGTCTGAAATTAAAAATCTGTAAAATTTTCTAAGACCTGTTTTTGTAAATAAAATATGAACTACTTGCCAAATTTCCCCCCTGGATGAACATTTTCGTGTGAAATTTAGAAAATGACTGGGAATCTCCCAGGCACAATTCATCTCATTCTACCACAGAGGTTTCAGCCAGGCGAACCGTCCTCTCCTCACCTGGTGGGCACACAGGAACCCCAGGCAGCTGCACTGCAGGTGCCCACAGCAGCTTGAGATGGATCCATCACACTTTTCTCAAGAGCTGAACTTCCTTCACAACTCCGTTTACACACCTGTTTGGGCCTTCAGATAACCATAGCACTTAAGTACATGCTCAAACTCTCCTGCTCCCGGACAAGGAATTAAGCACGTGTTTAAAAGCTTTCCAGCACAGAGATTATTTCCCACCTGAGACCCACCTCATGGGGAAGCCCAAGGCTTCAAAATCTGTAAACCTTGATTTTGTGAGAGACTGAAATAATTTAAAATCAATGGTTCACTTCAGACTTACAAAAATGCTTCACTGCAGCTTCATATCATTTTGACCTTTCTATTCGAATGTTTAAGAAAAAAGATAAAATGTAAGTGTAAAAATAAAGCATAAAGTGAACATCATGCATCTTAATTGTGTTGAAATGAAACAAATTTTTTCTTGAAGATGTTGCTGAAATCATTGTGTTCTGTCAAATTTATCAATTCGTGTCGAATCAGCACTTTCTAATTGTTCCTCTAGCTCAAGACTTTGGGTGTTCTTTACATCACTTCCTTTTCAGCAGGAAAGCTTTCCTAATGCTTTTGATGGCACCATGATAACTCCTTTATAGCATTTCTATTTAAAATTCCCTTTACTTACATTGAAAAAATAATCGCATAACTTAATTTTTTTTTTACTCCTTGCCACTAGAGCACTATCATCTTCATAAGAAAGCTGCTTTTTATCTGCTTGGAGCTCTTTAGTATATAATCTTAAGAAAAATTCTGCAGAAGACGTCCCAGTTTGCATTTCCCCTCTCTTGAGTGCTTCAGCTCTCCAAAAGCATAACTGGAACACGGACATCAACCCAAAGTTTTTGCAACAAGCTGTTGGTGTTTCTGGTTATTATCATGCCTAATGTTACAATACACCCTGTTTTAGGAAAAGCAGTGTTTAATTGACCAAAGAAGAAAAACAAATGCTTCCCCAAGGCAAAAATTCCATGAACTGTTTGGATGTTTTCTATGAAGTAACAAGCACTTCTGTCAGAATTTGGAAGTCTTAGACACTGTTTTTTGAATGGACTGCAGCAAAGAAGAGACAGCTTGAATAGGATTTTACAGTTTCAACATGCTTAAGGACATTCCAGGCTAAAATATTACTTGTTTTATGACATTACTCAAAAAGAAATGAAGTTTTTAAGGTAGACTTTATACCCAAATTAAAATAAATCTGAAGTTATATCAGTACAGCTAGAAAAACAGAAGAAGAATACAGTTATCTTCTAAACTTACAGGAAAGAGTGGCAGGCCATGCTCTTGAAACCTTCTATTTAATATATTTATGTTTAATGCGCCCCTGCAATCAGACTGCATGTGGAAACACTAAGTGCAGCTTTATGGACTTTTGGGGGCTCAATGCAGCTGCAGAGATATAATCTACAGATGATCCAAATACAGGAAAGGAAAAGGATTCAGGTTTTTTTATACCGACTTCATTTACTGATTTCATACCGACATAGTGTAGGTGAACATAAGACTATCGAGAGGAGGACTAATTCTTGTACTTCCCAACCAAAGAAAGAACATTAAACCAGCATTTTCACTGCCAGAAAATTAAAAAAGAAAAATAGAAAACACCTCTTCAACTTTCCATGTTTTTGAGATAACAAAACAACTGGCAAGCTGGAACTCAGATTCCAAAGCCATTGAATTCTTGAGAATGTCTTAGCACTGTCTTTAAGATCAATGAATCAAAGACATACCACTGTCTCACAAGCAAGTTCCCTGGTTTTTTTCCTTGCTGTTTCCCCTAAGGGGGAGCATTCCAGGAAGGATGTTCTTCTCTAACTAGAAACATAATACAGTGAGCCTGGAAGGAAGAGATACCTGGCTGGGACAGGTTTCAGTTACCCAGGAGCTGATGTTTTTCCCATCATATCTGAGATGATCTGTAAGTGCTCTGATGTGCATGGTTATCTGAAAACCAAATGCTTGATACACCCAGTCAAAATATGAGGCATATATGTGTGATTTCAATTTGATAGAAAAAAGAGAATATCGTTCCTAACTCAGGAGTTTACTGTGGAAATTTAGATCATATGCAGACTATATTCAGAAAATAAACATAGAAAGTAATCAAAGTTGCCCAATCTGTAAGGTGCCAGGCAGAGCTAATCCTAATGAACTGAGTTCTTTTAAATCCTGATTTCCCTAGCATGTTTTAATTATTTCAATTTAACTATTAAATTCAATGTCCAAGATTTTAAAATGCAAAATTCTACCAAGAAGTAGTTAAGGCATGAGGTTTAGTGACACAAACTCCTTAACACTTTGGATGTCTGCAATGTAACTGGTTGTGATTATAGTTTTTAATAACATGGGAACTGCTGTCACCCGAGCCTGTTCTGAACAGCCCTAAGGTTACCATCTCCAGTTCAACCAAAGCACAAACCTTTCAACTCTTCCCTACTGCCAATATATACTATTTGCCTAAATTGTAGGCTGAGAAAAGAATTTTACTTCTTGGTCTGTAGATAGGTGTCTACTGGAAAATCTGATAAGCCAGCTGAATCTTCATTTTGGGAAGCTACTGAGCATATTTCCTTACAAGATGATCAGTTCAATCAACATTCCTTTAAATTGCCTGGTTTTAAACCTACAGAACTGAAAACTGCATTATCTTCCTTGACTGCATTGTGAACTTCTCCAATGCACCTGAGTAACTTAGATTTCTCAATACTGCTCATTTTTGAGAGAGAGCTAAAAAATCTATTGTTCTCATCTGGGTTTTGGTTTTGAACAAAATCAAAATTTGAGGTCAAGTTTTGCCCTCAACCTTATTCACATGCAATTGAGTCCATGATTCTTCTCCTTGGAGGAGCAAATGATCTTCCGAAATGTGAACAGAATTTGAGGAGTGAAAGACCAGTCACATTAAAGCCAAGAATATATTCCTGCAAAACTTTTAACAGTGAACTCATAATAAACATCCTGAATACAGAAAAAAGCAATCTTGAATAATTAGGGTTTCAAATTATTGGTTACTAACTAGTAATTAGCAACAGTATCAAAACGCCAGTTGGTTTTCATAAAAGATTGGTATATATGGAAAAAATATTTCAGTTTTATTTGGATTAGGGCTAACGACAGGATTGTGTTATTTACTACCCCAACTATTCAAAAGTGCAAAGTGGTTTTTAAGTATTCACAGAACTCCTGTAGTACTATAAATTTTAGTTCAAAGGATGTATATCAGAAAATTCAAAGCCAAAAGTGTTTTGCTTATAATTTTCCTGTTTTAAAAGCATCAGGCAACCCAAATGAAGAAACTTAATCCCATGCAATCTGTATGACCAGTTGTATAACCGAAGCTGGCACAGATATGCAAACAAATGAAGAACAGAAAGCGAAAGCTAATAATTTGAACCAAATGCAATTAACTATTGAATATTTAACCCTGATACCAACAATACCAATACCAAGAGACTCTTCTGCTCTCCCTGTAATAGATTGTAAATTCTAGAAACAAGAAACCTTTGCGAAATTTGCAATCTGATCCAATCTTGAGTTCAGATCACATCTTCCAGAAGCTGTATGTGTTCAGACCTACAGATCAAGTTTTCAGCTGTGACTTATGTGCAATTAGAAAATAAGCAAATGAAAAACTGTTCTGTAAACTAGTTGCGTGAGGTTTCCCAACACAGTTTGCAGGCCTCATTGATGTAGCAAATCTTTTCAAAAGCATTTTCAAAGGTTAAGAAAAAAGAGAGTGTAGCTGTGTCATGGGCAGGATGTTGAACAAAGATGTTTTAGTGGTGACAGTGGTATAGATCTCTCACCATATCTATTTAGTAGTTATGCTTAGGTAGCAATAAAAATGAAGGATGGATGATTATTGATTATGGGATGAAGCCCAGACTGGTGTCTGAACAGTTAGCAATCTGAACTATGTAGACTGCTGGACGCTCATCTGTGGTACAGAGTACAACCTACGAGTTTAATGGAAGGAGTTATTATAAATAACATCTCTTCAGCTTTATCTCAGGCTGAATAAGTGCAGCCACCACAGTAAACCAGTATTATATTCCAACTGAAAATGCTGCAAAGATTACACACAGGTAAATATTGTGAGTTACTTACGGTGCCTTTTAAAGAATTCTTAGTTCATGCAGTTCCAGTTTATTTGGCATAGACAATAGAATTTGACACAAAATAATGTTTTCATTCACTCTCATATCTTATTTTAATGGAAAATAATTGTCATTGAATATGCATTGCATTCTTTCCCAAATGCTCTCTGTATCGCTCTTCACTGCGTCAGGAAGATTTTACTTTTGCTGCCATCAGATTCAAAGATACTCACTACACACTTTTGAGAAGTACCTTGCTTAGTTGTGCTACTACACAAATCAGTTGCAAGGCACTTCTTCTTTACCTAATTAAAATGTGTATGTGTCACTATCAAAGGATTTCTTAGGTCTCTGAGCAAATTCTAACTGGGACATCTCTACGCTTCTGCAGTTCCACTAACACCATGAGAGATACATGAAGGAAAAACTGGTACTTCTCCATGTATGTCTCTCTTAAATAATACCTAGGGGGTTTTAACACAATTTAAAATGTGTATTGTTCAGAGTGTAGTCTACAGAAAAATGTATGAATTTAAGAAAAAAAGTCATGATGTAATTTCTGCACCTTGAAATGTCTGGGAAAATCTCTCTTCACGTCTCCCCTTTTTGCCTGAACATTGAGTACATAGAGGAGTTTTCAAAAGCTCAACAAAGGACTTGTTTATTAATAATACAGACTTCTTAGGCTTATGGAGAATGTTACAGGCATTTAGTTAACTACAGCATTATGAATAAGCACTCAGAAGATGAAAGCGTAAGTACAGTCTTCATATAATAGCCCTACTGGCTTAAGACTGGATATTCATCCAAGTCAATTTACTTGCCAAGGGCCAAAATCATGTTTAAAAACACACTTCAATCTCATCCAACAGCAACACACAAATAAATAAAGTGTCTCTGAGTCATATCAAGTGAAGCTGAATACCGTAACTGGCTGCATGCTCCTTCCCTTACTCATGCTTTAATTGTGCAATCAATAGTGAAATGTTTGAATCAATGATTTTGAAGTTGTGAACTCAAAGTCCACACCAGCAGAGGAGGTTCTGCAGGCTGCACCATGTCAGAGCTGCATTTTCGTAGTAGTTGTGTCTTGCCTTGAGCTCATCAATCTATGGATCAGCACGTCTGAAGAGAAAATCCAGAGGATTTTCCCATGAAATTATATCCCTTTCCTACTCCTTTGGACTCAATCAGCTTTTCGGTCTTGACTTTAATTCCTTTAAAAGAGATGAACTTGCTCAAGGGAAAAAACCTCCAAGCCTCACAAAGGTACTTCAATCTAGAAATAATTCAGATGGAGCAAGGCTTTCAAAGCTTTTCCAGCACAATTCTCTTGCGTTTCCCTATGCTAAAATTGTTTCCAAACATGAGACATTGAAATGGATTGTAAATAAATGCTGTCGCAAGGCAGAGAAGCAGAGTCTGTATAAACTGAGCTACATGAGGACAGGGTGAAGCGAAGGGCTGAGAGGTCAGCCTTTGCCCCAGCAGCATCCCCTGGCTGGCTGCAGATCCAGTCTGGGCTCCGTGGTCCATGCAAGCGGAAAGGCTGCAGTCACCACGCAACCTTCGCACCAGCCCTGATCGGAGCAAGGAGCTCTTTTGTTGAGTTTGACGTGAGTCAGACTGCTGCTGAAGGAAATCATTTTGTTTACAGCAATGGGAAAGGAATTGCTAGAGCAATTAAAATAAATTCTTGTTTCATAATACAAGTCGTATCAAGAATGGCTGTTAGCTGCATTTCAGTCTCCGGTACTTAAAAACAAACAAACAATCAATCAGAAAAAGTAGGTTCTAATTTCACAAAGGATTGTTAGCAAAAAAGCAATCTTTATTTATTGCCCTCAAGTCTTAGATGCTGCTGTGCCTGGCAGGCACCCAGTCCACATTCTTTTTACTGAGGAGCGGTCCCTTTCCATTTAACTACTGGGGTTGCTGTCCTGCGCTGCCTACCTGAGGTTTTACCAGTTGCTGAAGGCTGTGAAGCCACGGGGTGTGCACGTATATGTGGAGGAAAAGAGGAGAGGTGAAACATGAACCTGTCATCCACTTCTGCTTACCAAGGCAGTTGGCAGGGTGGTCTCAGACCTCTGGTGGGACACAGGGAGACATGCCGCAGGTGCCCAGGCTGGCCTGGCTCCAGGAAGGCGCACCATTTCGTGGTTTGTCTATGGATTTCACCAGTAAACACAGGATTTGTAAAAATAGTGTCTCCAATAATGCCCAACTGGCCCAGGAAAGCGAGATTTGGTTTGTTTTCTTTCATTTTTTTTCAGTTTTGTAACCATGTGTCTGCATGGAACAAGCCCAAGCCCAATTCCAAATACATTCCAGCTGCTGATAGTACCTGTCAAGTCCGGAAATAATACCAAGATATTGATACAGTCCATCACAGTTAATATTTCTCAAGACCCAGATGTTTACAGGGAACTTTCCAAGCAACTGGTTGGAAAGGAATAGTAATCTCTCCCTTTCTCGCACGTACACACAAATGTACAGTTCCATGGAGTAAAGAAGACCCACGTTCAATAATGTATGAGCTGCTCATGGACATTTTGGAGCAGGAAAAAGTGAACTCCACAGTGATACATATTTCACTGTAAGTTGTTTATTCAGTCCTATTGTTTGCTATCTGTTTAGAGAAGTAAAGTAATCTCCCCAAGGACCCTTCGATGCATCTGGGGTTAAGTAAGGAGAAATGTGGCATTCTTCAGGATGCAGTGGCATAGCATGGAGATACCTTCATCCTTGCACATTACTAAACTGAACGGATCTTTTTCACCTGCAGTTCTGAGTAAACATACAGGTAGGTTTTGTTGTGGTTGTTTTCAAGTAACTGATAATGGTTGATAGAAGTGCTGATAATTAACATTTATCAGTTAAAGAGGATTGTAATGGATTATCTATCACTGGAAATACTTAAATCACAATTGGATACTGTTTTTCCCCAAAAGATTCATTGTAATTCAAACAAGAATAAGTTCAAAGAAATCTTGAGACCTACGGTACTACGGGAAACCCATACACATGATCGCAATGGCCTTTTGCTCTGATGACTTGTACCATCGAAGCTTCATCGTGCAAGACTACCTTACTGTGGGCACGATGTCAGAAGCAAAAGTTAGTCTGTGACTGAAGGGTTTTTTAGTGTAAGACCGAGATAAATAGCAACAGAGGGATATGGGAAAACTGGGAAAACAACTACACAACAATACCAGGACAGATTCTGAATCTGTAAATGCATTTAAGAGACCTTGATCCTCTGAAGGCTCAGGAAGTTTCAAATATTCTGTGAATACAATATATCAATATTGACTTCCTAATCTTTTCTTTCTGGGGGAAAAAAAAAAAGAGTTAACTGAGACAATGCAAAAACTATTAAATAGCAACTTTCCGATTAACACGTACAGGAAGGTAAATCCGGTAAATCCTATGAAGCCTTTCTTTCAGGTTAGACTGGCTAGGAGAAAAAGAACTGCTGTTTTCTTTTGAACTAGTGCAATCTGACACCAGAATTGTGTTAGATCTCACAGTCTAGGTAGGGCCAGGTCTGGACAACACTTGCAACAAATATGCATGGCCTTCAGAAAACAGCGTACATAAATGTCAGTGATGGCACTGCACTGGGCTAGAGAAGGGAGAGGCACCTGCAAGAGATAATACCAAAGACCAGTCTCTTTGGTCTTCTTAAGGATTATGTATCATTCTTGCTCTCTTTCCAAGAAGGCTTTAGCCATTGTGGAGGATTACTGATGACTACCATACCTGCATTTCTTATACCCTGTCAGGTTAGTTGTAACAAATCCCACAAACACAATGTTCCTATGAGTCTGTAGAATATAGTTTATATCTATCCTAAAGAAGATTAAATCAAATTAGATGTTAGCTTATGTTCTCAGATGTAAATCATGTAGCAGGATTTCAATTTAACTACCAAAATATTAGATGTAACTGAATTTTAAAAGAAATTAAATAGTTTAAATGAAACATATCCTCCAGTATTATTTTTTATTTATAAATCATTATGCAACTATGAATCCCTGAAACTAGTTTTAATTGATAAATATTGCATAAAATCTGTATTAAATCTCTTTTCTAAAGATGATCTGTATTTTAAAATAGACTATAACTCTATAATGCAGGCTTATTTATAATAAATATTTAAGGAGACATATATCTTCAGGAATTAAATATCATTAATGGTAATGGAAAGGAGACAGCTTGTGAAATGTATTTCGGGATCTCTTCTCCGTATGTTAAAAACACCAGACAGAAGAAAGACGATGATGATGATACCCAGCCTAGAACACTGCAGCCTGAATTCCCAGCATTTTAGGAAGAAGGTTAACAGCATTATTGTTGTTAGTTAGTCTTTTAGAGACCAGCAGGACTGATGCTGCACCTGTTACCCTGCAACCGAGGCAAATCCAGGAATTACGCAGAGTCTCCCTAGACCTAGCATCCAGCTCTCCGTCTGTTAAAAGAGAACTGGAAGTGTTTGTTGCTGCAGCTCTGAGCCTGGCACGTGCATCTCACACACGAGAGCCTGGATTTCCTCAGTTCTGGGCACAGTCTGAGGTTCACGTATTTGACAGTGTGGATGCATTTAGAGAGAAGTTAACTTGTTAAAAGACACATCCATAGCTTGTGTTCAAGGCTTGGAAAGCATTTGGGGATCATTTAATTCATCTCTATTTCCTGTTGCAGATCTGACTGTGTTTCCAAGTGCTGTTGGAACCTTATGCCCTTTTGTAGCTCTCTCAGTACAAATTCTCTTCATAATAAAAAACGCAATTAACAAATTGCAAAAGAAATATTCTATCATGGGAAATATAATTCTGCATGTACATTATAGAAAAAAAGGAACAGAAATCTGATCTTGACTGTGGTCACTTAAGTTAATAACACTATTTCCATACATAGCATTAATTACTTGCTTCATATAGTTTCTGGATTGCTGCCTACAACCAAAGGAAAAATTTAAATTGGAAGGAGTGGTGGGAAGAAAGAGTGGCAGAGAGAAGAAGAATCACTGTGCAGTCTTTCCTCAAGTATTATTTGCTTTCCTTCATTTCTTCTTCCCTTTTTATTTCCCTCCTTCTGTATTTAGGTTTTTCTCCTTAGAGTC
This sequence comes from Steatornis caripensis, assembly GCA_013398225.1. Taxonomy (NCBI): domain Eukaryota; kingdom Metazoa; phylum Chordata; class Aves; order Caprimulgiformes; family Steatornithidae; genus Steatornis; species Steatornis caripensis. The sequence continues at coordinate 16,561 of VZSC01004827.1, forward strand.
ACCAATCCAATCCACTATTTTAGTAACTCCTATCTTTAAAGTACGGAATTTTCTTTCTACTTACACCCACCAACTACAACAGGAGGAAAAAAAAAGTTTTCTTTTGCCTCAAAGGGCAGCACTGCTGTGAAAAAATGACTGTGTAAAAGTGAAATCCTCTCAATGAACAGTATTTGCAGGGGAGAGCTAGCACGGCTGAAGGAGTGAGCTCAGATATCTGCTCCATCTTGTGACTGATAAACAGGGCTGCCCAACTGCCTGGCTTCAAGGGGCGATGCCTGCTGCCGACCTAATGAATGATATTGATGGTGCCACCATCACATGGGGTAGCTGAGGGCGTAGAATATGCCGGAGAATATGCTGGAGTAGGCACGGCTGCTGCTGGCAGGGGCCGAGGAAGGACCCAGGGGAGGGGGCAATGGAGCAACCTCCGAGTCACAGCACATGACAGAAGACGATGTGATCTCACCAGGCATGTGATCCCTTTCCTCTAAGGGGAAAGGGAGGTAGGCCGTGGACCTCGACACCATTCTCCAAGCCCTGCTCTGATTTAATCTGTGTTTACTGCTTGTGATGACGGACAGGATGCAAAAATCTCAACTTCCCTTGGAGACCGTGATAAAACTGAAAGGTCTGGCAACCAGTCGTGCTACATTTTAACTGGTAAACTGAAGCTCTTTATATAGAAACCATTAAAGTCATAAACATGAAACTCCACAGTACTGTTTTTACAGTCATCTTTCAGAGGGAGCAACAATCTAAAGTTGAAGCTTTTTGTGAGGGGGCATTTTATGACTCCTGGACTTCAGTCTGTTTAGTTTATCCCCACAATGGTAAAAAGTGATCTGAACATGGTCTGTAAATACCTCTGATAGCAGAGGGCTTTTTAAACTAATGGAAAAGGGTAGAGCAAGATCCAACATCTGGCAACTATGCTAACTACATTCGGGAGCAAAGGCATGCATTCCTGACAGTCAGGGTCTCCAACCAAATTACTTGCTCAAGGGTACGCTGGATTCTTTCGCAGGTAAAGCCTTCAAATTGAACCTGTATACCGACTAACAGAAGTTAGAGGCTGAATGAAGAAATCACTTGATAAAAATCTATGGCTTTGTCAGGTGAGGTGATCAAAAATAGTCCTTTCTGGCATTAAAACTGTATGTCGAGCATTCAATTCCAGTGGCATAAAGTGAGGAGTATTTAATTTGGAAATTCTTCAATGAAGTGTCTCTCTTTTACTCTCTCTTTCTCAAAACATGCCTGTTCAGGAAGAAATGTGATATGGCCACAGTATTCATGCAAAGCTTTAGCGTTCACTCGGTGCAAATTCCTATTCTTGTGTTCTCCAGAACAGTTAGACGTTGTTGAGGCTCCACACTTTCACCAGAATATCCAAGTCAAAGCAAAAAACATTTAAAAGACGAATTAGACAAGATTTGTGAAAACATCTGATGTTGGGTAAAAATAGCTCAGGTCAATAGTGAAGTGTTCATTTTACCTGTCCTCTCACAAGTAAACTCGCTGACTTTTGAGGTCATGTGCAAATACCTGTGGTCTGAACCTCAGACTCTCATAAATGAGTTCCACAATTTGTGTGGAAATGTCATTCCTGAGATATTTCAAACTCCTAGGAGCACTCTGAAAAGTCCTGGAATTGAAACTGTTTTCATAGCATGCCATTAAAAATAGCCACATTTTCTTAATGTCTGAGATGTAGTGAAGAACATGGTTTAATTTTTTGCCAGGTTGCTATGACTGCTTGCACCTTCATAACAAACAACACACGACCCTTTTCAATATTTTAGCTTTGTGTACTGGATGCTTTATAAGATAGCCTCCCATGCTCTAGAAGGGTCCAACATTACCAGTATCTCACATATGAGATGCATGCATGTTGGGGTAAATAATTTATGCTAGAATTAATCATCAATAAAGATATCTAGGCTGTTTCATATAGATTACAGCAGCCAACCAATATTCCTACATCACGATGACAGATTAATTCAGAAAATAGATGTAGTAAAGTGTTAGTCAGGATAACAAGAAGCTGCTGTAATTGTAACCAGAAATTATCTCACATGTGGGTTGGCAACCTGGAAAGTATGGCATATAAACAAAATCTGCCTTGCCCTGCTCTTCCCTGTCAGCTTTTTGCCATTTTAGGATCTGATCTCTTTGGGAATGGATAAAAATTGCAGTGACACTGCTACCGACAAGGGGACTTTGGGTGAGTGCCTGTAGTCTAGATGCATTAGAGGCTGCGATCCTCCACATGGCAAGGAATTACACAGCAGCCATTTTCACTTTTGAAATCTGCCCTTCCTGCAGATGTACCTGGTGCTGGGGAGGACAGACATCTATGTGCACAAAAAGGCTTCCACTGGCTTTCTTCCAAAGAGCACTCATTGAGCAAACAGCCCATATACCTGGGTACAGTGTTTCAGCCAGCCCAAGCTCATAGTTTATTCCACTTTGAACTGCAAATTATGAAAACCACAGTCAGCATTCCTAGCAGCAGCTCAGTGCTAAGCCTCACATTCACTGTCCTGCAGGATGGAGTGCTAATTATTCATATGGAATAATAGTTTTCATATGAAGTAATACATTGACTCTCCTCCAAAATCCCGCTTGGAATTTAGAAGATTATGAACAGTGCCAAGAAAACTACTCCAGGGCAAAACAACCCTGAATCTTCAAGTTTAGACAAGAGCCTTACTATAAACAAACAAAAGTGTGATATTGTTTAAATTGGTCTTTGAAATTGTCGGTGGGAGATCCAATTTTCATGAAACCCTCCAAACAGGAGGGGAACTTTTACCTTCACATTGCAAAGTTAACTTCCAAATATTACCCAGGGAGCATTTCATAAAACATGTTGTGATGTATACTTTCTGTTGTGCAGGTACTGAAAAAATCACTGCAAGATCTTTTTTGTGATTACCATTTAAGGATGTCCTTGAGACCTAAGATGGGTCAGGGAACTCAGAATTTCATTCTTTCACTGGATTGCCTTTAAACAAGTCACTCCTTTGGCTACCAAAGCCAAGTTCTCACTTCATGAGGACCAGTAATTTTAACATAGAGTGTATCCTTCCCTCATGCTCTCTGTCTTCATAGCAGGGATTTAAGGAAAGTTACTTCATAGCAAAAGCTCATTAAAACTCTCCATGCACAAGTCTGCCATGCAGGAAATGCCTGGTGCTCACAGCTGAGATTCTCAAGCACATGGTACTACAGCCTCCAAAACCAACTGCTGTATATATATTTTTGTATATGTAAGATACAGAGGTTGATGAATTTCCTAGTTGTGTGTAGCTAAAAATCAGACTGAGAAACTAGTAAACTGAGTTGACTTTGAACTGATGACATAGTTCCATTTTCTCTAAATGCATGTGTCAAGAGACATCATAATTGATTTCCAGTTGAGACCTTCCTGTGATCTTTCATTTTGCACTCATAAAGTTGTGAGAATAAATTCAGAGATACTTGCACAGTCACAATGATTTGCAATCACTGCTCAGTTCCTTTCAAAATATAAACATTCCAGTGATACTCCTGTGTCTTACTGCCTCAGACTGCCTCAGCTATGGACATCTGCAAATAACAAGCAAGTGAAATGATGCTGCAGTCTAGAAAATACCACCTCCTTGTCAGAGAAGGATTCTCCAAGATACCGCCATCTCCAGTTTCATCTGGTTTTCTGATGATGTTGCAGCAATTTGTAATTTCTAAGATGCTGAACTTAACAATTATGATTCATAGTTTGGCTACGTTATTTGGTCGCTGTAAGATAACACGTGCTTTAAATATTTTACCTTGTCCTAAGATTACTCACATTTCTTCAGTATGAACAGTCACTTCAAGAAGATTTGTTTAGCCTCGTCTCCTATGAGAAGCAAAGACAACATTCTCAAGCCTCACTGGTTTCATGTTAAGATCAAGACATGTGAATCACAAAATAACTGTCTTAGTCCTGCAAAGATTTATATATTTCATTGTACACACAGAGGCTGCCTCACTGACATCAACAAGACTGCTCACAAATCAAGCACATGTGCATGTTTTCATAGGATAGAGAGGCACGAGTAATTTGATTTCCAAAGACATTCAATGCATATAATTGTCACTGACCCAAACACCTCTGTCTCTTTGTGCATCTAGCCGTTGGGCTACTTGTGTAGGTGACAATATGAAAATTTGAGTCTTGACCCAAAAAGTTAAGCTAATTTTAAGTTAAAGCTGGGATTTTGCATGAAACCTACACCCCAATATACTGCTACACTGACCTGGAAAGGTAGCGTTCTACGCTGTGGAAGCAAATATGCCCCCTTGCTCTACCTTTCTTTGTTTAGTAGAAATTAGAAATTAGTGATGGGGAATTACCTCCCACCTCATCACTATCTCTCATTTGGGAGCTGCCTCCCGCTGTGAGCAACCTCAGAGTTCAGTAACAACAACTGACTGCTGGCTTTTCCAAAGAAGAAAAGTAGGCATTCTCTAAATTATTCCCTTCAGTCAAATGCACTATATCATTGGAGATACAGAAGCTTAACACAAAGAATTTATTACTACCCCTCTACATTTACCACTGATGTGATACAGTCAAAAAAGCAATGATTTTCTTTCCTCGTCTCCCCTAGTTCAAACCACTGAAAAGGGGACATTTCTGCTTTATATATATAGTGATTCACCTCGAATGTGAACACGATGACATATCCTGTGTGTATGTGCATGTATATGTGCACATGTGAGTGTAAACTACATAATCAACCGTCAATACAAGGATGTTTTCATTCAGGCCCTCAGATAATATAAAACTTGTTTACTTCGTTGGACACAGTCAAACTGCAGCCTTGTAGAAAAGGTATGGAGAGTTTTTCTGCTTCTAAAAAATTAATAGTAGTAATAATAGCCAAAAACTCTCTTTCACCAATAGGACAAAGCTTTCCAAATAAGGGGCAGTTTACAGATGGAAGCATGCAGGTTAGGTTGTGCCTGTTCCTACAAGGTGCATTACCAGGGAAGAGACGAGGCCTAATTCAAGCCGCAGGATACAGAAGAATGCCAGAAGACTACCAAAACCCATCAGATTTCCCCAGCATTCAGAGCAGGTGGCTGAGTCTCATGTCAGATACCGTACCAGGAGAAATAGGCCATTAATGTAGCTCGGAAAAATATAAAAAGAAAAATAGGAAGTTAAAGTCTGGCAACTGGAATGTAGCACTTGCATCATTACACTATTCTTTCGAAAGAACATTAAAAAGTGATTTGGTATACTGGGTATTTTCTTTAACCATGAGCTTTTCTAAGGGAAAAAAACTTTCTGTCAATGCTTACTTAAAAAGTATGTAAGTAAACACTTCTCATGTCAGCGAAGCAGGACCTATGCATTGTATGTATGAAATCCCAAACTTGCTGGGCTTTCCTAGATGTCTTTTTTGAAGTGAATACTAGTTTATCAGTTTCATTGCATGTTTTAAAAATTATCATGAAACAATCCTATATCAATGACAATGAATTTTTCTCCTTATTTAATATAGGAGTAAATACAACCACTGTCTAGGGCATTTCATCAGCTGAAAAAGGGGCTTACCTCACCCTTGCCTTATCCATTCTCACCACCAGTATCCAATTCATTAAGAAAATCCTCCCTTGGGAGAACAACACAGATAAACACAAAGTGACTTTTCACAGACAAGAAAAGAATCAGCATCTCTGGACTCCTTTCTTGTCTTTGGAAGGCAGAAACTGATCACTTGTAGATAACTTCTGGCTTCTCCTGATGATGGTGGAAATGGGAGGAGAAGCGATAGGTTACATACATTTCAGCCCTCTGGCCTTGCTTGGTGAGCCTGGTCAGGAAAATATCTAAAACTTACAACTACGTATTTTAACAGACCCACTGTCTTGTCATAGAGTATTTTGGGAAAAAAAGCAGTCTGTAACAGATAGTTAGCACATCTTATTTCCAAAAACAATTAAAATTAAATTACAATTAAAGGAATGCTGTGTTGTACCTTTCTTCTTCTGTCCCTCTTTCTTTTTCTCTTTTTATTTTCCTTCCTTCCTTCCCTCCTTCCTTCCCTCATTCCTTCATTCCTTCCTTCCCTCATTCCTTCCTTCCTTCCTTCCTTCACTCCCTCCTTCCTTCCTTCCTTCCCTCCCTCCCTCCCTCCCTCCTTCCTTCCTTCCCTCCTTCCTTCCTTCTCTCATTCACTTACTTGTTTGTTATAGTCCTTTTTGAAAGATCACAACTGGTGGATGTGGAAAATGGACATGAGATCACTAGAAAATTATTAGGACATTCTAAATAGAATATTCTGGGTAACCAATTCTTTCCCTTCCCTTCATCCTAAACAATTTGTATATAAACAAAACCAGAAGGACATTCAAAACACATTAACCAAAAATGTCTTCACGTTTATTATTTTTCAAACTTTCCCATAGATAGGTGTTTTTACATGTTGCTTTTAGAACACAGCACTGCTTGTAGACCGAAGACCATTTTTCAAAAATGTTGTTTTGTAGGAAAATGTGGAATGAAAAATTTGCAATTTCTGAATTTTCTGTGGAATTGCAGTTCCAAGTTTGGACAAGCTTCATCTGGGAAGGATAGACTGATGCTATCAGGGATCCCTGGTAAACTGAGTTGACTTTGAACTGATGACACAGTAATGAAGGTTTTAAATTCCTGAGCCATTCAGCTGTCTATTAACAGCTCTTTAAACTTACTACACACACACTGATACCGATCTGCTTATTACTGCAGAAATTCTAAACATAAACATTATTATGAAATCTTGTTTTAGCCACCAAGAAGGGTGAAAGATTGAAACACTAGACAGCTTTCCTTTGTCTTGTATTCCACGTGTGAGATAGGAGTTAGACATAACAGCCCTGTAACCTTCTCTGGAAGAAAAATAAGCCCTTATAGGACAAAACGAACTGCAATTATTCAAACAATTTAGACTGAAAGGGTTAGGAAAAGGTAGCTGAGAAAGAGGGAGGGAAAAACATCACAGCTGAGGAAAACAAAGTACAGAAAAGTGTGGTGAGGACACAGATGCGTGCTTTTGTCCAGAAAGGGTTTCTTTCTTAGAAGGTTAATTAACAGGATAATGTTTTTGTAATATATGTTGGCACTATCAGCCAGAAGAGGGTTGCCAAAATGGGCAAGTCCTTCATACTATGGGAAGGAAGACAAACCCCTCTGACTATAGGCAATTTTGTACCATTAGGTGTTCCTATCAGGTTCTTCTCCTAGATCGTCTGAAGCAAAGAAAAATTTCACTGCCTATGTGGAATATATGTCCACTTTCCCTGGCTTATTTGGATCACTAAATATGACTGCCTTCCCTCTTGCAGCTTTTGTTTCTGGACTGATTGTGCTCTGCAACCTGATTTGTACTTGACTCCGCTCAGGAATAGGATGCTGAAACACAATTGTTTCCACTATTGGAGGCTGCCGGTTTTTAATGCCACACACTGCCTTAATGAGCTTCACCCCGAGTGCACGACTCAGCTGGCAGTGAAAAACAGGAAGCATTTTGGCACACATTTTCCCTTTGTGGGGTGAGAGAGGAAGCAGACGTGAGCCCTAGCTCAACAGTGACACAATTAAAATGGAAACAGAGAGCTGCCTTGCCCTTGGTGCAGCGTGAGATCAAACCTGGGTCACTCCTGTAGGCTGCCTTGCCGGCAAGACCCCTGGTTTGGATTGGAGACATACGAGAAACATCCACATTAAAACTCACGTGTATGTGGTCTCCAGGGGCCTGAGCCAGCAAAGTCAAGGGAAGTCTGCCTGCCGATTTCCACAAAGTCTGGATCGAGTCCTACCTCTTCCCTTTTAGTGAGCAAGGATTCTTCCAACTAAGCCGGCAGAAAAAATTGTCAGGTGAAGATTGCTACTGTATTTGGTGCTACAAAAGTCTTTCAATGCCTATAGCATTTGAAAAAAAAGGTGGCACCTGTATTTACGCTGAGCCACCTGTACCATGTAATTTAGAAGTGCAGATATTCTGACTTGAAAAAGCAAGGTATCTTTTTGTGGTAATTCCTGTAAGTGGGCCCATGTCAGCTGTTGGCAAACATGTGATTTAATTCTCCCAGTCTTGGGACTTTCCAAGTCCTCTTCACAGTTGTGCCAGAAAGCCCCAATTGTTAATTCATCTGCATCATTCCCCTCTGACAGGCAATCAGGCTAAGCTGTGCCTAGTGATGATTTGGTACATACAACTGAATGTATCCATGATGAGAAGAGGGGCTGGCTGTCTTCTTGACCAAATTAAGTCATTTGGGAAAATATCCAGGAAAATGCTACTTAAGTGCACCACTGGATTCAAAAAGTTCCTTTCCAAGGTTGTATTCCACTAGAGATCACTATAAAGAAGAAAAGATATGCCCCACTGGGTTGCATATTGCTGTCTCTGTCACGTACAGCCTGTTGGAAAACCATGCCCCTTTTTCCAAATGGGACAGCTCAGGTATGTGTACATTTACAAAGGCCTCTCCAGCACTGCCTGGGTACATGGATGAAAGAACAAGCTTCCTCTGTGAGCTACTCTATTAATTGATCATACAATATCACCCTTCTCCATCACAGATATCATACCCTTTGGTCTGCTTGCTTCTCCAAAGAAGGAAAAGCTGATGCTCAGTGTTGGGAACTGCTGTGCACCAGGAATGGAAGCTTTTGCACATCACTGATTTGGCCCATGCTTCTCCTGATGCCCACTGCAGGCAGACTAAGAATGGCTGCCTTTTCTTCTCCTTAGCTTACGATAGGCTAACGCTTTTCTCTTTGTAGCTGCCAAGTGCCTAGATGTCTGTTGAGAATTTTTGGATGCTAGATTTCTTTCTTCATTTTGGATATTTTGTAATAATAGCAAACGTGAGTAGGGGGGCCAACCTTTCTTTCAATCTTTGGTAAATAACTTTAAAAGCAACTTGGAAGCTGTGCAGTTGTAAGAACAAAATACGAACCCTTTCTACACCTTTGGATTTTTTTTAATACAAAGTGAGAAAAGGTGCATAAGAGAGCATTTTAGCATGACAGCATTAATCTATGTTTCATTACGTCTGTCAGAATAGGCTTCATGAGGATAAAACCTGTGCGGAGCAGGAGCATTCTCCTGAAACCGCAAAAATGACGTTTCTGAAAGACAGCAAGGTGAAATTTTTATCATCTTCATTAAACATCAAATCCTACAGTCTTTACCAGTGGCCAAACAAAATTTCTAAGCTAGTGCTACAGGGACACAGCAAAATGCAAACTGATATTGGTGCTAAGCATAGTCAGGATGTCATCTCTTTCTAAAAAAGGGATACCCTTTCTGTCATAACGTCGTGGATGGTGTCTATCTAAGGTAATGTCATTCCAACAGCCAATTATTCCCACTTAGTGAGCAGAAACTGCGTAATGAGAGATATGATGGAGTTTCCTGAGATGCAGAGGAAGAAGTAATTAAAAACCCCCCACTGGGTAATGCTCATCAGCTTGTGCACATTGTTCAGATGAAGTGCTAAATCTTACGGAAAACTCTTCATTTCTCTCACCACAGTGGTCAGCCTTCATCTGCCCTATATACAAGGACTGAACACTCATCAAGAACTGTTTGGTGCTTTCTTAGTGTAAATAAAAAAGAAAGCATTTTTACAATAAGGACCTTCATCATCTGTCGATCTCAAAGTAATTTACAAAGAAGTCAATTCCTCTGACTTGCAGACGGGAAAGCCGAAGACCAAAGACGAACTGATCCACCCATGGTCACCCTGGAGAGCCCTAAAGCCAAGATCCCTAACAGAGGGCTCCATTCTCAAACCCAGATGCAGAAACAAGATTTCAGGGAACGAATTCCAGCTCTGCTTTCCATATCATAACAACTATCTCCTTAAAAAGAAAAGTACTGATCGATATGAAATAAGACAGGTGGATGAATGGTGGAAAGATGACATTTGATCACCTTAAATGGAAAATACAAGCAATGTAGACATTCTGCTCATATGTCATTCACAGCTATGAGTCTATACAAGCCAGTTTTGCAAGAGTATGTAGATCTTTTTTATGATTGTGCTTCAGCTTCAAACCTTACTGGCTTCTGCACACAGACTTATCGTCTCTGGAAACCCCAGCTTATGGTAAGTGTAGGCCCTTTGAGGTGTCTGAAAACAAATGGAATACAAAAAAGGCAGAAAAGAACTGGGAAGGGAGAGGAATCAGAAGACAAAGCAGGAAAAGTAAAGAAAGAAAAAGAAATTGAAGAGAAAGAAAACAGGAGAATGTAAAATATTAAAAGAAGGGAAGAGTCATGAGAAGAAAAATAGGAGGAGAGAGAGGGAAATTTGGTTTTAATTATGTTTATTGTAGTTCTTCATGCACAAAATTACAAAGTGAAAACAACATAAACAGCCCTGCTGCAGGCATGCTAGGAAACAATCCATAAAGCAAGAAAACGTTACACAGGAGCTTATAGTGACTTACTGCATTATTCACTACGTAATAATTGCCCCAAAGAAATTAATGAGTCCTTTTTCAGTTAGTTTGGCAAATAACTGGGAAGACTTATAGGCTCCTTTGCTGTAGATTCTTTACCAAAACAACAGATAAAAGACAATCAAGACCTTTAGAAGCTAGTTGTAAAAATAAAAAGTTAGATATGATCTGTGTAAGAGAGGCACCCCTGCCCCAGAGCGGGACCCATCATAGCAGGGAGGATATATTCGTATAGCAGGAGACAATCCCTGCTCACGCAACTTGCTGAAAACAGCGGAAAGAAGAAACAAGCTGTGCTGAAAAACATGAGAATAAAACATTCTAAAAGTTCAAACCCTGAACCCCAACAAATTCACAAATCCACCTATAAAGCTGGCACAGCTTTCAGCTACTCAGATAGTACAAGGGACAAGCATAACAGGAATAGTCAAGTAATTTAGGTATGACAAGTTTTGACAGAGTAAAGTCATGCTGCCCAGAGGACTGCATTCTCCTCCCTGCTGATTAAGGCCAATGAGGGCCCGAATACCACAACCTTTCCAAATCTTCCCATTTCCATTCCACATTTAGGGCCTCCCCCCATATTCCTAAACCCATGCTCATTTTATTTTCTCTCTTAAAGAAGGAAACTTCAGAAAACCCTTTGACCTAAAGGGCTGAATGGAGAGTACCTCCTATCCACAGAAGATTTTTTTATTTCCCCCTAGAGTTTGGATGATGATCACAAAGATTTTTCTTTTCATTTCCTTATTACCTTTTTCTACCTTTGAACTTTTCTAATTTAGAAATCCATGATTCTTCATCGTCTTCATCTCAGATCTCTAGCTGCTGGATCTTCCCTGATAGCAGCGAACAAGGTTGGGATCATTAACCAAACAATCAAGGTGAAAATTTAGATACATGTTAATAGAAGGATATTCTTTCTCCTTACAGCACTGACAACGTATTTTAAAGTTTCCTGTCAAAATGTCCTTGAAATCTGCTGAGTGTTATCCTTGCCAAACACATTGTGACAAAACTTCTGCTTGTTCCTAACTCAAGCCTCTGCACTGGTTGATGCAATTTCTGGCTAAAAAGGATAAATAAAATCAGCAAATTATCGATGCCCAGCAACAATGTAAAATTGTAAGGAAATGTCTACACTCTCAAAGGATTTATGTGTGTATAGGTCCATGTGTGCCCATGTCCTTCATAGCGTGACTTGGCACCTCAGCTCTGAGCAGCTGGCGCACCTGCGATGTGAAGAGTGCAGTGCATGTCACAGGAGGAGTTTTACGAGTCATCACACCAGTAGCGATCAACTGGAACAGCACACCGGCAAAGCTCGGACGAGCCCAGGACTGTAGGGGCTGCCATACTGCACATCTTTTGTACTGCCAACTGCCTCCGACACTCACTAAACACGCCTGCCCGACTGACAAGTCAAACATGATTGATGCATGCTGCTTTCTGGAACAGTCTGTCTTCTCTTATGTCCTTAACCTGCTACACCAATACTGTATTTCTCTCTTAAAACCGCCTATCAGAACAAAAGGGTGTCCATGGAAACCTTTCTTGCTTTACACTAGCTATGCAGTCTGTTGCTACACTTTCACATCAGATTTGTTACTGGTGCTTATTCACTTGGAACGAAACAGTAAACTTGTCTGGAGACGTCCTGAATTATTCACAGACAACATGTACAAAGATAAGTCAGGGCATGAGATGTACCTGGGTGTTGAAGCCAACATGGTATGTAAGAGTGAATGATGTTTGCGCGGCTTTGTGGGAGAGCTACATCTCAACCACTGTGAATGACTAGGAATTGAGTAATGATCACTAAGACCCGCAAGCCAATTTGCTTTTGACAATGGAAGTCAGGGAAAGTTTTGACACCGCAGCTGTCTTTGCCTCACTTTCATCGCGAGCACAGCGTTAAGGCCTGAAGTCACCTTCAGGTCTGTATTTAGACTTTCAAAGGAGCAGTTTTGTGGGCACACAGAGGGAAGCATATCTGATAGCATTTAGACAGCTAATTCCTTCATTATGCCTATCAAGGAAGTAGTTAGATGACTAAATATCATTGACTGTGGCTCTGGAGCTGCGGATGGAAAACTATACATGTTGGATAAATAAGACAATTCCAGATTTGTTATCCAGCATCAGCTTTGAGCTCATTTTTCACACAGTTAAGGTATATTCACTATACAAGTATTTGAGCCTTACAAACAATTTTCGTCTTCCTCTGAAGTCCAGTACTGAAAGAGCCAGAAGGTAGTATTTGTGAACCAGTAGTGGACCTGCTTTGAAAACGATGGGTCCAGTTGTGGTTGCACATCACTCCAATATACATCATGTGACTGATTTCTAGTCTGGGTCAGCAGGATCAGAAATGAGCACATTTATAAAGCCATCATCTAATCAGATAGTCATGCTTTTCTAAAAAAACACATACTTCTATTAGTCTGAGAAAAGTTAAGTAAGTTAATTTTCCCTTGGCGATCTCCATTTGGGAGTATGTAGACTGGATGGCACAGAAAGCTAACACCAGCCTTCACAAGCCTCCAGGAGCTTGTCCATTGGCGTCTCATCAGCACTGCAATGACAGGCACTCCACATCTTAACAGTGGAAGAACATTATATTTTCATGGTAGCTAAAAATGGGAGATGAAGTGATTCTGTAGTGAAAACACTTCCGTAAGCATTGGATAAAATAGTCAGTTAAGCTCTCATGTCTCCTTGTCCAAAATAGGAAATTTTTTTTGAAATCACAAAATCTTCAAGAGAAAAAAAACTTGGTTCTGACCCAGCTATATCCATTAGCAGGCTTAGGGAAGCATCCTTATTTGAAGACGTCAGTCACAAAAGCAAGGTCCCACGTGCCACAGCACAAGATACTGGATTTAAAAATAAGAGACCTACCTTCCTAAACCACCGCTGGTTAATTAATTTGACCACTGTGAAGAGATTTCTGTTTATAAATGACATGTTCCTATTTAAATTAACTCAAACTTCCCTCTGTGCTATCTTTATTTTAAGATCAGATTTAAACAAGTTAGCAATTTTTCCCTGAAGCAGCTTACAGATCTATGCCATCACAGTTGGTGTCTGACTTTAAGCTGTCAGTAACGCAGTACTGAAAGATGTTTTTGACTTGAATTATATATATATCTTGTATTTAAATGACTTTAGAATTGTGTATAGGGCCTTGTTTCTAAACACTTGTTCTCTTTCTGGAGATTGTGTTCACGTGCACACTTTGTTAGGAATCCAAGAATTTTGTGATTCTAATACTCCTACGGAACATGGCTAAATATTCAGCAATGCTTCAAATTAAGTTAGTGCCCCACCCTAGGAGATCAGTTCTTCAAACAGCCTACATTCTTTCACCTGGGAGTGGAAGGAAATCACAAAAAAAAAGTAAATAAAGGAGTGAGACGGAAAGCATTTTTGCTGTGCAATTATCCTGATTCTCAACTTGCATTCCCTGAGAAACGAGAGGGAGGAGCAATACTCGAAATGTCCCTTGGTCATGATAGGGAAAAATTGCTTACGGATCAGTACTACCATCCGTACTCACCTTGACCAGTGTCTTACTCTGTCAGGCCACTGAATCCACGGATACATCCCAATGGCTTAATTTTTGAAAGCATAGCAGATACGAATGAGATGCCCCTTACCACCAAGCTCTCGCTGTGGGCTGTAGCAGAGGGAAGGAAGAGTTTTCACAGCACCTTCTCTCCCATTTTGCACAATAGCGTTCTTCTCACTCAGCTGTTTCCCCCAGATTACTCCATAAGGTAGCACTAAGCTTGAGTTCTTGGCTCACCATGTCATTTTCATACATAACCTACCTGTTTGGGATGGAGGCTTGGGGGGGAGCGTATTTGCACACATGTTCGTATTTGAGAGGACACTCATCCACCTGAACTGACCATTTCATATTTATTAGGCGAACATCACCATGACACCAGATCTTCCTTCCAAGCTATCTGGAGGGAATAACTCAGAAATTTTGCAAGGCTTTTCCTTTCTTCCCACTGTAATCATTTCATTACCACAAACCAGCCTGCTAGCAGACAAACCAGTGAATTTTGCTCCATGCTGAGCAAAGGCTTGGTACAGGGTCCACGTTTTGCCATTTAGCTCAAGATGAAGCTCACATGTTTAGCAGTCATACTTAGGAGTATTACTGCTCTTCAGCAGAGATTTTTGCCTTCTGAGGAGGCGGTTTGTGTTCCGTACACCCTCTGAATCACATTCTGCTTTTTAGATTTCGGTATGCAATGATGATACAGCAAATTACACCCTTGTAATATAAAACGATAATATTTTTCTAGCAACAGTTCATAAGGCTGTGACCAGCTGGTCCACAATGGTTAGCAACAGTACATTCTCAAAGAGCTGCTGCTACTGCAGCTCCTCAGAGTCTCTAATTCCCAGGTTTTAGGCTTGAAAAGAATGGAGCATCTTGCATGAAGGCATTCCACTCTGGACCATGCAGTGGTGTGAGTTTCAGAAGAGTAAGTTTTCTTGACTGTAAGAAGCTCAACTTACGTCTTGCGTCTTGTTCTCATGATGAGACAACATCTTTGATGACATCTCTGTATGTACGTTGGTGATATGGGGAGACAGGGCCACCCCTAATTTCTCTGCACCTCCAGAAAAGAGACACTTGTGAGCAAGGGAAACTCCATTGCACAGCATGTGCTGCTACCTACTTGGACTTGACATTGATGGATGCATTCAAGTATTTACAAGCTGCCTGATGAGATGACTCAGAGAAGTTTGAAAGAAACAGCACGGCTGACACCCCTGCTTGAAGGGGGAGGAAGTGGGAGGGAAAGATTGCCTTGAGATCAGAGTTTGTGGTTTTTTAAAATGCTGCTGCTTCACAAGCCCACTCTTTGTGCTGGAGTAATTATGTGGGTGTACTAGGAAAAAAAGCTAAGCAGCTTGAGAAAGGTCTGGCTGTGGGGAAACCCAAATTTAAAAAGCTTGAAGAAGTAGAGCAGCTCAGTAGTCCCGGAGGAGGGCATGCAAACCATCATTGCAAGAGCCTAGAGCAGTTACTGGGACAGTCCTGGGACAGTTTGGAGCGCAGGTCAGTCATCCGTGGGCAGCAAGCTCACCTTTCCATGACCCCGCCTGTACAACTCCTCCCTGCTGGGGACGTCCCCCATGTTGTGGCATTGCACAAGGCAAAAATCAGCACGTTTCTCCCATAACTACTTTCAGATTACTTTTTTGGAGGGCTTCTGTGACCACGTGAGGATGTGAAGAGGGGTAGGGACTGGAGGGTCAAAAATCTATCCAGACCTCTTCCTCTCTTCCCTGCAATGTGTGGGGCTGGGCCGCAGAGATGTGCCCAGGTACTCACCAGCACCAAGCCCTCTAGCTTGGAGGTGGGCTAGACCCATGGCAAGGCACAGAGTAGCTGCCCTGGATACCATGTCTGTCATCATTGGCTTTTTAATGAGCAGAAAGCAGAAAGAAATGTGCATCCTGTTCTATGAATTACCATTTTTGAGCTGTTGGGCAGGAAATACCTGCGCCAAGCTGGGAAGGCACTCCTGTAAGCCATCTCACTTAACTCTTTCCCTCCATTTTCCTGGCAGCTCGTGCAGGTCACAGAGCAACAGTGTAGAAAGAAAGCCAGAGAAGCTGGCTTTCTCAACAGATCCACATGAGAGTGATGCAACTCCATCTGTCCTTATGCCACCTGCCCATGTCGCAGCACAGGGAGGGGAGGTGCCCATGTGAAGCCAGAGGTGCAAGAGAAGAGTGTGGTCAAAACTTGGACCTCATCCCCATCCTCAAGAGAGCAATCCTCATACTGTAACCAGCGTGGTAAGAAGAATAAGTCCCCTGGGTAAAATGATTGGCACTGTTCCCCAGCACGGAGGAAGAGGAGGAAAAGGACCACGTCAGCTGCAGAGTGTATGCTACCTCTTACCGAGCCCTAAAGGGAATTTTGGAACATACCTCTGTACAATGACAAACCAAGGATTTGAGCTATTTCTTGTATGCATTGCTGTTTTAATTCATGAGATAAGCTCCCTTCAGAGTCCATTTTGGGCAGCTGAAGAAACAAACTAGGAATATCTGGAGCACCCTCTGTCTGCAGCTCACATCAGCGTGCCTGGGCGAGCTCCACGCCAGCTGTGGAGGCCTGAGTAGAGGTGCTGCTGTGGAGGTGGGAGTTTGGCCTGGATTAACCAACCCAGGACCTACCCAGGCACTGTAGCAGAGGCATACCCTAACTTGCAAAAGGAATGTGATATATAAGAATTATTTTCCACCCAAGGAAGTATCACGTGCTACTGTTTATACCCTTTTATATCCTCTAGGGGATTGAATACTTCTGGATACTTCCTGTTCCTTAAAAAAAAAAATAATAAAAGGAGGGGGACAGATTGAGAAACTACTGGAAAATCCTAAAATGGCTGTCTTGTTCTGAAGAAATAAGAGTATTTATCTCTCAAAAGTTTTTTGTGAAAATCTCTAATTGCATTACAAGATATTTTATTTCCTTGGAATTTCATTTTTCTGTCAGACTTCACTGAAAGGGATATTTTTCTTGTCAAATCTGGCGTAACTACAAAAAAAAGGCACATTTTTCTGAAACGCTGTGGTGGTGAAATTTCATTTGGAATGAAAGACATTACAGAAATGTAGGTGTATTGTTGTTGGTGAAAATAATTTTATATAACAGAAAATGGACTTGTAGGTCTTTTTTGGATGTGAGATGTAGTTATTACTCATTTCCCAGTGCTCACAGAACTAGCTGCCCCTGCTGACGCCAAGCGGAGAACTTCAGTGGACTGCAGAGGGAACTGGTTTGGGCCACCAGTACCGCAACTTAATCCCTCTTTTCTTTTAGGAATACAAAAGAGCAACGCTCTGACTGGCAGAGCGCAGTGAGGAAATTAGCTTAATTGGTAAAGCAATAATGCTTAATACAAAGCACGACACATGAATAAAACCCAGGAGAAAGGAGCCTCTAGCAGCAGAAAAAAAGCTATATGAGATTTTTAAATGTTCCCTTGCGTGTATATACGCAGTGTTTTGTACAGTAACCATAAAAATGACATGGTTGTTTTATACCTTTCAAGAACAAGCAACCTGTTTTGACTTTGTCGTGCTTGGTGAGTCATTAGAGAAACTGATCTTACTAAAAGCTTTGCCATTTCTCTTGTTCTTACTGAGATCACTAAAAAAGGGCTCGGGTAAGATATGTGCTGCAAAACCAAAATAATGTGCACGTTCACTGTCTCCCGATCCCTTGCATGTGCCAGCTTGGGTAGAGGGCTTGCTCTTTCTTTGCCATCATCGGGTAGGCACTGGCACCAGAGTCACTCATCTGAGCCAGAGCCCCACTGGATGCACACTACACTTCTTCCCTTCCCGCAAGTGCAGGGGTATGGGAAGTGAGGTTATATTTTGCTTGTAAACAGGCTTAGACACTGTGTGATCTGGTGTAGATGGTGGCTGTGATGGCACCTGACCGAGCTCAGTCCACCTGGCCATCCACCAGGTCCCAGCCACAGCGTGCCTGGGTATGCTAAGGCTCTCGAGTCGGATCTGCAGATGCAGGCACTGTGCCCGTCACAGGTCCCTGAGCTCATCCCCTGCCCGGGACCTGTCCGCTGAGCCCCTCTGCCCTGCAGCGCCTCGGCTCTGCACCATCCTGTGCCTGGGCCTCCACCCTGGCTGGTGCGGAGCTTCCCTTTGCAGCTGGGCTTTTCATGGCGAACAGCACGAATTAAAGCAAGAAGTCAAACACACCAGAAAGACTTTGTCCATGATCATACCGTTGCTCTCCTTAATAATCAAACACCAGAAATGAAAGCACTTTACAGGAAGAAAAGCAACAACTAAATAAAACATCGCACTCCTTCTCAATGTAATTTTTTTCTCCCCAAGCAATCAATTAATGTTTCTGCAACAAAGAGGTTATCAACTTGTGAGTGGGAAAGGAGGGGTCTGATGTGAGTGTGAGGAGGTTATGCTGCAGATGACATATTGCAGAAAGAAGCATTCCCCACACCCACCTCTGCCACAAGATGCGGCACATCATTGAATTAAAAAAATGGGAGAAGTCCCTGCACTGTGGGATCATCTTATCTCTGAATCCAAACATCTATGCATTTTATTTACTTATTTTTGGAGGCTGAATAAGCAGCTATGTGCACAGAGAGGCAGCAGGGTATTCATTTGCTTTATTGCTCATACCTTCAATCTTACTCTGGCTGGTTCTGTATGGTATTTTGTTGCTGTGTACCAGTGGTCTCTTTCACAGTGTCTGAAAACTCGTCAATAAAAATAACTGCAACGAGAAAGGAACAGCTTTCCTATTGTGTGGCGCTTTCAAGTTATCTCTTGATAGCAAGTGGTCAGATGTCACCACTATAAAACCGCAGTATTCTGGGATAATGTATAACCTGAACAATAAATCCAGTATCGTATTCCCAGTGTTTCACATGAGATATGCAAGACACAGCGTTACTGCTTTTCCCTTCAGTTTAACCAGGGTTGGTCTGTCTGCTTAAGCTGAATGTTCTTCTGACTCCTACTCCTTTCTAAAACTAACCCACTTCATCTGCTGCCTGAATAAAAAGCTTCGCGTTAGTCACGACATCTTCCTGCACTGTTTTATTCACAAAGTTTGACAGAAAAATATGTGTTATGAAACCAACTTTTAATGTTTGATGGAAATAGGTCCGAACCTGCCTGGGCAGCTGTCCTCCTCTGAAACCGAAGGCAGCATTAAGAGCTCGAATGCATTTTCCCCCTACCTGATGTGTTGCCAGGCTTAGGTACCCACTGATCAGACCAAAGACCATCATGCCGGGTGGACCAAAGGCCCATCAAAAGCAGAACTTCACCTCCGGCAGCCATCGATAGTGGGTGCCTTGGGGGAGAAGAGAACAGGAGGACAAATAAACCATGGTGATTCCCCCCACGGTATGTTCCCACCTTTCCTCAATCTGCTGCTTACAGAGTTCTCAAGCCAGATGTGCTCACAGTTTTAATAGCTCTGGAAGTGCTTTTCTTCTAGGATTTTGGCAATTTTATAAAGCAATTCAGTCTTTTCACCCCATAGCATCCTAAGTAATGAGTTAAACATATCAAATGATTATATAGTGCATAAAGCACTTTTTAATTTGCTTCAGATCTTCTGTCCGGTAACACTGGAACAAGTTGCCCAGAGAGGCTGTAGGATCTGCGTCCTTGGAGGTATTCAAAATCAGGCAAGACAAATCCCTGATCTAAGCTGGCCCTGCTTAGAGGGAGGGTTGGATCAGATTACCTGCAGGGGTCACTTTCAACCTAAATTGTTCTGTCTTTATAACTGCTTAAGGCGTCCACCACCTTTTTTAGCATGAAATCAAGAAACACTGCTTTCTTTTCACTTTCTTCTTACCCACTCACCGTGTCATTCATGACCCATGAAGCACTGCAAACCAACAGCCCCGCTCTGCCCTTGCCAGGTCTCTCTTTTCCAAACTCAGAGGGGATTGTGCTATTTAGCTTCGCCCCATAGGGAACGTGCTCTGTACCTTTGCTCATCCTTGCTATCCTTTTCTAAACCTTTTTTAAGTCTACTTCATCCCTGCTGAGGCAGGGAGGAGGGACCAAAACTACCTTCAGTTTAAGAGGTGAGAAAATCAGGCACTTTTTACTAGAGGAAAGTGGTATTTTCAGGCTAATAGCCAGACTTCTCCTAATAGTCCCAGTCTGGTCAACTTTTTGAGAGCCACTGCGCCATGAGTCAACATTTTCTGCACAATTACTCCTATTTCTCTCTCTTGAACTTGTTCTTGATTGTAGTCCCATCTTACAGCACCCTCACTCCTCTTCTTTCCCCATGACCCCTCGTTACCCTTGCACTTCCCCATCAGTTGGGGCAACACTGGTGTTTGTATGGTAAGCCAGACAGTCTCAGCAGCAGCTATCACCACACCAGAAAACTCTGTCTATCTTGGAGGGGAAGGCTCCTTGGTAGCCTCAGTCAGTGTGGCTGCTGGCCACCGCAGCCACCTCTGCTGTCTTTCCTGCTGCCCCACAGCCCTGCCCCTCTCCTGCAGCACCTCTGGGGCTCCTCTGGCACTGTCCTGCCACACTTCAGAGCACTCCTGGAGCAGAAACTATCCCCACAAGAGAAGTAACAGGTAGTTTTCTTTCACGTCAACATCTCAAAATAGCTCTGCGAAGGAGCAGAGAAGATCCGAGCCAACACAGGGGATGGAGTGGGAATGTGGGAGAGGGGCAGACGATGGGACCGCACTGCAGCAGAGCCGTTACATCAGCTTAGGCTGCCGTGGGACTGCAGCTGTGTACACGCTTATCAGAGAGGAGCCCGTGGAAGCTCATAGCCTGAGGAAGGAAGCTGCTAATGAGCATCTTTCCTTCTTCCCTTTCTCACATGCAAAAGTACAATTCTTTTAATGGTAACTGATAATAACTATAATATGTCATGATTACACCAGATTTTTTCCCAGCACATCTTTGTTGGCTTTACATAAAGTCTGTCCTCATAAAGCTGTGTGAGGTATCTAACACAGAAGACTGTCTTACTGCTAAATAAGAATTCTCTCCATGTAAACTGCTCGGAAGGAGATTGAGGAGAAGCCTGATGCAGCTGTCTGTAGTAGATACCTGATTCTTTTTTGTGCTTTTCAGGTACCCTAGCAATAGCTAAGACCATTTTCTTATCTTGTAGTATCTGGAGCGTTTCTTCCAGTTTCCCTTTCCTAAGTAGGATGGTTCACATTAGATGCCTCACATAGATCAGGAAAACAATCTTCAGTCTAGGACAAACTACTGTCCTTTTTCAGATTTCTCTTCAGAAACCTGCAAAAGATAAGCCTTGCTCTTCTAACAGGTAAGGGGACATCCTTCTCCCGGCCAAGGGTCTCTGCTCTCCAGCTATGGCCCTTGCTAGCAATCTTCACAGGCCTGAGTCAGGAAAGCATTTCAACACCTTTTTACATCTATCCCCGTTCAGGAAGCACTGCAGTCAGGAATGTTTGCACTGACTTGCAGATCCTCTGTGATATCAATGAACTCTTGTAGCAAATGAGTATCATACCCGCAAGACACTAAAAATGAAGTGGACCGCTCTGACAGTAAAGCAGCGTAAGCGTATCAGAATTGGAGGGACTTTCATGTTTGTCTAAGGTTTGAAATAGTCCATATTTTTATATCATATGACTTTAAAAATGATATTTGCTCATGTAATTAGAGACTGTACTGCCACAAGGGAGCCAAATTGAACAAACCTGAACATTGTTTTTTCCTGGCATCTGCTTAAAACATATTCTCAGCGCTCTCTTTCGTAGCTTTCTTTCCCCCTGACCTATTCAATATTTTAAGGTATTTTAAAAGTAAAAAAAAAAATGCAGAGGGGAAAAAGGAAAACTATTCTCCTAACAACTATGGCAGTGCCAATCCCACATACCTCTAAACATCAGCAGAAGAGAAGGTATTTTTCTTCACACTATGCGATCCATAAGCACATCAAAGGCAACACCAGCAACAACCATTTCTAGCTTTGCAGAACCTGATCGTAACCTGAACTGCCATCAGGAACTTGGACTGTCCCATCAAATGCTTTCCACCAGTAGATCCCAAAGCGAGTTAGGAAGAAAGGCAAGTGTTACTGTCTCCATTTCACACTCACACACGGGTACTGGTTTCCAGAGAAGCGGAGAGAGATATCTTGAGGAGAGAGGTCAGGAACAGTAAAGTCATAGAAAAGCACAAGGCTCACCTAAATCCCAAACCAGAGCATGACCATCACCTGGAGTATGTTGCCTCCTATGGCATTTTCCGTCATCAGAGGACACCTTATCACCCTCTTGAAGTATCCCACTCCATTCCAGTAAAGGCAAGAAGAATAAACGGAGTCCATTCTCATTCTGAATCATTTTTTTTCTGCTCTGTAGTTGACTTACATGTGAACCACAGCCTACTTTTGCACCAAACATGACTAAAAAGGAATGATGCCACTTTTATGCTGAGTGCCATAGTTCTGACTCAGCCCAGGCCCACTGGACCTTTAGACCATGACTGCTCCCTAAGGCAGTGCTGAGGCCTCTGATGGACAGCCAAAGCAGGGCCCCAGCCACGCTGCAGCACCTCTTTCCCCGTGCATCGAGCATGGAGGACATGGCGATGGCTCCCACTGCTCCTCCAAAGCAACCAAGCAAAGATAAATCGGGTTTCAATTTCATTTTGGTTTCAGGCTGCCCTGCACATGACTGCATATTGTAACTCCTGTAAGAAAAAATGAGCTTTCCCTGGGCTCCACAGGAAGGCCTTGTCCTGAAATCGTTGCAGAGAGAAGAGTTGTACACATTATTTTTCTATTACTGAAAACATGACATGCGGAGCAACATGCTTGGCTCCAGAACGTGAAGATAAGGCAGGATGCGGGAATTGCCTCCCACCCTGGCCACCAACCCAGAACCACATCCTCTCTCTCAGGAAGGACTCACTGTTTTTCCCTCTGTTGCCTAGTACAGACCACGAGAATGGTGGATGACCCACTCCAGCCTGAAAGGGGTTGTTTACCCTGTTATGAATATCATGCGTCGTCAAAGCGGGATTTTTCAGCAGCCCACAACCAGTCAAATCACAGCCTCTGTAACCGGAGTGCAGAGATGCACTCCTGCTCTGCGAGGTCTCCCTTCCCATCCTGCAGCAGTTTTCTGCCTCTGATAGTTCAACAACGCGCTCTTCAAAACAAAGAGATACAAATGCAACCACTTTTCTACCCCTCTTGTTTTTAAACAGACAATGGTCTTTTCATATCCCCCAGATTAGAATATGGTGAGATGGCTTCGCTTAAACCTGTGCACTAGTATACATATTTTCATGCTGAGACAATGTTTAATGAGCTCAGTCCTGTCTAACTGAACAACTTCTATCCAACAGGCATTGTTTAGGTAGGTTCACAGTGATTTAAACCCGATGTTGAAAAGAATTACCTGGTTACCCTACATTATTATGGCAGCACCCCTAGTAAATAAAGAAACATGGTTGGAGTTATAACACCACCGTGTTTATTCCCATCTTCCTATATCAGCAGTCCCACTAGAGCCCAGGACAAGCCTACCCTTAGGTGAGGAAACAGTGAGCATTCAATACCACTGACATTCAGTTAGCAGCTCCTGTGCCAGCTCTAGAGGGGCTCAAATTCTGCAGTGAGTATTATTTCCCCTAAANACACCGTGTTTATTCCCATCTTCCTGTATCAGCAGTCCCACTGGAGCCCAGGACAAGCCTACCCTTAGGTGAGGAAACAGTGAGCATTCAATACCACTGACATTCAGTTAGCAGCTCCTGTGCCAGCTCTAGAGGGGCTCAAATTCTGCAGTGAGTATTATTTCCCCTAAAATAGGACAAAACTCCATGAAGAGCAAGCCTTTTTACAGCTGTCATGGAGCCACACTCTCACATATTCTAAGAAAAGGATGAAGCACAGAACAGTCAAAGTTGACAGTATAAATTAATCCCTCTTAATATTTGTCTTGCAGTTTAATCTAAAATGCCACTGACCTACATTTGTTTAAAAACAATCGACTGGTCTCTATTTCAATAGCAGTTTTGTATGCTCTAGAATCAATTTTCCCTATTTGTACTCTCTTCCACCCCTTCAAGAGTTCAATCGCCTTATTTAAAAATGTGCAGGAACTATAAATATAAGAAAACGCAAACCTTTCAGCCATGAAGCTGAGTGGAGACATGCGTATCAGTAAACACATTTCCTGAGTAATAGCACACTACGCAGTTTGTAAAATGCAATTACGCAGTAGCAACTCTTATCAGGAAACGTATTTACACTGATTCCTTGTAGCAATAGATCAAAGAACTTATTTTACTGACCTATATCTGTACTTAATTGTACAGCAGTTTCTTACATAAATAAGCAAATTGTCTCCCTTTTTCTGAATAATTTCCTACTAATGGACGGCAGTTTTCCTGACATAGATGCTTTGCAAAGATTAATTTTTGAAAACTAAAACTGGTGTCTGAATTTAACATAATTCATCATTGGGAAATTGCAGACATCTTAAACATTGGCTGTCCGTGGAGGAAAAGAAGGGCAGTACACACAATGCGGCCACCATCCTGAGAAAAGACTAGCAGGTGGCCAAATTTCACTAGTTTTTTTTCTCTTGTCTATTTTCTCTTTTGTCTCTACCCACTCATGGAACTGTCTAGAAAAATGTAAGTAGTATCCATCCAG
Organism: Steatornis caripensis; assembly: GCA_013398225.1. NCBI lineage: Eukaryota > Metazoa > Chordata > Aves > Caprimulgiformes > Steatornithidae > Steatornis > Steatornis caripensis. The sequence continues at coordinate 41,292 of VZSC01004827.1, forward strand.
CAGAGAAAGACTGAGGAGCAAGGCTCAGATCCTGGCTCCCACTCCTTTAGCAGCCAAGGGTGCGCAGGCTTTCTCTACTTCCCAGCCACCCAACCAGACTGCCATAGAGACAGAACTTCCAGTACAACTGAGCAGCCGATGGTCACTCTTTCATATGGGATTTAAAACATTTTGTTTCCATTCTGCTTTAAAAAAATCCAATGTAAGGGCTCCTCACGTAGGACACAGCCCCCCTGGATTGCTGCCCTCCACGCAGCCCTACTCATCTAAGGGCCCTGAATCATTTGGCTGTTTCAGTGCAGTCAGGAATACCTGCAAGTGCATTTGCAGTAATTAGCAGCATACTCCAGACAGCATCAGCTGTGGTTTTCTGTGATTATTTGTGCCAAGAGCAGCTGGGCTGAGAAGAGGAGCCACAGAGATGAAGCCTTATTGAAGACTGAGTGAGAAGGTCCAAGTAGACAGAACAGCCCAGGGAATCACTCCTTCTACCTCCTATTCTCTAGAGCTGCTGTGGAAATGTCTACAAAATAATTTTTGTTACAAAATGATGACTTGTTAGAAACAGAGGTTCTTACAGGTATATAGCTGTTAAAGTGAAACTTTTAGTCAAAGTAACAGCTTCTGTTACTTCAGGAGCCGACACATCCACTCTACCAGAGCTGGATTAGGGATTTCAGTTTCAGGACCAGGTGTGCTCCCGATCAGCATCGTTTGATGGGAAGAAGGAACCTTCTCCAAGCACACCCACTGGCATAGTTTCCACTTTTATAAATAAAAAACATTTGAAGCAGGAGCATGCATCTCAGTCTCCTACATCCCAGAGGAGTGCCCAAACCAATACCCACACAGGCAACATTTCTTAGAGAAGCATGAGCTACTTACATGGCCAGATACAGTTAGGGAGACCCACCACAGAGCAGCTGATGGACTGGTGTCAGGAGAACTCCTCCTGGCACGTAGGAAACCCAGCTCAAGCAAAAGAAGGGTTTAAACTCCTTTCTCCCATAGTCTCAGTGTGAAGCACAAGCACCAGTCTGCTGCCTAGTCCAGAACAAACCTGCTCTTTTCCCTATCCGGAGAATAATTCTAGAGGTCGTCTTCATCCCAAGACAGCATCGGAACATTTCCCACTTGGCTCTGTTACCTAAATTTGTTCTTGAAAATGGCAGAACCAGTTACGCTAAGATTTCTTCTGACAAATTTATAAGCAGGGTGGCAAAATGATAAATCCTGGATTATACCAATAGTTACTGCCCTTATAGCTAAAAAAATGCAGGACACTCTTTTGTGTTAACTCCCCTCTCAAGCAAGGAGTTTCCTACGTCTGACACAAGCTTCATTTGGATGGAAAAATAAGTCATCTAACTTGTTTAAGTTAATAACATCAGAGGAAGGAAATAATCAATGCAAGGCCAAATTGTGAAGGAACTTTGTGGATTTGAAATGGGTTTGCATGCCAGCAAAAGGAAAATATTATCTTCAAGCTTCATAAAACCCTAAACTCATCTATCCCTAGTCTGTGGTTATTATGAGAACAGACACGATACGTTTATTAGTTGAATTGCGTGTGAAGGTCAGTCTGTGTCAGCAGATACTGCCATATGTGGCTGACTTTCCTGTCATTTCTTACATAGATGCTCTGAATTCTCTAAGTGACATTTACCAAGCTGTGCAGGAAAGTGTCATGCATGTCCCATTAATTCTGAGAGGAGATGTGTCGCTGCACTTTTTTTGAAAATTTCCATTATAGCTTACATTGTCTAAGCATTTTGCATTTTCAATGAGTGATGACACAGAAGTAGAATAAAAACTGATTACGGTTAATATCTGAGCTTGCAGAATGTTTGAATAAGTTATTTTTGCTTGAAAGAAGGAAAGAAGGTGCCAGTCAACAAAGACAACCAACGTTTGGGGTGATGAAGAGTAGTTTGTATCTACCTATATCAAGTAAAGACCTCTTTTAGTGCAGTTCTGGGAGTAAAGCTGGTTTGGGAAGCTGTTTGGTTGACTGTTTATTTTCCCTAACTTGGGATATTTCGGTGTTTCCATTAGGGACGCAGAAACATACACCTTGGAGGGACTTTAGCAATTTCCCGTTTCAGGCGTTCTGCAATCACACGGGAAGAGCATTCAAGAACTGACAACAAATGTCACCAAATACGTGGCACTCATCCCTGCCCTTGCAGGCGCCTCCTGAAAGAGAAGCAGCCTCACCTCAAGTACCACACTGGCTCTCATTCCAAGGGGGACAGGCTATTGATGAACAATAGTTATTTACTCCGGAAATCAAAACTTTTGGGCTCAATTTCCCTGAGAATAAGGAAGGGCACATGAACTGGAAGATATGGGCCAGTAGTTTTAAGTAACTGGAAAATGATTAAAATATTTCAGATATGGTTTAAAAACACTCAGCAGATTGCTTTGGTTTAAAACCAGAAACGCTGCCACTGTACCTTGCTATCTTCTACAGGCCAGGCTGCTTGGCCACACTCCCTTTATGCAACACTTCACAATAGTCTTTACTATTGTTACTAGTAACTTAAGACTTTTTTTCATAGGGGGGAAAAAAAACCAAACCAGCTACCAGCACATTAAAAAAAGTATTAGTTATTATTGGTGATGAAAAAAAAAGATGTTTCAAATGATCTGTTAATCCATATGCGCTAAAAGTGCTTTGAAATGTGTTAACGTGAGTTAACTAACGCATTTTGAAAACACCACCATTTATTTTCTCAGTCCACATATGTTCTACAGAAGTTAGAGAAAAAGAAAGGAGGAAGCTCAAGATACTAAAAAAACTTCCAACAGATGCTGCTGGATATAGTGGTCCCAAAGAGGCCGCTGTTGTCCGCAGTGGCTACATACGGCTGTAGCTTCCTTTTAGACAGGGATTGTGGGGAAGGAAAGGGTCTGTGATTTGCCGTTCAATTTCATGTTAGTTGAACTGTAGCCTATTTTTGAGACCAGAACCTAGCATTTGTCATGACCAGGTTGTTCATTTAACATGTACTGGCTTACTAAGTAAAGTAAATTAAAGACTGAGGTGGCAACAATGATAAGCAGTAAATTTGTTTGTTCAGTAGGGAGCTGAAACGTGTCGGCTCATGCTTTGATCAAGTTAAATTGAGAGGTTTCAAAGTACACACAGGAAATGCTCCAACAGATAAACTTTGTCCCTGGAGGTTCGTCCTAGCCACTTTTCAGCCTTCTGCACTCTGTTATCTGTTTCGACAATTCTGTAACTTTAAACTCAGAGAGTCCGTGGAGAAAAGTGACAGTGATTAAGGTCAAGAGTTGACTTCTACAGTGATGGACAACATAGTCTTGGTCTTAAGAGACAGGCTATTGGGCAGCTGTTGGTCCTTTTAAATAAAAAAAAAGAAAATAAATGGAAAATTAAGTGGTTCTACAAAACATTTGCTTTAAACACAGTTAAGGTGCTAAATCATTACTGCAAAGCAGTACCCCCATGTGCTGTAGAGATCGGTCGTATGAAGCCTGGCTCCTCTAAGACCTGAGCCTCAGACTTGGTTGACTTCAGATGAAAGAAACAAGCTTTCCCTGAAATGCTCACTATGGACAGGTGTTTACAAACAAACACTTTCTTACAAGTGGGTTCTCTGCTGTCTGAATTGGTGCCTGTTTGCACTGCAGCCTACCCCTCTGTGAGAGCACTACCTGGCAGGTTACTTTCGCAAAGCTTGTAGGAACTTGATTTTCTTTGAGAGATCAATTGGTTGAAATTTGTCAATAGGTTCAAAAGGTTTCAGGGGTGTGGAAGTGACGGAGATACAAGCATACGCAGTAGGATTGCATAAGCCTTGTTTCTGCAGGAATCAGGATAAAAAGTTGCAGCAATATAAAAATAAATAACTGAGCAGGCATAATTCCTACAAAATACCAGTAGCTAGCCAAAACTTTGTTCCTGCTGAGGGCAAAAGGAAAGGGAAGATCTGTCACCTTCCTTAGTGTTCAGGTATTTTAGCCTATGACATCTACTTCTTGAGAAGTGAGGACACTTCACACGTAAGAACATTTACTTTCTCTCTGAAATAAGGAACATAGTATCTTCTTATCCTGTGAGGGAATAATAAAATCTTTAAAAATTGGCAGAGGAAATAGCATTTTTCTGTTGCTAATCATTCGTTTAATTCATGGCAGCAATAAAGATTTATTCAAGGAACTCAATGCTACTAATGCTGACTTTTGTCCATCATAGGCAGTGTTTAAAGCTGACAAGTTTTTTGACTGTTACGGTTATCAACGCAAACACAACTACATAGATCAGAGCGGTACCTACCTCTGTACAAAGAAATAGTCTCCATGGCCATAACACTTCAGAGTGTCCCAGCCTGAGCCTAAAGCGAGCTAACTGGCAAAACCACACTCCAGTTACTGAATCTGAATAAACTACCCGCACGGTTAGTACTCAGCATCTCATATGTAATTCAGAAGCTAACTTCTATAAAATCCCTTGCAAAAATATATTGCCGAGGTGGCCTTTTAATATATTTGACGAAGGTCTAGTTTATTTTAAAAATAATCTAATATTCTAAGAATAGTAAAGGCAGCAATTTTGCAGTACTGAAGAATATACTCATTTCTTATTTTATTGATGACTTATGGCACCATAGAAACAGATTTATTTTCTCATTGATATAGGGCTAGATAAAAAATCCTGCTGTTTGGCAGAGCACAACCCCTAACCCAGGGAAGTGACCTATTGACTGAAAAGCAGCAGCAAAGCTAACTGGTCTGCTAGCGCAGTTAATTTCTCCTATATACTTTCCTTTTGCAGGAGTTGAATATTGGAAACTTCAAGAACAATCCCAGAATGCCACAAAGACCTGCTTCTCTCTGTTTTCAGTTCCCTTTTGTTTTTAAACAGTATTGGCCTCCCACGTATCTTCTAGTCTTTAAATCCTGTCACATGTGAGATATTTCCCTTTAAAGAAGAACACGCGTACAATCAAGACATTTTCATTCTCTCTGATAATGTGGGACGGTGACCATGGCTGCTGCTGGTTATTGGGCCCAGGGTAATATGCTGTGGTGGATACTGTGCTGGATATTTGTCACTGAACAGCTAGGTTAAAATTCAAGTGGTTGCTGCATGTTTCTTCTCTTATTTAGCATCCTTATTTGCACTCTTATCTCTACACCGTCTTCTGGACAATCCCTTTGTGCTCACAGTTTTCCTGACCCCTTCATTATCCTACATTAACTTCTTGTTAAAGACTTTCCTGCTGTGAAACCTAGAAACTTTCTTCCTTCCCCCAGTGAGATCTTAACTTAGAAAGAACAGTTATAGCAATAATTCAATTGGGGGAAGAAAAAAATAACACAGCTGCATAGCCATGCTATTCAGCACTCTTTTTTTTTTTTTTTTTTTAGCCTTCTTTCTTAAATTTTTCACTTTTTTTAGGAATGGAAGCTGTGTGGAGCAGAATTTTTCTTCTCATCTTTGTTGAAAACACATAACACTAATTATTGATGCAAAAGTAGCTCCAAATTTAAACAAAAAGTAAACTGCAACCTGAAATCATTTTTATTTAGAGCTAACAATCAATCCAGGCAAATCATAGCAGTTCTGACTGTAAGTTCACAAGCTTAGCTACTTGAGATAGATCAAAAATACTCCCAAATAAACTTTCCTACAGTATTTCCATCAAAACCATAAACAGAGCTAGAGACGAAAAATCTTCGAAGTCTGTTGTACCAAGGGAAGAGGTCAAAGTGCTTATACAAATTGGTAAAGAAATCATGTTTTATCAGTGACACTGCAATTACGGAGGTTTGATTTCTGTTTGTAGGACAAGGTCCTCTCATTGATGGAGAACTCACCGGGCATGGAAAGAAAGGGATCTTTGTCTGAGCAGCAGCAGCACATGACAGGCATCCCTGTGAGCGGCCGACTGACGCAGCCCAGGCTGCTGCTACTCGGGCTCCCCCAGCTCTTGCTGTGCTCCGCTCCCGTGAGCTGGACCCTACTCAGCTCTTTACCAACAAAAAAAAAAGAAAGCAAAAAAGCAACGCATGACAGCAGCATTTGAAAGAGGCGGCTGTGTTCAGGGTCAAAATAAATAAATAAATAAATAAATAAATAATGAACTACAGCCCTCTGGGCAGTGCTTGGCCGGGCTGTTCCCAGAGCTAGCCCATTTCTAGATTGCAGCACGTATCTTTTTCAGAGCTGAAGGGCTCTGTCTTTTTTTTTTTTTTTTTTGGTTTTGCACAGGCATTTCAATGGGAAAGTTAAAAATAAATTAAACGAATCAAAGCCTTTTGGCTGCTGCTGTTTCAGCTGATGCGTCTTCTAGCAAAACACAAGCTTGACATGGCAGCTGAGAGCTCCTCGTGAGAGAAAATGGGCTTCTCCACACAAGATTTTACAAATGCAGCCTTCCCCCTCATGACTTTGAGTCATGTTGTTTCTGAATGTTTCCTTCCCAGCTATCAGTGAATATATGAACAACCTAACAAGGCTGAGCTCCACGAGGCCCCTGGGGAAGAGTCCACAAATGCTTGGAAAGCACGTACAAGAGCAACCCAGGTGGGACGGTACCACTCAAAGGAGTCCTCTGCCGGAGCTGGGGACAGCAGTGCGCCTGGAGAGGAACAGACACGCAACCCGAGAAAAAGGGGCACCTTAACTTCCAGCTGGATGTAGGTACCCAAACCTGTGGTCTCGGTTGCAGTCTTGCTAGGTCTGAAGGAAAATCCATAGGGAAAAGAAGGTAGGCTGGACTGATCTGGGATTTACAGGGACGGTCTTACCCTAATTAGGCACTACAGCAAGTGGGTGAACGGGGGAATAAATAACATGTTGAAACAGTAGAGTTGGGGAAGAAAATCTTCTCCTTGGTGTTAAAATTGTATCAAATTCTTTGTTTTAACTGGGGAGAAAGGCACAGGATTTACCGGCTGGGGACAAAACAACGCCGGAGGAGACTGAAGGGGCTGAAGATTACCCTCCAGGAGGGAGAGAAGTGCCAGCAGGCAGGGAATGTAGGTAAAAGAGTCCAACCTGAACACAGTCTCCCCAAAGAAATCCAATTCAGCTCTTGCAGAGAGTGGAAATTTATCTCTCCCTCCAAGGCAGAAGCTAAAAGAGGGGCTGGAGAAGTCCATTTCTCTGTTACGTAAAGGGTCAGAAGAAAAAGATACTGCATGAACTTCCCAGCCACGATAGGAGGGCAGGGTGCATGCCATTTACAAGTGGTCCAAAAAACAAGCAAATAATTATGTGAAGGAAGCAAATGGCGGAGTAGTGTTTTGAAAATCCTCTCACACTAGATATTTTCCTGTGTTTTTGCAAGAACGGAGTGGCACAAGTGCCCTTAATAAAAATCCCCCTGTCATAAGAGATCATGTAAGGATGAATTCAGTGCTGCCCTTAGGCATTTTACAGGAAGCCGGAACAGGTTTTTGATGGTGTAATGGGTAAGAGGATTTACATACAGGACATTTTAATAAAAAGGGAAACTGAACACATGTACGGCCACATGCTGGTGCCCTACTGGTCAAGGCAGGGCTATGAAGTTCATCATTCCACTAAATCTATCTCACTGCCCAAAATTTTAGTCTGAGAGTACTCAAGAGCAGTCTGTGAGCAAACTGGGCAGGAACAGCCAGTCCACAAAGGATGCAGCTCTTAGCAGACTGCCTGAGAAGCAGTTGATGAGCACCTGAGGATCGGAAGTGAGGTGACAATATGGACAAGATTAATTTGTCCACAGACATCCACCAAGAATTGATCCCGTCCTCCCACATTTTTACAGCTCAAGTTAGGAGGTGACATCATCTACATCATGCACACTAAAAAACCCTAGGAAACAGCATGGTCAAGGAGACGAGGAGGCCCTAGTCTGTAGATTGCCTATATGCAACTTTTTGCCATTGCCAAATTTGCCCCAGCAAATCACCTTCCTCTTAAGTTGTATTCTCCTGTACCTACAATCTAGGAACCAGAAACGGAATATGAGCTCAGCAAAAGCCTGGTCACTTTCTTGAAAGCACAGAGTTCCCAAATGCATAATTTTGAAACCATCTCATAATTGTATAATAGAAAAAAAATTCTACCCAGATATGATTTATCTGGAGGCAAAGGGACTGCAGGCACTGTTCCTCTTCTGCATATGAATGGACCTGGATCTGCATCACCATGCTGATGGGATGTGCAGCATTTATTGGCTATAGAGGAAGTCTTTAAGCAAACTACCCTTGGGAAACTGCTTTGTCAAAAGCAAAGCAAACTTTGCAACGCAAACTATATACAATCAAATTTAAAAGGGAAGAAAGCAAAACGTTGTTCAGCCTCAAAATGAAACATGGACAACATTTATCACAGAGCCAGATGAGGACAAGACCATGCACAAAGTGTTCCCGGCTATTAGTACAGAGGCTGTGACAGCATGATCCTGGCACTGCTACCCGGGTAAGGGAGAGCAGTCAGTACTCGGCAGAGCTGTGTTCAAACACATGGGATGGTGATTGAGGGAAAAAAATGTTAAATAGCAGTTACAATGGTTAGGGATTGAAAAATCTAGAAGGTCCAGAGATGTTTTAGAGCACGCTCGCGTGAAGATCATCATTGAAGGTGCTTCTAAGGTTCACAGCAGATACCAAAATGCTGATCGAGATGAGCAAAAGAGGCCAATGGGAAATTGTCTCGGCCTCCAATTCTCCTTTCCCCACCACCAAGCAAGACAGAAGTACTCCTTACTTACCCCGAATCAGGGATTCACTCACCTCATTTTGCAAGGTAGTGTTATTACCAGTGGCAGCTCCCCGTCCTGGACTGCACACCTCTTGGAAACGGCTTGCTTATGAACTCTTGCCCTCAATTCCCTGAGATAGCCCTGCTGCTGCTAACCTCGTAGTTATACATAGCAAACCCATTTCTGCCAGATGCAGTCAGTCTGATGGAGCAGGGCAGATAGCCATGGCTCAACATGCAAGACACGAAGCAGTTCACAGTGCAGTATGTGACTTGATAGGTAACGACTCTGCCCCGGTGCCCCTGTGCCCAGTGCATCAGTGACAGCGTGCCAGCACAACACAGTACCACTGCACGCGGAGGCAAAGGCAGACTGGCCTGCACTTCCCGTGGGGAAATCACAGGATTGACTCAGAGGAGGAGGCACTCAGCCGCTGCTCTGCCCAGGAACACCTAGGGCAGGCAGGCAGGCGTCATAGGAGGTGGCAGCTGAGCCTGGCAAGAGGATGCAAGAGAACTAACGCCAAAGGGGCTCTAGGTCACTACGAACACCTTCCAGAGACTGGAGGTCTTGCAAACACTTTTCATTTCCCTTCAAAATTACACCTGGGGTTCATGCCTGTTGGCCAGAGCGGGAAGGGTGCCCAGAGGTACCCTGTGAAGGCCGTGCTGGTCAGCGAGGGGTGCTGGGATGGGCTTCTCCTTGCACAGCGCTCAAACTTGCCGGGCACAGGGGGACCAACAACTCGCTCCTCATCAGGATGCTCTGCCTGACGCTCTGGTGGCCACTGGCTCCTCCTGCTTCATCACCACCTGCCCGGCTTCCCAACCATAGGACTTGGCCAGGCTGCACCCACGGATGGCATGAGGCTGGTCCATATTCCCCCCACTCAGCCCCCAGCTGTGTACCCCTCCTCTACCTCCCTTCAAAATCCCGGAGTGGTCTAGCAGACAGGGAGAGCAACACGGGGCAGGCTAGCCCCAGGCTTCCTGGCCCTTCAAGAGGAAGGCAGCAGGCCCTCTTACACCATCCTTCAATAATTTACTAGACAGGCAGTAACAGCTTCCCCCTCTGTTGCAACAAGCAAGTCAAAAACAGTACAGACAGAAGCATCCATCTCCGACATTCCTGCAGGTTTTCTGTAATGGATCGCTTTTGATTAATTAGAGAAACAAGTTTGAAACAGCCTGCAGGATACTTGGTGTGTGCTTGTGTCTCAAGGTGGAACAGGAAACCAAATCTCTCTCTATAAAACATGAACATAAAAACTTTGCACTTACTGTTTCCACTTTCACAGGGGTACTCTTTTCTCTGCTATCCACGTAGAAAAGAAAAAAATATCTAACACAGTTGTTATCATGATAGACATAAAAATGCAAAAAACTTCTTTGGTTCGCCTTTCCCTCTCTGACCTGCGAGCACAGAGCCATTGCTCGACAAAATGTAGCACAAGGACACAGCATACAATTTCTCCTGTAGGTTTACTGTCTAGAGCTTCATCAGTTAAAAGCTGAGCCAGGGACTGCTTTCCTACAGCTTGTTACCATTTCGACAGTTGAAGACTGCTTGCAAGCACAGACCATCTTTGACAAAGTCCCAGGATGCTGAATGTGGTACCAATCTCAGCCTGCATGTGCAACACCCATTCTGAAGTCTCTTGAACAACAGTACGCACAGGAAGGAAAACGTCTTAAGATGCTCACTCAGAGACTTTTTGTTAATTTTACTATACGTTGCCCAAACCACAAAAAACTCAAAAAACCTGTTAAAGATAGCAACTTTCACCGGTTTTTTTTTTTCCTCTGGAATTAGTCTAAGGCCTTGCACACTTTCCCACGCTCGCAGATTGCAGGTTATAAATGCGTGGGAGTAATGCAGTTTCGATCAGTCAGGTAGGCTGGGTTTCTGTTAGCTGGCTGCATACCTTTGAGCCCTATCAGCACACAGTGATCAGTGGAATTCCTGGCATTTTTGTCATAGCATCAGAGGCAGTACTTTACAGAGTAAATACCAATGACCTGCTGTTCTGTCAGGGCTCTGTACTTACCTTTTATTTTCAAGTCAAAGGTTAGGCCTATTTATGTAAATCCTCAGCCATGGGCCAAGTAATCTGACCTCCTGTTTTTCATTCTCCTAATTGTTTCAGGTATTTTTCTTGAAAAGTTTGGTCAGTTAAAGCTAGGGATCTTTTTTAAGGTGCCTTTGAAGGGCTCTAGGGGCTTTCATAGCCCACCCAGTTTGCAAAGTGGAAACATCAGTGACCTGATGCCCTGGGCACTTATTTAAAATTCATTACCAGGAAATAAGGTTTTGATATATAGCCCTTCCATTCTGAAGAATATCTTAGGGAACACATGCATGCCATTTTTTACTTTGGATTATGTGATCTCTGAAGCCACATAGAGAGGCAATAATCAATTATACTCTGGTTTGCCCTTCATTTCTAATAAGAACGTTATTCAGCTGTAGCTAGTTTTGACTTCCCACATGCTGGCCGCTGCTTACAATTCCTTTGTTACTTCATGCTTTGCCACGTCATTTTGTTCATAAAAGGGTGTCCAAAGCCGTAAAACATGAAAAAGAAACTTACTGGTTTTCAACCCTTTTCTCTGAGATTCAGCACCCGTTATATCCTAAGATTAAAAAGCAAGGTGAATATCTTCTGAATAAGAGAGAAATACAGCCAGTTTACTCATACATAAAGGAGTACAGCTACTCTAGATTTTGTCCTATCACTCACGGGCACAGAAGCTACTACGTATTTCCCATATGACCAAGAACGGCCATAGATGACTCCATTGTGGGAGTTATTCCCTCCCTTTTTCAGGTATATAAGAACTCGAAACCCGTATCAGATCATTACTTCCTCTTCTGACCATGGATAATAAAATGCATGCTATCACATTTCAGCATTTATTTCTACCCTATTCTTGCTCCCACTAAATGCCACTTTAAGGTATGCACTGGTAAAGGATCATTAATATAAGAAGAATACGTTCTTTCAATGCTGCTGGTACCAGCGCTCATGCTGCCAGCTGAAAGCAGCAGCTCTAAACTGGAATTTAGCTTGTGCGTTTTAGGCCTGTGGGGACTGAATGCACAATCAGAGAGCTGAAGTTTCAACTTCTGGGGCATTCACTATACAGCTAATTCTCCAGGTGTATTCCTTTTAATTATTAGAATAGTCATTTGTCTGCTTCTGGTGAGAAAAGGATTGCAAGAAACCAGGCTAAGTGAAAAGCACCATTTACATTCTTCACTGCTGTGTGCTATTGCCTTGAATTACAACGTTCATTTTTTTTGACCCTCAGGTAACTACAGCCTCCTTCTGAAGAAAAGAAAAATATTTCCTGCATCCCATACCTAGTAACAAAGGAACACTGAGAAAACATTAAGGAAGGAAGGTCATGTCCCTCTGTCTGAAACCGTTAGTAGCTAAAACGTGTAGGCTGGGCTAGAGCTAACAGAAATTGATAAGGCAAACAGATTGATAAGGTGGAGGCTTAAAATAATGATGAAGGCCAGCAAGTGGAAATAGAAGTCAAACTGTCAGAAAGGCTCTCAGGCCTTCACAAAATGTGGAACCCACACTTAGGAGAGAACCTGTTTCTTGGGACTTCTCCTCACCTTTCACGATTTCACAGGCCACTTGTCACGCTCAGCTACAATTGCTCAATATCTCTGCAGCAACTACAACGATTACGTAAGTGCCAAATTTTGAAAGTACTTTGACTTTCTTTGAACTGAAGGAGTCAGCATCCTTTGGTAAGGCAAGTTCCCAGGGGACACCACTTGAGACCATGCTCTGAGACACTGCTTCCTACTAGTAATCCCAAAGTGTACATATTCACTGGTCTCTTCATTCTTCTCCCTTAAAGGAGAAGACAAGATCAAATCATTACCACACTGAGCATCGTTGTTTTTTTCACACGGCCATCTTCCTAACATAAAATGGAAGCGACTGCGTAGTCTAGCTACGTCCAGAGCATGAGCGACGCTATTAAGATTCATCATAAGCAGATTTAACACATGCAGTCAAACTCTCCGTGCCTCTGTCAGCCTTGCCTCCACCAACACTGAATGCGTAGTATACATTAGGCTACAAAACAGCCAAGGGGAGGGCATAGAAGAAAGCCAATGAGGTTGGGGATGGTGACGCCTTCTCGCCTCAGGACCAGTCAGCATAGGATGAGGCCTAAATATTGACACCAACACATTTGCTTCCCAAGATATGCCCAAATTAAGTTAGCATCAAATTAAGTGCACCTCAGCTGCACCGCAGGGTGTCTTTGTACCGCTCTCTATGCCTTCGTTGCCTTGACCTGAGTGGGAGCCATTGGGGCGGTGGGATTTAAGCCTTCCAAGTTGGGACCCACAGCATTTCACAAATCCAGGTGGACACATTATCCTGCTGAGTGCAAAGTCCAGCCTTTCTGAGCGCAGTCTGACTGTGAAGGAGAGAGCAGGTCCAGCGGTATGCAGAAGCACCACAAAATAGTTGCAGTTGAAGAGTCCATACTCAGATAAACTTGGATACAAGATACATAAGGGGACTGGAGATCTGTAAGCGGTTGCAGTGGAGCAGGGGGAAGGGTAAACTGCTGTAGGTTGAGGTTCCCCAAGAGCTTGACTAATCCGAGTCCTGCCATTTCCTTCTCATCCCAGCCACAAATTCCAGCTAGCTCTTGTGTGTCAGTTCTATGCCTTGCTATGGCCCTGCCATGAGCTGGTTCAGGGAGGTAAACCGGGTAAAAAGTAACTCTGCAGAAAAAGCAGTAGTCTTCAATGCATTTAGATCCCTGAACTGGCTCATGACAAGATCAGACAAACATCAGTGCTAGCAAGGAGAGTGGGAGCAAGGTGCAGGACCAAACTGTGATAGCTCCAACTTAGATAGACCTAAATCTCCTCGGACATGCACCGCTGACAAAGAGCTAAGCTAGTCCATGTAACATCACAAGCATGAAATAATTCCCCAAGCTACTGGTCACATTTCTATTTACACAGCAAGCCCATGGTTCAGAAAAGAAGAGTGCATCAGGACACATCTTTCTGAGGCAACAAGTATTTTTTTCCCATGCTGGAAATAACATCTTATTCCACACACTTCTCAAACACAACTGCCAGCAAAGCCTACAATCTGCTTGACTCTTGTTTTTTCTGCTGGGCCCCTAACCAGATATGAGAGCTGAACTCTGAGGGTTGTTCAGCAGGGCTTGAACAGCTGATCAGATCTCTGCCAACTTTTACAGGCTACTTGAAGGACAAAACGAGCATTCCAGTTCAACTCAGTTGGGCTAGCTAAACCACAGCCTTCCCAACTGAGTCCAGCAGGTTTTGACTCAGAGCTGTTCTTAAACACGTGGTAGACACAACTCTTACTTGCTTCGTTATTTTTTGTTTTGTTTTGTTCTAAAACATTGCCTCCCATTCCTCTGCCGTTCCTGGCAATGTTCCGTGGGATTTTGTTTTTTAAACACACAGTTCTTGGAACCAACAATTCCTCTACAGATACTTCCACTTCCCTCCATAGACATCCCTTTTCCTCTTTAGAGACAGTGAGAACTTATACCACTTTTGACTTAAAGTTTTATGATCCTTGAGAGCATCTTAGCCTTACTCCAAGAAAGCTCACTGTTTTATTTAATGTCCATGTAAGCCTGTCTGGAAGTCATAGAGACATAAGCCATTTTCCACCGATATTTCGTTTACCAGTAAAAAGTTTTTAATACACTTACTTCAAATGTCTGCCTCCATACTAGAAGTTAAATTTTCCTACTTACTCTTTCATAAGGCTTTTGATTTTGTTATATACAAAGTGCAACCTGTTATATCCTGTGCAACCTGCTCTAGGTGAACCTGCTTTAGCAGGGGGGTTGGACTACATGGTCTCCAGAAGTCCCTTCCAACCCCTACCATTCTGTGATTCTGTGATTACGCTAGTCATGCATGTGGTGCACCCAGCAGCCTACACATTGGCTTGGTTAACTTGTTCAAAACACCATCACGATCCTCAGTGCTTTATATGGTGTTTACTAGTGCACCACACCAATTTTGTCTTTTTGGTTGCAGGCACAGAAAGCGTACTTCATGTCCTACTGCAGGCATAACATTTTGTACACTTCCCGAACACAACCCAGATCCCACAGTTACAGATTATAGCCTTGGAACCCCCATTCATGCAGCTGTAAGAGCGCTGCCTCAAAGCCGTGTTCACTGGGCACCGACGCACTCGCAGCCCTGCTTCCTCGGCTTGACCTCTGGCTGCATGCTGCCTGCGGGACAGTGAACTCTCCAGCACACCTTGCGGGCCTGGTCCCACAGCCATCCCGACCAGCATACTGGTTGCACCTCAGCTTCTTCCCTGCCTGTGTGCACCCGGGCTTCCTTCTCAAGGAAAGCAGGGCACGCGCTGGCATGGTGCAAACCAGCACGTCCCCACAAGCAGACACAGCCAGAAGCCACGGCTGTGTGGGTGCACTGCAATGTATCCTGCAATACTCCTACAGTCCTTGTGCTTGGGACAAAAATTCCCTCAGAGGACGTGTGAGCACAGCACAAGTGGAAATATCCATGCAAGCTTGCGCAGCTGCCTTAATGCTGTAACTTAGCCTCTCTTAGTTTTTGGGCTAAACACCCTTCTTACATCCGTGTGCCTTTCCTCTGTTTCACTCGCTGCCAGTGGTCTGAACAATCAATCTGGACTTTAACCAGAAGTGCGCACGTAGGAGAAATGGAAAGGTTTCCAGCCCTGTCTCCATGCTGTTTGGCTAGGGTGTGAAATGAGGCTTCATTCTCAGGGGAGATATTTGGGTCACAGTCAGCGATGGAGATGACCTACTTCAGCATCCTTGGGAATTACTTTTACTCTCCGTTTCTTACTCAAGAGCCAGGCCCAGGCAGATGTATTACCGCAACACTGCAACTGTCCCAGTAAAACCTGCCAGTCCTGACTGATCTTGGCACTCCTCCTAATACCCCTGGAACCATTCACCCCTTCTGGCTGGGCTACTGGCATGGCAATAGACAGAGCATCTCGGCAAGCCATACCAGGCCATCCTTGCCCTTTGGTACATGTGCGGGATCAGCCCATTTCAGAGGGCCGTTTCAGCATATGCAATGCAATGCAATTATGTCACTATCAAGACACAGTGGATTTCTCTTCAACATAATTTCATCAAATCAAGAAAAATGTCCTACTTCCTACAGCAGTAAGTTGACTCCCTCCCCCACCCCGATACAGTATTAACCTTCTCCACTCCAGCAACTACTCACCAAATTGCTGATAGCTACTAATTAAAAAGATTTTTAACTGACTGAGAAAGTAGACTGAGTGAAATGACGAGCATCGCTGCTATAGACATGAATTTTCATTTGGATTTCTGAAGTAGGTAACCACAGTTTAGAGAGATATATATATGTGTACATATCTTTACTTACATGTTTTTGCATATTACACTGAGCATGGGTCTCCTGTGTGTGGGTATGAGGAGAATGACACAGCTTGTTAATTCAAAATTCAGATGCCAAATGGAAGCTGAAGAATTCTTAACCCCTTAAAAACGTTCCTTCCACAAACTAGGAAGAAGTCCATTTTACAGGATTCCTCCAAAGAGGACAGACTGCCTAAGGGGGATTTTTTCCACCATGGCCTCTTTTGACAAGATCGTGCCTTTGGATCTTGTCAGCTGAGGCGTAATTGTTGAAAGCAGCTATAGTTTTGAGGCTCAAAGGTAATAAGATTTTGAAAAGAGGAGCTAGTGCCAACTCTCACTGGATGACTCAGGACATTTCAGTTTTCTCCTGAAGAGCCTTGGATTTAATTTGCTCATGTTTTCACATCCTAAAATGAGGCAGATTCAGAAGCTGAAACTTGGTCTGAATGGCAGCAAAAAATTCTTGAAATGCAACTTGAGTGAACCCTAGAGGCTCAATATACAGAAAGTACCTTCTTCAGCAGTAACGGAAGATACCGTGTTTATGTTACAGAAAATATGCGGTCCTTGTTCTTTGAAGAGAGTTTCAGAAACAATTTTTCACATAAGAAATACATTTTGTGAAAATAAAAGAAACTGCAATTCACTGAAACCTGGCAGAACTGACTGCAGCCCTGCACAGACCTATTCTGCTCTATTTATAAGGAGACAAAATGTCTCTCAAAAAAAGTCTTCCTCCATTCATTTCTACACAAGCATGGCTTACAACCCCCTTCTGAGGACAAAGCCTCATTTCCCTAAGATTGTTCTGCCTCCTCACAACTGAAGTTCTTCCCCATTTACTTCCTCCAAACAAATAAACAAACAAATCAAAGGGAGATTTTTTTCTTCTACATTTGTTTTCTATATAGCTATCAATTAACTGATTTAAACTGACAGGCCAGAGGCAGATTTTTGATTTTCTAAGATCTTATCATTCAAACCTTAGTTTATACAAAATGAGCAAGAGAAGTCAACTATGCCTCAGTCATCAGAGTTTTCAGGGCGAAGGGAGAAATGGAGGTAATTTTCGAAAATCTGGTTTTGATTCATCTCAGAGGCAAATTAGTTTTCTTTCTACTCTAGCAAAGTAAGGTGTAGAATCATTTCATCACTGGTCTCTTTTTAAAAGGATTTCAACAGGAGATATGAACTGTGTCTTCACTTTCAATCTATAGAAGAGCTACAGAAGCGTTTCTTTAAAGGAAAGAGGCGTTAAGAAGCGATATTGAAATGTGGGAAAATAAATAACTTTTATCCCTCATGATCAATATCACTAAAGGCAAGGATACTGTCAGAACATAAATCTGAGACAGAGCTGAAACTCCCCCTGTTGGCATCTGCTAGGCAAGCAAGGGCAATACCTGAAAACCATCTTTCCTATCTCTTCAGAAATCTTTTGGGATTTATTTAAAATGAGCAGGTACAAACCTTCAGTCATTTGCCCTTTAATGCCAGCCAGGAGAGCAAGTAGCCAGCTTCTCTAAAATCTGTGCCACTCTTTCTGACTGCATCTCGCACTTGGCAAACTGTGGGATCTGAAAGCGGAATATACCTACACAACGGAGCAGGCTGGTGAGGAGAAGCTGCAAAGTAAGAAGGAAAATTAACTACAGGGTGCAGTTCCGTGGAATACAAAGCATTAAGGGAAAATGAGCCTCAAGCCATCCTGAGAGTTTGGGGAGGAGGGAGCAACGCTTGCTCAGTAGAAATGACTGGCATCAGGCAGTGCTTTTGCTAACAGCCTGTGAATTTATCCTTGGGTTCACAAGGTGGCGATGACAGTAGCAGTCAATTCATCCATCATAAAAAAAACCCAATACACAAATAAACAAATTGATCTATGGATCTGGTCCCTATCCAATGGAAGAAAAAAAAAAGGAAAAGGAAGAATGACGGGTGTCAGTCTGGCTATGGGTAGAAAATGACTCTAAAGTCATTGAATCCACTTAATAAGCCCACTCACTTTGTGGCAGGAAAGCTACATATCCTGGAGGGATTCTTCAGGGACTGAGTTTCAGTCATTCTGCCAACTACATTTGCTGTCGTCTGGAGCAAATCCCTACAGTCCATCCTTTCTCTCCCCTTCCCCCCCCCCCCCCCTCCCCGCCCCAGCCTGTCATAATTAGCTTCCCAGACCATCTTTATACACATGGATTAGGGTTAGCACAGGCAGTACTGTTTGCCTGCAGACTGAACATATGCTGTGGGTCTTCTTGTTCCTTCCTTGTAGCTAATGGTTCTTCTAACTCTCGAAATTCAGAGGAATGCATCTGAGGATGCCAAAGACAAGAACTAACAAGACTGTTAGCACTGCAGAGCCAATACAACTGTGAGAAAACAAATCAGCACCGATTTTGACATTCGGGTCACCAACACCTATATCTGCTAACCTGCTGAATGTAGAAACATTACTTTTGACACTGATGTCAATACAATATAGACCCTGTTCGTTGGTCAATGTTTCTTGCATTGTCTGCCATACAGAAATGTAGGCAGACTGCTGTTCCAAACACGTTGTGGAAATTATTGTATAAAAGTTCTCTTTATATAAAATAACATCACCGTGACACGGTTGAGTGAGGAATTTATGTGACTGTGGAAAGGACTGGACAGCATGGCCTTGTGACATGTGAGATTTGGGAGGAGACATCCCATCCCTCTCTCATAAAAAGCCGCACATATAGAAGATTGCCTTAAACCATGTCCAGTTTATTCTTACCAAGGAAGGGAGCATTTTGCAGTTAGGGTCAAACTGTGTGCCTCAGCGCGTACTGAACGTATCCTTTCCTCTACAGCAGTCCCACTGGCACAGGTGCAGACCCTCGAGGAGTGAAGTGCTGTCCACGATGAGTACAGATGGCAGAATCTCGTTCTGCTGGATTGACCCTGTGTTTGCAGCTCCTGCTGTAGCTGTGCTACACTAGCAGGAGGTCTGCTCTGATCTTTCTCTTCTTGTGAAATCATTATCGCAGGAAAAGCTAGCTAGTCATTAAATATTAAATGAAATTAAACTCAGTGCATGCAGTTGTTCTGACAATTCATTTTACTGACCGCAGAATTTTGTCCCGACTTTTTGGATAAAAATGTGAAGACGCTACAGAAGTGTTTTAGCACTACAGTAAGAAGCAAATATCATTTTGGCCCAGGGGAGGAAGAGTTAATCACAAGCACGCTACCTCACAATGTACCACATCATGAGCAGGAAGCCAAGTTCAAACATCCTTTGAACTGCCACAGTACCCACCAGCACTGAATTTCTCACCCCAGTGCAACGTTCCTTTGGCCTCCCCTCTTCTCAATCATGTTCGCGACCAAAGGGGAGCGCGCACACAGCACAGGCACCTAACACACCTGTAAGGAGCTCACCCATCGCTCCCTGTGTTGTGGCATTTCTGAACTGGAGCAAACCCCATATGGATCTTGCCCATGATGGAAACTGTATTTAAAACAGTCCTTTTATGATGAGCTGTTCAAGAGGGTGCTTGGAGGTCCTACCAAGACCCCGGAGAGTAGAGGGGTGACAAAGGCACCGGAAAAAAGCTGGCAGATGGCAGCAGGCAACTAGCGTAGGAAGTGGGACCACTTGCAGGTGCCAGGAGGTCCCTGCAGAGCAGCCCCTGGTAGCAAGGTGTCCTGAGTGGGACATCCATCCTGAGTGTTCTGTATGGGGGCCACCATAAGTACATGTCCTATACAACACCTGTAGAAACATTTGTTAGTCACCTAATTTCAATCTGGAGGCATTAGCAGTGGTTGTCCCAAACCGCTGATGTGCTAGAAGAATGTGTCCTGGGCAACGAAATTATAAGTGACCAGCTTTATGAGCTGAATGTTCACAAGTTCATGGGGCCTGATGGGATTCATCCCAGAGTACCGAAGGAGCTAGCAGGTGTTATTGCAGGACCCCGCTCGATCATCTGCCAAAGGTCTTGGGAGTCTGGAGCAGTCCCTGCTGACTGGAAGCTAGCCAAGGTTAATCTTTAAAACGGGCGTGAGGGAATACCCAGGGAACTACAGACCTGCTAGTCTGGCCTCAGTGCCTGGAAAAATTATGGAGAAGATTGTACTGAGTGCTCCTGAAAGGCATTTAAAGAACAAAGAACAGTCACCGGGCACAGTCAACGTGGGATCACAAAGGGAAAGTCATGTTTAACTAATTTGATATCCATCCTTCTATGATAAGGTCACCCACCTAGTGGATGAAGGGAAGGCAGTGGATGTAGTTTTTCTGGATTTTAGCAATNCAGGCTTGTCTAGTCTGGAGAAAAGGAGGCCGAGGGGCGACCTCATTGTTCCCTGCAGCTTCCCAAGGAGGGGAGGTGGAGAGGGAGGTGCTGAGCTCTCCTCCCTGGGATCCAGTGACAGGACGCGTGGGAATGGTTCAAAGCTGCGTCCCTCAGGGGAGGTTCAGACTGGACGTTAGGAAGCATTTCTTTACCAAGAGGGTGGTCAGACACTGGAACAGGCTTCCTGGAGAGGTGGTCGATGCCCCAAGCCTGTCAGTGTTTAAGAGGCATTTGGACAATGCCCTTAACAGCATGCCTTAACTTTGGTCAGCCCTGAAGTGGTCAGGTAGTTGGACAAGATGATCATTGTAGGTCCTTTCCAGCTGAGCTACGCTATGTTGTGCTATGCTCTTCTATTCTAATGCCACTGCAGCACTGTGCATTCCCAACGCCACACATAAAAAGACAGAGGGTCCACCAAGGAGAACAAGGCTGTGGACATCACTTACATCAGGTCCTGTGCCTACATGGAGGCTGTTGGTCAGGAGTTTTCTTCCTGAGTGTCAGCTGTAGCTCAGCAAGGTGACATGGCACTTACCTAGGTGTCAAGTGCTCACACAGCCCTGTGACNCAAATGAAACTACATCTGGCTGGCGACTGATCACCAGCAGTGCTCCTCAGGGTTCAATTCTAGGGCCAGTGCTGTTGAATATATTGATCAACGATCTGGGTGCAGGAGGTGAANCATGGCACTTACCTAGGTGTCAAGTGCTCACACAGCCCTGTGACGCTTCTCCCGAGAGCAGCAGTAAAGAGTTGAGAGCAGCAGCTTCAGCAGTTTTGCTGTGGTCATGAAGCCCTGCTCTAAGCAACAGCACTTCATCCCAGAAGAATAGCCACAAAAAGTTTGAATGTCCTTTCACGCCCATTCATGAGCTGCACACAGTGAGCAAATTTCCTTTGAGCTTCCCTCACATTCCTACGCAGGAGTCCTAAGGCTACCACTAACCTGGCCATAAGACCACCTGAGCATCCGCTCTCATTTCTCAAATGTGTTTAAACCAAATACCTGGTGTTACTTTAGGATTGCTTCGGATGCTAATGCGTTCATCTTTATTCCTTTAGAACAAACTCTTTGTAGTTTCATGGGTTTTGTTCTTTCCTGAATGTGCTATCCATAAATGGATTAACTTTACCTTCAGCCTCAAGTGCTTCTGTGGAAGCCTCTCAAAGTGAAGGAACTTTGGAAAAATAATTTTCTGGAGTGTTTCAAGAAAACTGAAAGTCACAGTAAGTGACTTTGAATTATGGCAATGTATTAAACGACTTAAATGCTTACAGCTGGAATTTTTCAAGGTTCTAAGTGCTCAGAGAGAGAAATATATAAAATAATACACCTTAATGTTTTCACCAGTTCTTTAGCCTCAAATCAAGTGCTTGAAATGATCACAATGCTATGCTTTATTCATGAAAGGTGAAATTCATTCATTCTGCGTAAGTCCTGACTCATCAATCAGGGCAGCAAGCAGGAAATGGAGGGAAGATAAACCGCACTCTTCAAAGTAAGACGACTAGCAGAGTGATTCAGAGCTTAAAATTAGACGCCTGTTCTGAATCATCTTCTAGAGAAGTCTCTCTTTCTCCAATAACTTGAAGAGGAGTTTGGGAGGCAAGTCTCCTTTGGCTGAAGTAAGCCGCTGTGAATTAGCCCTTTCACTCAGACCATCAGTCCCCTCACAGGCCCATACTTTGCTTGTGGATCCTCTAGCTACACAGCTTCACGATGGGGCTAAGGGAAACAGAGGGCTTTTTGCTAGTCATCCACATCTAGAGCAAATTCTCATTTTCCTGAATGTTGCAATCATCCCTGAAAAATGTAGAACACACTCAGCAGGAAAAAAAAAAAAAAAACCAACAACTTGCAAACAAAGGAAAAAGAGAGAAGAGCTGAATAAACAATAAAAATATCAGTGCCAAAGGACATTGGTCTTTGTTGTCTGTGGTGGCACGACACACCAGATCTTTCCCTCGTTCTTACTCCAATAAGCGATGAAGAAAAACCTGCCTGCAAATATTTTTTCATATTTGAAATACATCAGTTTGACCATATTTACAGTCAGTATGTATCCAATTTATTTGATCTCGCAAGCACCCACATTCTACCGAGCTGTGTATTTAACAGTAAAATTCACAATTTGCACTGCTTGGTGTGCTACAGAAGCCATTCAATCAGAGAATAGAAATGATTTGACCACAAATTTGCACTGTAAATATTTATATCTAAGCATTTGTAAATGATGTGCAGTACAAGAATAATTGCCAAATCAATTCAAAAGGCAAAACTGAATAAATTAATGGCCATGAATTATTCATGAATTTTACTTTCTCATATAGCAAGTTCATTATTTCTCTGTGTAACCAGTAAGCAGCTAATATGTCTGAGTGCATTTAAAGTATTGATTAGTCTTCTTGATACACTATTAAGAGCATTTAATCAACAGAAGATTTCAATAAATTTTAAACTTGCATTTGGGAAAATATCAGAAATCTCAGGTTTAGGGATAATGCATGCTTATTGCAGAATGTAAGGAAAGAGTATTTGCAATATATCCAAAATATCAAAATAATTTTCCATAGCTATTGAGCTCAGGCAAGCGTAATAATAAAGCGCTCAAGAATTAATTGGCCAGGAGTATCGCAGACTGGAAGGATTGAATTCCAGAGAAGAGATTTGACTGATCTTGGCAAGATCAATCCAAAAGACAGACCCTAAGAATATTCCAACCAGCTACACTCTGTGGAGAAGCCATCATTTTCTCAAAAGGTCAGGGAAGTCTCACTTTTCTCTTGTAAGGAAGAAAAGCCCCAAGACAAAATTCTTATACCTTGGTGATCCTGGGAAACCCTGGAAACGCCACAGAGGCAGGAAATGACAGCACCTCCTGGGGGGGTTTGCTGATCCATTGTGAGATGGGTCTCAAGGACAGACCAGGGACATGAGCCTCAGCTGCTTTGCTTGGCTCACTTACCCCCGCAGCTGGGCATGGGTTTCACGCCGTAGCCCCCCACGTGGTACAACCTTGCTGATAGTCACGTGCCGCAGCCCAGGCATAACATCTGTGCTGGAACTGTCCGTGAACCCAACACGTCTCAAAAGCCACCCACTGCCGCCTTTGACTTTCCTTGGGGACTGCGCATCGAGTCCTGTTTCTGACTTCAGGTGACAATTTAGAACAGAAGTTCTGTAGGTCTATGCAATTTCTGCGCTACTGGTAGGAAAAACGAGCACAATGGTATCATCTTCCTGGTTACTAAGGTGAAAATACCAGGAACAAAGTTTGGAGTGATGCGGGGTTGCCAGCTAAATCAGTCAGAAATGCTTTTATAGCTTTGCAGAGGCCCAGGCTGTTGATAACGATTTTATGTTAGGTTGTTTTATCCCAATTATTTCCACTTGTTCTCTCATGTGTTGTTTAGCTGTGTATGTGTTTCTATGAGAGAGAAGAGGAAAAAAAGTGAAAAGCCTTCCTGTCACATTTAACTACAGCTGCCGAGAAGGTCTAGTCTCAGATCTTATCTTCAGAGGGAGATACCATTCTACAGTTTACCCGTGCAGCAACTTCAAAAAGCAGATTGTTGATGACAGCTTCTGGTTTATGAGACCAGATAGTCCAACCTTACACATTACTTTATAGTATGAGGAGGTGTGTACATCTGCTGTGCTTATAAACTTCAAGTATCTAGATATTTCCAGATAAGACAGACTTAGCTGTGCAAGCAAAGCAGTGAGCAGAGGCTGCGACACAAAAGGGTGTCCACAGATAAACAAGATACAGCAGCTACTAGATTTTGAATGTTTCACTCAGCTAGCCTGCTTCTTCATGCTTTCCTTAATTTTGATGGTGCATTCAGATTAGCAAAGGAAACATTTTCCAGTGTACTCAAATCTACAAGAAGTTCGAAGGTATGCAGCAATACTGCAAGCAACAGAAATGAAGTAGAACCGCAGAAATTAAAGGCTGTGAGGGACTGTCATCTAGGATGTCATCTAGCCCAGTCCTCCTTTGATGACTCAGGACTAAATATTCATAGGTTATACCTTAAAATAAGTTTGTGAAAGTCCTGAAGGAAGAGGTTAGCATTAGGAGGGGACCCAAGACTGCCCAGTTAAATTAATTCTACTCTTTTATTATACAGGCTGTTCTGCCTCCACTGAAATCCACCTTAAATTTTCTTTTGCTGTAAACCAAGCTGCTATTGTCCTGTCCTTTCTCCAGCAGTTGTGGACAACCACTCATCAGCATCTCCTTGATTAAAAAGTCCTCATATTTTAAAACTTCTCCTGCTCCCCCTTTGGTTTCTCTTCTCTAGACTGAACAACTCTAGTTCCTTCAGCCTTCTTCACAGAACACGTTAACTAACTCTGCCACCAGTCTTCTTGTTCTCCCCTCCACTTTTATTTGCTTAAAGTAGTATAACTCCAACTAGGTATACAGCTCTATCTCTAGCATCCATTCAGGCAAATGATACACTATCACACATTAAATTTGGCATGGCTATCAAGTCATCTGTGCATTCATAACTGTCATGGGATTTATTCTTTTCAGTAGATTGTGGTGCTAGTGTGGAAGGGCTTAAACCAAACTTTGAGAAGCTAAAATGAAAAGCTAAACTATTGGCAAATTTGTGCAACACAGTACACAAGGAAGAAACTTCTTCTGTTTAAGTGTGTACCAGCTAGAGTTATGTACAGATAAAGAAAGCCCCGAGAAACTAAGGAAGACACCTGATTCCTTGTGCTTTAAGAAAAAAGAAAAACAGTTTATGTGCAGGATTGTTCTTAGCTGGTCCATGCTGCTGTTAATAAAGTGCAGAATTCAGATTAATTCAACATACAAATCATGTGTTCATCTTCAGTCTATGTCAGTCGAGTCATTTGGATAGATGCAGCCAGAAAAAATTACCTTATCTTGGGTGAGTTTCCTTGGGCTCCTCCACAGACTTCAAGGTCCTAGAAAGACTCCCTAGGANCAGTCTATGTGCAAGATTGTTCTTAGCTGGTCCACACTGCTGTTAATAAAGTGCAGAATTCAGATTAATTCAACATACAAATCATGTGTTCATCTTCAGTCTATGTCAGTCGAGTCATTTGGATAGATGCAGCCAGAAAAAATTACCTTATCTTGGGTGAGTTTCCTTGGGCTCCTCCACAGACTTCAAGGTCCTAGAAAGACTCCCTAGGATGCCCTCTATGGCACCATGTCTCTCTTCACTGAACAATTCACTCTAACAGAGCAAGTTCAAGGAGACGAGGAACTCCACGCTATGTATGGGCTTTGTGAACTGAATCAAATAATTTAAAAAAAAAAAAGCTGTATCAACTAATTCAAAACGAATTTGGAGATGTCTTTAAGCTGATTCATAAGCCAACCTACCTAGCCGCATGCTTCACTTTACTACGAGCTAGCTGTAACGAATGAGTTAGCTTTGTAAAAATAAATGGAACAGCTATGCAAAGAATAAGTGGTCATCAGACCTAAATGAGGCATTTATTGCAGAATTACTGCTAAAGAACTTCTAAGACTACCGATTTATTTAAAACTCAACTTCAGCCTGGGGTGACATTTCCATTTATTGCAGTATCAGGTTGCTGACTAATACATACTGTTGTTCCACTCTCATCCCTAAATCTTCCTCTGCCATACTGCTGCTTAGCAGACATGATCCACATGGCATTTGTATTCCCCTTCCTAAATGTCACAGTTGATACACTGAACATCCTTTCTTTTATTCATCTAGTCATCTCTCTGTCTGACCAAGTTGATTTTGAACTCAGATCATGTCCTCAAGAAGATCTTGCAACATCACCAAATGAAGCGTCAAATTTTAAAAGCATCTCTTCCTTCAGTCAAATTGTTTGTGAAAAAGAGAGATATTTTTGCATCTCATTGTACATCAGAAGCAGTATTAGATGTGGTAGATGCCTTCTAGCTTGATAGCACTCACTCTGTTCTCTTGTTTGAGAATAATTTCTAGCCATTTAAGAAACTGGCTGACGGTGATTATCGTTTCACATTCCCATGAGTGAACTAAAAACACCACGGTCATATGGAGCGCAGACCAGTTGTATTTTTCATAGAGTCTGGAGAGCATTCAGGGCAGGAATGTGAGGAATCTCCCGACTGAACTTGATTTGTGAATGTGTTTTAGTTTTCAAATCCCTCGTTTAAAAAATGGACCACATTCTGTCACCACCGACTCAGGGGAGAGCTCGCTCACAGTAAGTGTGAGGAGCAACCAGAGCCGAACATTTTGCACATTCACTCGAAGAGGAAACAGATAAAATCTTCAGCTGTATACTTGAAAATTTTAAAGCCCCACACAGTCACAGAAACAAGACTTCAGGTTAACTGTAAGTCACTGTTAATGTATATTAATGACAAACCATGAATGTAGCTTCAGTGCAGAACCTTCACTGGGCCCTTCCAGTCAAGAACCATTTTATCTAGGTGTCCTCATCAGGGGGAATAATTACAGCGCAGGCTTCTCCCTCCTCATCTTCAGTCTATACAGCCGAGCGGGAGGTGAGAGCTCCAGATAAGCATTTGAAAAGCGCAAATGTTTGTTAAAGCTTTTTTAAGCTTCACTTTTGTTCAAGGGCACAGCACAACAAATCTCTGGAGCACTTCCTCATTTTGTTTAGGCTCAGCTTAGCAACACAGAGTTTCTGGAAACCTGCAGTTCCTGATGAATTCCAGGAAGATTTTCAAGCTTCCTATCAGATGTGTATTAATTTGATTCAGTCCAAGCTTTGGGAAAAGTTCCTAGACACCAGGAGGAAGAGCTGTAGCTGTCACGCACCTATTTTCCCACTGGCATGTCCAACGCTCTAGGCTAACCCAGGCTCCTGCTGGTCCCATTGGGGTAATGCTCCATGTCCTCCCTTGCATGGGGTATCCAATCAAAGTCTTCTCAGTCCACAGCTGTCAAAACTGAGAATATTTCTCACTTGCTTTCCTTGGTACTGCTTCTGCACACCCTGTTGTACCTCCTGCATTACTACCATTTGCCTTCCTCACCCCTTCCCTCTGCAACATAGGCATGGGGATCCCTACCCATATAAACTGCCTTCTTCCTATAGTCCCATCTTTTTGCTTTGTGTTTTTTCCCAAAAAATTTTCCAGGCTGCACACCCACAGAAAAGATAGAATGATAAACAAACCCTAAATATCTCACCAAGAGCAAATTACTGTAAGAGAGATATCTATTGAAGCAAGTGTTCCTCTGATTTATCACCCCACTCCCTCATTCCTATTGCTCACTCCTACTACTAAAGCTGTACTGAGCCAGCAATCTCTACAAAGATATATTTCCCAATAAAGCAAGTAGCAAGCTTTGGTGCAATATCACCAGAGTTTGTTCAAATAGAATATCCTATCCCTACAGACACAACACGAGAACCCAAACCACAATGAAAGGGTTTGCTGCTGTAGGTTGTTACTTAATAATGGGTGCATGCACACTGGAGACTGAGCTAAAGATGAAACTATTTGCCTAACCATTAATTTTTAGAATTACTGAAAAGCAGTTTCAAAATCACTAAGAATCACAACACTGATTTGAAAAGGAATTAGAACAAGAGTATTACTATCACCATGGATACAACCGATACGAACTCAGAATTTAAGCACAAAACCTGGAACTTCGTATTTATACTGTTGCACAGACCAGCTCATTTAATACTAATAATATTTAGAATATATCCTACTTACAACAAAAACTGTAATGAAAATACAAGGCAAATCTTGCTCGGTTTTTTATTGGAATACAAGAATCATGGAAGTATTCATCATTAGTTACTCCATTTTTAAGATTGTGTACTTACAACAGTGAAGTAAGCTGATACTGATGTTTCAATTGCAAGAAACCCATGTGATCTTTTAAACATTTTGAGAGTAACTATTACTTCCTCGTATTCTCATCAGGCCTGAATTTCCACCAAATCACTCCTCTGATTTAACACAAACAATATTAATTGGCTTTATTATGATCCAGATTATAAAAATATTCAGATGTTTTACTCGCAGAGATTTTGGTGAGCTTTAGGTATTTGAACGTCTTTAATAATGTGGACCCCTGAGTTCAGTTTACCTTCAGCCATGGATCAAAAACTGCCCATGAATCAAAAACAGTGGAATGTCGATGGGTATTTGGTCTTGTTCCAGCCTCGGCACTTCTCACGTCTCTATTTATCATTTTCACTGCTGCCTTCAGAGTCTTGTGGAAGATCTCGGCTGCAAAATCCGATGCAGCTACACACAGCCAGTACTAATTGCAGAGAGCAGGCACAGCTGAAATGGGGGCAGGAATGATTTTCTCTGGTGCCTTCATGTAAACTTTCTTTAAAATAGCATTAAAAACACGAGCTGTAGCAGACTGAACTAAACAGGCATTCAGCCCAGCGTCCTGGCTTGGACAGTGACCACTTGCCTAGAGAAAGTTATAAGCACGAGGCAAAGATGGCATTGCTTTGGCACACTCCCCCACTTTCCTGCAATTTATTGAACTAAAAGTGGATTTTGCTTATAGTTCTTGACAAGATCTTCTTCTGTGATGCCTCTAACTGCTTTGTGAGCATTGAATTAACATTGTGCCCTGCGACAGGGAGCGTCACAGTTCATCATGTTGTGGAATCCAACTCCTTACAAAAAGAGTGAGCTTGCATGATGCTTCTACTTTCCCCAGGTTTATGGCCCCTTCCACTCCAGCACTATTTTTCATAACCAGCTGTTAAATAGGAACATTTAGTAACTGTACATCATTGCAAGCATGCACACTTCATAGAATGGTTTGGGTTGGAAGTGATCTTTGAAGATCACCTAGTCCAGCTCTCCTCCAATCCCCTTTCAGGTACCTTTCAATTTAGACACCTGAAATCAAGGGCTAAGTGCATCTGTCCAGATGTGTTCAGACAACTGCAAGCAACACTAGCCCAGAAGCCATGTTAGCTGGATTTGCTGAGTATAGTATTACAGATAAAAAGTCCTTCTCCTCCGCTTCCTTTGTTCCCCATAAAATTTCACCTGAGACACGAAAATTACCTTCTGGACAACAGAAGTCGATACACTGCCACAAAATGTTTCCATTTCAGTGAGTTAGTACTTCTGGCAAAAAACAAACCCAAACCTATTTAGCGTGGAATTTCAAAGTAGCTGTAATGAATGACTTAACTAGGCTCCCCAGGCCTTGCTCACGGTTCAATATGTACGCTGATCTCTGCCTGATGGCATTTGGCTTAGTTTTGTATCCCTGAAAAATAAAAAGAAGGTTTGCCAGTGGCTTCAATGGGAACAGATTGAGGCTATAAAGAAATCAAGACAATTTCTTTCTGGAAACCAGTAGCTTTCTGTTAATAGAGGAATCCAGAGGAAGAGAAAGCAGCATGACCTGTGGAAACATTTCATTGTCTCAAAACATCCAGCCTTTTGAAATGGAGGACAAGTAATTAAAATGCAGAGGTTGGGGAAAAAAAAAATAATCTCTGAGCGCGCACAGTAGCAGCCCTGGAAGTGGCTGCTGCGGGCCAGGAGAGGGAGGCAGGGAAATGGCAGTGGGCACTGAGCCATAAAGGTCATCTCCGAGGTGGGTAAAGGAGGGTCGTGCTGCGCTCTCTGCCTGGTGTCTGGTGTCCAGCAGAACCAGTGTCCAGCACCAGCTCGGGTCACACACATGGGCTGACGTGGATTTTCTAGGAGGATGAGGAAATCAGAAAAGAAGGATATTTTCTGAAGTCCTTTGCAGCCATTTTCAACGAAACAAGGAAGTGGGAAACATGCAGTTGCTGAGTGTCTGACGTATCAAATCCAGGACTGACGGTACAGTTTCGTTTTACACTAAAAATACATTATGCCATTTCCTAAAAGACTTCACAAATGTTTCTAGTGTGCTAGGAAGCAAGCTATTCTCTTTATCCTGACACACAAAAATCTCAGTTCCTCATTAACCTTTCTACAGGATGTGAGCTCCTGTAGTTCTGCAGAAGAGACTTTGCTCTGCTGGGGGGGTTCTTGTTTCCCGTTCCTTCATAGCTCTACAGGGAAATAACTGGTGGCTTCAAACGAAAAGAAAGGAAGTGAAAATGGCAAGGGAACAACAGAAGCATCTCTATTATTTTTCTACACTAGATTATCTCTAGATTGCTGTGCAATTGCCTCATATTTAAAGAAACCTAAGGGGAAATCAAGCAGTTCACACACAGTCCAAAATGCTATATTAGATTATATCTGAATCAGACGGTATTTAAAGCCCGTTTAGCTATAATACGATCACACACATGCACAGGCATTCACATCATTTTTGCAGCAACACAGCTCCTTCACTGCTCCACATCATGGGGACTACAAGCTGATGAATGCATCCAGAGCAGTAGGACAGTAAGGTGACCTCACTACTGAATCACAGAGCTCCACACAGGGCCGCGTGGCCTCACCACAAGGCAGATCTGTGTGGAGGCTAATCCTGAGCAGCCTCCGTCCCCTCCCAGCTCCATCACCGTGCTCCCCATCTCAACGGTTCAGGAAGCTGTGAGAAGAGTTCAGACCTGTCGAGTCTTCCAGTTCAGTCTATGAACTGGACAGAAAACAGCTAGATGCTGTCTTTTACCCACTCATTGTCGTACCCTCAGTCCTCTTCCTGAAGGTGTGCCTTCACCACCACCTACCAAGACCCCCTTATTCAGCTACAAAAAAGTCTCAGCTCACCTTCAGGACCTCTCTCATCCTTCCAGGGACACTATACCATCAGACTGCCACGGGTCATATTTTGGAGTCCCAAGAGACATGAACATAACCAGGACCTCAGGCAGAGGTGGCCTTGCTGTGCCACTACCAGCCCACTTGCTCTCCACTCACCCCCCCCAGCAGCTCATGGTCACTTGGCTTCTCTTCCCTTCAGCATCCAAAGCCCAACAGGTGAAGCAATTGGGGCTAAACGAGCACTCAAATAGCTTTATTTTGACAGTTTTGTAAGCCAGTTTGAGAATTGTGTGGAAAGGAATCACTCACGATTGACATACGAACAGTGGCCGTACTATATGCTGTTTCCCAAGCCAATTACTGGCTGTAAACAGCTGTATGAAGTGAAGGAGGTGACAGAGAAAGGGCCAGGCAGATTCTCCCCCTTGTCTGAGCTATACATATAGAAAATCAGCCAAAGCATGTCACATATCTTTAAGCTGCACACAAAGGGATTTCACCTAATAACTTTCTATGGAAAGTAAATAGATGAATTACATCAAAGCACCATAAGCAATCTTGCCATTCATGTGACTTTTCACATTTTTTCAGACATTCATCAAATACTTCTAAAACATATTCCAGCGATTCAAAAACCCATCCAAAATGAAAGTGCACATGCTGCTTTCAAAAACTACTTTGCCACCTTCTCACAGCCTTTTGAAAACGGTGCACTCAGAGGATGCTGGCGGGCACCCTGGAAGGAGCTGTGCCTTGCTCTGTAGCTCTTACCCGGGACAGGCTGCTGGGGCATACCACAGCCTGAGCAAGGACCTGGCAGACAAATCACAACAGAATCCAACTCAAACATTTTAAACTTTGCGGCTGTAGTTCATTCTTCCCATCTAGCTCCACTATTCTAATCTTTTATGGCAGGACTTTGTCATATACTATTTTACTGTCCACAGGCAAAGGTAGCAGTGGATAAACGTTTGATTTCCTCTCTAGCCAATGGGCAGCTGCTGCCTAGGAAGTGATAAATGAAATGATAAAGCCGTAATCAAAGTCTTATTGTATATTATGAGAAGAGTCATATATCAAAGCCAGGTTCTGAGGTTTCCAGTTGGAGTGATTTACATGATTTTATTTCTTTCTTGATCATAAGAAAAAGATTCCATAAAAGGAATCTCAAAAGCCTAAATATTACCAAGCTGTTCACTTTCTTGACATCCTGCTGTATTGTGTGATTTTTGTATAAATAAAAACATAAAACCTTGGTGAAAGACCATAGATATCGTGCTGTAAAATCACATAGAGCACGTGGAGCCAAGTTCCAGAAACAATGAGAAATGAGAATATTTTTTGAAAGAGAAATCTTGAGGGTTTTTTGACTGAACACACACATAAGAAACTGAAGATTTTTAGTGCATTTTGAATGCCATTCAAAATATATTAAAAAAAAAAAGAAGCAACCAAACTCCTCATCCTTTGCACACACTTTTAATGA
Source organism: Steatornis caripensis (assembly GCA_013398225.1). NCBI lineage: Eukaryota > Metazoa > Chordata > Aves > Caprimulgiformes > Steatornithidae > Steatornis > Steatornis caripensis. Next base: position 73,959 of record VZSC01004827.1, read on the forward strand.
AAGCAGTATCTTGTCCTGCTTGCTCTCCCAAGATGTTTTTGAAAAATGCAAATCCTTCCTGCTAATGGGCGCAACTGAAAATGAACTGTTTGAGCTCAAATGTTTCCTAAGCATGCCAAGAACAGACCATAAAGTGGGAAAAAAATGAACTAATTAGTTTACTTGTCTCCTAAAATTAAACTAACAAGCAAAAGCCTTTAAAGAACACTGTTCAGAAATACTGATATCAAAGGAAGAGACTGCTGATAATCCTGGATTGTTTTGCAATGATTTATTCCATATTTTATTGCACAATTTATAAAGAGAATTGCAGCAATTGGAGTCCTTACTTTACTACAAGAGATTACAAGATTTTCTTATCAGAAAACTCAGAATTGTGATGATTCACACCTTCATTATTTCTTGAAACATTCCAGCTTCCTCCACAAGTACAGCAAAGGTTTTGCATGACTACATCCCTTAAACCAAACAGTGCTCATGTCATTTTCCCACGGTGCTCAGAACAAGCTAAGGGTGAGAGAGTAACCCTTTCGAGACAGTTAAACAACTGTCATTATTTTAAAATACATGAAGAGGAGCCCGGTTATTTACGACTACGTGCTGATGTTTTATGCATGCCTTACCTTGGAGACATTTGATAGCCCGCTAGAACACTTTGTTGGCTGTAGTCTTCAATAATTGTTTGGTAAGAAGGTCACATTGGCCTGTTTGCACTCAAAAGGTGGAGATTTGAAGACACAGTATAATAACAGAACAAATGGAAAGACACTGGAAAATTATTTTCACTGACAGGCTTTCCAGGCAAGCATAAAACTTGGGTCAGGGAGAGTCACTTTAGTTAAAAGTACATGCCAGTACTTCTCACTGCCAGGTTAAATTAAGGATACGCCCAGCCTTGCTATGCAGGATAGAAAAATGAAATGAAAATGAGCCACCTGCAAGGAATTTCTTAAAATCAGCAAAAAGAAGCCAACATACTTACAGGGAGTTTTCTGGATACCTCAACCAAACACTAGCGCAGGTAAGACTGCCCTTATGTTCAGACCTGCAAAAAAGACAGAAACTGAGACCTAGGTAGAAGGTAAGCACCTGAAACTCAGTGAAGAAGTCCAGGGAAGAACTTTCTGATGTTCATACACTTCCCTGGTGTCTGAGAGACCTGAAGCGTTGTGCTTGAGAAGCAGCTGTAAACAAATGTCTCATTCTTCACACTCGCTCCACAGCATCCTCATATGAAACTAAGTTTTGGTTCTGTAACAGGTCAGCATCTTCTCCACAGAAGTGGCTTTTACCAGGAACATCAGTGCTTCCTGGGTAAAACTGGGTTAGAGTACCCATTCAGGTTTGTAAATGATGATGAGGTGCTGCGTCACAAGTCCTGGCTTAAGGACTGTGTGTTTTAACTCCACGTTTCCCCCATTATCAACTCCAAGTTATGCCCTCTTCGCTTTTGTAATATCCTCCATTAAGAGATACTAAGAAGAAATTAATTTGGACACTGCCAGTCACACAGAAGATGCCAAGTCTGATGCACAGACTCAGACACGGCATGCTTTCTTCTACATGTAGTCTTGAGGTAGGAAAGATGAAAGCTCTCCCTATGCCCTACAACACACACGTGCTCACTTCATTTGGGAGGCTGCAGTTCTGTTTTGAACACAAAGTATACCTCCTACTCACAAACAGGTGAGCGCTGGTACTTCTGCTGTTGCCATCTTCTCGTTGTGTGCCTTATGGAGGCTTGGAAGTGCTGTCTTCCTGGGATGTCACAGCGCAAAACAAAAACATATCTCTCTATCACCTTCAGACCTGGAAAGCCCTAAAAGGGCCCTTCAGTGACTTCTCAATCTCCATTTAAATGCTTTTCGTAACCAAGAGTTTCATGGGTCAAATATTTAATAGAGCATGAGCCCCATAACTCATTTCGCTTTGTAGATAGCGTATCGTGCTTGAGACTCTCATTCATTCCTTCACTTGCATTACATCATAAAGGTATTTTTTAGAAATAAAACATGAATAGGGAGACTTTTTTTTTAAAGCTTAGCGATTAGCTGGAGATTAGAATTCAATTGAACAGTTTAGTTAAATATGGGTTTGTGTGTGCTGATACGGCTACCCATTGTCACAGCAGGTATGAGATGGTTGGCAGTTTCCCAGCTTTGCTCTCCAGTGGGGGTTTGTAGCAATGCAAAAAAGCAGTGTCCCACCTTTCAGTGAAATAAAAAGTTTCTCAGCAAATGCTTATTGAAATCTTGCCAGTTTCAAGAGAGAGAAATTTGCATGAAACTATTTTTGCTTGTTCTGAAGCTTTACATTTTTTTGCCAGAAATGTCTGGGTTTAGTTGATTACTTACATATAGTTGGGGTTTGTTCCCCCTTTAAGCAAGCTCTGAGGAAACAATATTAGAAGAAGAAATAATTAGGGAAGCCAACAGCTGCTTTCTCTTAAGAACATTGAGCAGATGACAAGCCCACCACAAAATTTGGCACACTATTTATGGGCAGGCAATTTTCATGGAGAAATGACACTCTAGAGATCACGCTAAAGTTGTATGACAGTTTTTCCTACTAAAACTGAGGGACCAGAATGACAGACAGAAAAAAATGAACTACCTTCTGTGATCTCTCCTTATCATGATGGTAACTCATATATTTCTCAGTGTGAGATATCTCTTTTTCTGAGCAGTAGCAACATTAATAAATGGCACTCTGAATGAGAGAGATTTTTGAAATATTCTGTTCCAGGTTAGCCTATCATTACCAATGAAATACCTGCGATTTGCGCAAAATGTGTAATTTAAGAGCTTTTTTCCGCTGGCGTAACTCTTTTGGTCTTTAAACTCTCAAAAATACAAAAAACACTCTCAGAAATATTCCCAGCAGCCTTTCTGGACCTGAGCAGCTCTCTAGGTATTAATAAAAAGTCACGCTCAGCTGTGCTGTTACCAGTGTACACTGAAGACATTTAGCACATTAAGCCTTGATTACATGGTAAAAAGGGAGACAAACTCTAACATCTCCTCCTGCATTAGGAAACTCCATGGTTACAGTAAGTCCTGAAGCATGACTGTAGCAGTGCCACTTGCTGAATACACAAAGTAGAAGCAAAAGACCCCAAACCAGTTGCCTACATCACCCACGGAGCAACCAGTGCACGGTGCAGAAGGGCACTACGGTGCAGGCATGGTGAATGCCGTGGCACCCACGTAAGCAGACCATGCTCACCAAGAGATGGCACCATGGCATTTCTTCAAGTCCTCCAAGACCTCCCTATGCCACAGGTCTGTTTTGCCCCTGGGAGCCTGACCTTGCGCTCGTGAAAGCAGGAGCAGAAAAGAGACCTCGATTTCAGTAATCCCAGATCAAACTCTAACGGCATGTGATGAAGGCAACGCACGTTCACCCACAGAGCTCTGCAGCGCGGTGAAGCCATATTTCCCAAAGACAGGGCTCACAAGCTGGTTTAGTGTTACAAACGCTACACCAAGAGATCCTTTCTGCCAACTTCTAAGCAATGGCGAGGAAGCACGACGATGCAGGTTCAGCTCTGTGTCCTGCCAGAAACCTGACTTCACACACTTGTCTCCTCTATGACCTGACTAACCCAGCAAGTGACAGCTTCGTTATAAATATCCAAGAATCATGAGGTAGTCACTTTCCCACTGTCACAGCTAATTAACTTCTAGGAATAACTATGGGAACTATTATATTTCGCCATCCCAAACATGGGCCTGGAGTGAACGTGTGTATCTGCCCTGCCTGAACTGGCTGAGAAAAAAACACCCCTCTGCTAAACACCAGGGCCGGCCACCACCTGTGTGCCGGGTATTCAAGGCTCTGTAATTGCCTATAAGCAGCACCAAGATTTACACCACCATTTTCAANACTGCTCATTCGTGCAAAACCCTTGTAAAGTACACACATACCTCAAAAAATAAAGTGTATATAAACTGTCATCTCAGTTTAGAAAGATCTAGGCATAACCCCATAATTAGGAACAGCTAAATTGCCTTCTCTTTAGTCAATGGCACAGGGAGGAATTTATTTCATTTAATAAACTGCTCTTAATGATTACTGTTTGTTTGCTTTCTAAATCTCAAAGTAATCATGTGCTGCAAGGGCAAAATGCTGGCAAGGAGGGTTTTCTCCCAAACTTAAACAACAAAAAAACCCCTTTGGTTTTCCAGTTTGAGTGTAGCTTTTCCCCAGCAGCCCTTTACCACAGACTCGCGATCCTCCTGCCAGCTCTGGGTCAAAAAGAGGGACCTTGACTTACAGAGTGGAGGGCTGCCAAGAACATGAAACCAACACCTATATCTTGGGGACACCAGAAAGCTGTAAACTGGCTGTTTATAGAGTAGCAATTGTTTTATAATAATTGTGTGCTATACCTGCATCCTGTTCCTGTTCCAGGACTTTACAATGGATCAATGTACCCAAAGTGTTTACACCCAGATCAACCTGCAGCGACACAGCTTAAAGACCTTTTCTTCCCCTCTGCTGGACTGCCCAAAGACAGCAATCCTATAAGGAATTTGTTCTCCCCTGAAAGAAGGATCCCTTGCTCATTCTGCCCATGCGCAAGCACTGGAGCACCAAGAGGATGGTTCAGGTATGAATGGCAGGCGGGAGGCCTGTCATTCATTATTTCCCTTTAGCAGTAGCTTTTGGAGCTACACAGTGACTTTCCAGACAGCTTTCCAGGAACTGCCAGCTGGAATGCCAACGCGGGAAAGCTGCGCTTTGCACAAGGACATATGTGCGCTCACATACATACACAGAGCCTCTGAACTCACTGCAGGAAAGGGTTTTTTCCAAACAGCAGGATAAGTAATGCGTGGAAATTATCCTACCGCAAAATCCTCATGAAGACCAGCCCCTTTGATTTTACTGTGGTAGCAAGGTGATCCCACCCACAGCTGGGGCAAATGCTATTGCTCTCACCTCACTATTTGGTGGTAAAACGTATTTTAAATTCATAGACAGAAAAAAGTGACAGAGCTGAGAGGCTGAAGTTAGAGTGAGCCAAGAGTAGAAGTGCTGCACATTGTATCCTAGAAACAGCTTTCGGTTCCTCAGTTCTTTTTAGTTATTCCTTGTAGGAAGAATGTTGGAAGAACTGGGGCAGATAAAGTAGGTATCAGCTGAATTTTTGCCATGTGGTCATTAATCCCCAAAATTTCAATCATATTTTCATTAAAATTTAACAGCGGAGACATGGCCTGAACTACCCAAACACAACTGAGTTTGTGCGTCAGGAATGTATTTACATATACGTGGGTGAGAAGAGCAATAGCTGGATGGAAGGAGCCGCCTGAGACTCTCCCTCACCTGCACCCATGAAAAATAAGGTCACTCAAACGATGGAATTCTACCATGTGCTTTCTATCTGTAGTTTGCACCATAAAAACGTATGTGTGAAAGACTGAACACATTACGATCTCAGGAAACACACCTTTACCAAGATGAGGACGGTTCTCTCCAAAGAAGAAACTTGATTTGTTCCTCATTATGACAGAGAATCTAGTCATGTTTTTAACGGTGCTATGAGAAAGAGTACTTTGCCTTGGAGAGTTAAACAAATTTGAGTGAGAAACCCATAGATTAAAAAGCAGTCTTGGAATGATACGCAGATGCTAGTTAAGATGTAGACAAGTCTGAAAAAATACCCAGCCCCTCCTTATAAATCTTCCACCTTCCAAAACATACATCAAGTTTAAAATGGAGCAAAAGTTCCACAACCGTAATGAAATCTAACGCGATCACGAGGAAGAACTTCCTTACTGTGAGGGTGACAGAGCACTGGCACAGGCTGCCCAGGGAGGCTGTGGAGTCTCCTTCTCTGGAGATATTCAAACCTGCCTGGACACGTTCCTGTGCACCCTGCTCTGGGGGCACCTGCTTGAGCTGAGGGGTTGGACTGGGGGATCTCCAGAGGGCCCTTCCGACCCCTGCCATTCTGTGATTCTGTGACAAGGAATTCACCTGTTTTCAGGTGTCTTTCCCATTTGAAACTGAGTGAAAATTGCTTTGGTGAGAGGAGTTATCATATTTTGCAAGTTTATATCGTGACCAATGGGGAAAGAGTGATTAAAAATGGATCATTCTTTTTGGGTTTAGCTTTATTCAAGGCTGAACCTTCAAATAGAAATTCCAGTATGTATGAGGGGAGGAAAATCTAATTGGGGAAAGGGAAAAGAATGTAGCTTGCAAATTCAGAATTATTCCATGAAAGATAACTAGGTTGTCTTTTTCATAGCAGGGATTAGAAGTGGCAGATGGTCTTGTTGCGGAACAAAAGGTGTAGAAGTCCTCAGATTCAATCTGTATTTTTGGCTTTGAAACAGGCTTCCTCTGCAAGATAGGGCAAAAATCAACATTTCAGTAACAGTCAGCTTTTGCAGACTTAATCTGAAACACCTAAGATCTGACTTTCAGAAAAGGAGACTGGGACCCTAGTGTACTTTCAGTGGGAGGAACAAATGTAAAGTCACTCTGAAAAGACAGCTTCTTTCCATCAAATTGGATAACAAAAGCCGAAAATTTAAAAATTCAAAAGTGGTGCCAAATCTTGAAAACTCTCACCAACAGTCTTTCTGAGCAGTAGTTTTCCTGACTGTGAAACAGAGGCATCCTTCCGTTTATCCCCTTCCAACATTCCTGTATGTCCACAGGACAACATGACCTCAGACGAGAAACAGAGCAGAGGTAACACCAACAACAACACCTACAGGTAAGACGCCTTTTACATTTTCCATTACATAAGCCTGCCTTCAATTAAATCTCACCAACTTTGTTCACATGCACTGAAATTGCCTGTTATGGTGCTGAATTGCATTAAGCTGAATTTGAATTTTATTTCTCTATGCAGATACATTTTTAGTTCGCTTATACGTTTCACACATTTCTGAAAATGGTAAATCGACTTCACTTTTTCTCCAACCTCAACATTAAAATACATACCACCATAAAACCAAAACTCTCCAGTAACTCTATGCTTTTGACTAGAGCTTAAAACTTCAGCAAAGATGTGGGTGAAACCAGTGCTGGTATTTACAACCCATGTGAAAATCCACTCAGGTTCTTCTGTACAAGCCTCCGAGGTCCCAAGTTACACACACACAATCACAGCTGATGGGGCTGAGCAGCACTTCCCTGCTCGTGACATCTTTCACCAAGCTGAGGATGCTGCAGCACCGGGCAGAGGAGCTGAGGCCAAAACTATTTCCCAATGCACTCTGGCTGCCCCCATCCCGGTGCTTAAGCAAGACAGAGGAGGAGAAGTACAGCTGGCACGGAGAAGGAGCTAGGAAGAGGTTTAGCGACAAGAGGGGAGCAATGAGCTGAGACAGAGCAGCCCAAACTGCAGAATGGAGAAATGGAGACACTCAATGAAGATGAAAGGGCTACAAGGATGGCAGTGAGTGGTACAAGAAGAGGTGCAAAATGGATGAGCTTAGGAAAGATGGGACTCAGAAGAAAGTAAAAATCTAGACTGAAGCCCAATATTTGTCCGTCATGATTGTCATCATCAGACTGTGAAGTACAACAACAAAACATGGGCTTCTCCATCAAGTTCCCAAATAACCCAGTCATGGCTGATCACTCTGTTACCCTAATTGGCAAAGATCTCTGCTTTACATCTAAAATTTAAAGCTGTTAATGGAACATGAAGGCATAAATCTAGTTCCAGATTATGGATTTTGTTTTATCATTTTGCTGCATTTTAAAATTGAGCACTTTTTAGAAAAAGATACGGTTGTGACATGAAGTGCTGTAAGAATCTAGTCTATCTAGGATTAAAGGTCCTTATCCAGATTTAATCTGGCATTCTCAAATGTGTGTTTTGGCACTATCTTCATCCTTTATGTATCTGAAAGTTACATGATCTCACACTATCACTTAATATCAACTGAAAATATATTTTTCCAAGTTCATACGTTTTTCCTGATTTTTCTAGTGTGAAGATTTTGCACAAGTGGTGCCATACAGCATTCTGAGGAAGTATTTCGTAAAAACGAGCTTCTGCTGCTGGACCCCTTCACCTTAAAAAAAAATCCATGCATCTTTGTGTTTTTGCTGAATTCCACAGCAAAAATAAAACCCAGAACAAAATCCCTTTTTTCTTTTTGCAGCTATATAAAACTGACTTCTCTTTCTATCAGTGCAATTATTTGGAAACAATACTCTTTGCAAGACAAGTCAAAAAGTACAAGATAAATAAATGGAAAATAGATGTACCACCTCCTATCTCTTTATGACAATTTGTTAGATTGTCAAATAGAGACGCTGAGTATTTGCTGCCCTCAGGTGGTGTCCTATTTTCTTCTTTCTATGGGCATTCACAATGCTGCTTCATCCTCTTTGATAGCCTAAGTTCAGAGGGGGGTTTGAAAGAAAATGGAAAGCTTGCAGCAAACAGAATTCAGCTTTCATTCAGAAAACCTAAGTTTTTAAAATATATATATTTCTCCTTAAATCCTAAAGAGCTATTTGTTAACCCTGATTTTGGATAAGCTTCATCTCTGCTCTACTGCATTGTAGAAAAGAAGGATGATGGCATATACAACCGCACAAGAAATGTGGGCTCCAAAAAGCTGAATATTGCTGATTACTCTTTTGTGGCTTTGAGTTTTGGGCTGTGCAAAACAAACCAAGAAATATGGCCTGAGAAAAATGTTCTTGCTTAAAGAGGTCATTTCTAAATTGTAATGGGGAAAAGCTGAGTTTGCCAAATCTTTATGGAACAACATGTTGAATTACTGACGATGGGCTAAGAATGTTAGGGAAAATGGGATTCCTATCACACTTCAAAGGTGGGGTATAACTGATTTAGGAGCTAATTCAGTTGCAGCTCAAAGACAGCTGGATCAGATTCTAACTTAGCGGAAATGAGCAATAAAAATTCCATTTTCAAACTGTGTTACATGAGAAAATACAGTCTTTCCAAATATACTCCAAACAGAAACCTTCTGTAGCGATCCCCATGCCTTATTACAATCTTCACCTGTTTTTCCAAAGCAGCACCAATTCCTGTTGCTCAGAGGGTGACTAAGAGCTCCCCGTATTGGAGCTTGTTTCATCCACCCTCTGCATCCAGGAGTATTAAGGAACTGCAGAACTACCCTGTTGCATGAGACTATTAATATGTATCATTGGACCGTTCAGAGGCCGTGAGTGCCAGGTCCCATGGTGGTATGTCATACAGATACAAGGTAAACAGATGGTGCCTCAAGGATAACACGCAGTCTTGGTTACAGGAAGATGTAACAATCAGGCAAAAAGCGAAATTGGGGAATAGGAGCAGGACAAAATGAGTGAGGAGAGCAAGTCCTGCACAGTTCCCTATGTCTTTATGTAATAAAAAACATCTGCATATTAACATGAAATAACAGTTCTGGATGCATTTATGTTCTCCCCTCTCTCCGATTTTATCCTAATGTCCCTGTCCCTCTCTGACATATGTTGCAATCCCGTTGTGAAACCAGTCATTTTCTGAAATGTCTGAAAATAGCAGGTGGGCATGACACGGAATGACTAAACATCCATCGTTTGGGACTGACTCCAAAGGAGATGTAAATTGCACATTAAAAGAAAAAAAAAAGGAAAAAGGACAGTAAACAATGCAATCTTTTCTATTTACGTCTAAGATCATACGTACCCTGTATGAGGGTAACTGCATCCTTCTGGACCCTCCTGTGGGCAACCTCTTCTCCTGCCCCCCGTTGCTGCTGGGAGCCTGGCTGGTGCCACCTCCCTGGGGAGGTGCCTCTGCTGCTCTGGGGAGCCAGCATCAGATGCAGAGCCTGACACAGGGAGCACACTACGCAGCCCAAAATGTTTTGTCGGTGTGCAAACCGTGCTGCCTGTGCTGCAAGCTGCGAAGCTCAGCCTCAGCTGCCTTCTCACCTGACTTGCCCCCTCAAAGTCCGGATTTAACCCTGATGTTCGGCCTGTCTGTTTTTTATAGAACTCCCTTTCAGTTTGTGAAACCACACCATCTTCTGTACTTATTTTTGAAGCCATGCAAGAACACACACCCAGTCACACAACACACTTGTCTTCGCTGTTGGCAAAGTCAGAGTCGCAGCAATTACACTTTGGGTTTGCCTGGCACTGTTAGCAACTGCCTCTCTTACGTTTCTTCAGGCCACTACAGCTGCGTTTCAGAAAACCCTCAGGTGAGTGTGTTCCCAGTCCCTGCGAGCGTGTGAGCACAGCGAGTAACAGCAACACACGCTCATCTCTGCAAACACCCTCTTCAGTTGAGGGCTGTTGACTACACAAAGCAAATCTATTTCTAGGCCATTTCCCATGGAAGATTTCCCTCAATTCTGATCAGCTGTGTCTCGCCACATAGTCTACCTGTGGCATCCACGCCGGGCAGGACATCAGCAGTGTTTTAAGAGCTCTCACAAAGGCAGAAAAGCTACAGAGATCTCGTATCTCCCTGCGCTCTGCCTGGATCTGGCACAGGAGCTGTCTTGGAGCTCAGGCCAGCCACCCTGGGGACTTCTCAGCACAGTGAGCCATCAGAGCACGCTCAGGGCAGACATCCAGATCATTTCCCTCAGGGCTGACCGCACTGGAGACCTGTGATGCAGTGGTCTTGTACGGCCTTGACCTGTCACCACTTGTTGCCAGTAATGAGCTTTCCTCATCATGTTCAACCAGCACAGGCAGATGATCAGACAGAAGTGGACACGATAAAGGAGCACGATGACTAGAAATACATTTGATGTTCCCAGATAGGAAAGCAGAAAAGCAGCGCTCATCTCAGCCCTCGGCCAGCCTCAAAAAAAAGACCAAACCCACAACCAACCACACAGCAGAGAACTTTCTTTGCAACACTTGCATCTGCTTAGTGAAGAAGTTACCGGGAGTGTTATTTCGCAAAGATTTCACTTCTCTGAGGAGCAGTGTAGCACAACATGGCTGCAATAGAAAAGCCTACCATTTTATGCACTGGAAAAACTTTGGGGCATTTCATNCAGCAGTAAATAATTTCCCTGGCAAGAAGTGAATGTAGTTTCAGAGACTATGGCTCTTTTATTATTCCCTAATAAACGTATGAGAAACACAGTGCCAATGGTCAGCCAGGCAGAGCACACACCAGGACAGAATTTATGATTAAACAGGCAAACAAAGCAGCACTTACATTTCTGAGTCTACAAACCTGCACAAGCACTGAAGCAAGAGTAACAACAATAAAGTCTGTAAACCAAGCTATTGATAGGGAGCAGGGCAGAGAAAAGAAAGGTGGAGCTTTTTCTGTCTTGTTGGGAAGAAAGGACATAAAAGACACGTGCTCTCGCCAGGAGTTAACACAAAGCCAATTGTGAACTGCCGTGGTTCTTCTGACAGAATAGGGCTGTGAAGAGGCCTTGAACTAGAAGTTAAGCAGCAAAATATGAGTTGCATACTCATGTTGTTGACCCAAGACCTCACACATCAACACATAGTTTGGAAATGTTAAAGGTTCCTTAATTAAGGAAAGGCACATTTTGGCTCACTTATTCCAGCCGGCAGGAGAGGTTCTAGTTTGCAGGCAGATCCAACCTAAGCGAAAGGCACACAGACAGCAAGAGGAGCTGAACTGTTGCAGGAAAAAGATGTGCTATGCACAGACCAGCAACTGGCTGAGGGTGAAGGTGTCACAATCCAAAGCATTACCTACACAAAGTCATACAAAAAGCGAGGTTAAAAATACCCTGCCTACGAACAACAGGGGAAGAAGCCTAAATGACCTCCTCTGGTCGGAAGAGGCAGGGGCAAGTATAAAGCCATGGGAGAGTCATCCTGAATGAACTATAACTTATTGGGAGGATTTCTTAACTCAGTGTTCCTGGGCTGTGGACCCTTCTCTAGGGTGTCTGGGGTAACCCCACACTGTGAGTACAATGCCAGGATTTTGTCCCTCAGCAGCAGCAGTCCCAGATGTAAGCAACGGCCAGGACCCAGCACCAGCTGAACCCCAGACACAAGCACCTCCTGAGAGCAAAGCAGCCCCAGGACACTGCACAAAACTGAGAAACCTGTGTCCAGCTATCAGATCAGCAAGCATGCGATGGGAAAGGTGCGAGGTGAGTCTGTAGCAAGATACAGGTTACAGCAGGCAGCCACAGCAACAGGGTAAGAAATGAAGGTAACTGGGAAGTGGAAACCATCAAGCTTGAGCATGTAGATAGTCTGTGGAAAATGCCAAGGCCAAGGAAAAGCAACACGAATGCTCTGGGTTGGAAGCATCAAAAGAAGCAAGATGCATTAGCAACATGAAAGTTCTGCAGAATGTGCGCCCACAAACGAAAGGGCAATCAGCTTCCCCACCAGAAAGGACAGGCAATCAAGAAGCTCCATGCTGGAAAAAACAGGAAGATTAAAAAGCTGGTAACTGGGGCAGAGTGAAAGCGCACGTTCCCTAAGTCAACTCTGTGCCCAAATACTAGGCAAACAGGGACAAAGAGAAGCCCAAAACATCACGGAAAGCAGAAAGGTGATTTGAGGTGTACAGTTCTACTTCGTTCCTTATCTTCATTTAAATATTTAAGCTTACTATTTAATAGTTTAATTATGGAAAACAACAGAGTTTCTGGATAAGACACAGAACGAGGACTATGGTTCAATTTCTTATCTTTTCTACTGTTTTGAGACATGACTTTGACAAGCACTTTTCTTCTTACCACTGCTATTTCACCTCCTAAAATAAGAGAAATTTCCGGTCAAGCTTCCCCTTACTCTGAGCTTTTATAGTGCCTAGCACAATGGGGCTTTGACCCTAACTTAGACCTCTAAGTGCTACTAAATTCAAAAATGGACACTTACACATTTTACAGTTTCTGAATGCATCCACTACTGCAGATGGAGCCTCATAACAATGTTGAAAAAGTAGATAATTTTACCAGAGAAACATTATCTGTAAAACAGAGAGAACCAGGCAGCTGATGTGACAGAACACCACAACACGAGGTCTATCACGATTACATACATTAAAACGGTTATTACAGATTTAGGAAAGAAACTAGAAGCAGATGCCTTATTCTGCTTCAACCACTGTGAGGCTAATGAGCACAGGCAATGCAAAACGTATTTGATTAAGGGTTAGTTTGTTAGTGGTACTCAATTGTTTCCAGAATTGTTAACTTGCTCATGGCAATAATATAACCTGTGTATTGTAGAGGGTACATGAAGATTTCCACTGACATAAAGTGATCCCCAAATCCAAATGTTTTGACGGCAGAATGGGAACTGTTGATTTTAGCTGGTAATGTCTCAGCTACAGCTCAGGAGGGTGAGCAAAGCCACATTCCTGCTGGGCCAAGGGAAGCTCTGGAGATGTGAGGAAGCCCTTTTTTGGGGTTTGTACAAAGCCAGCAGTGTCTGGAGCGAGGTGGCTGACAGCACGTCTCTGCCACACAGTGCGGGAACATGTACAGGGCCTCAGCCTGGCAGCCTGTGCACAACACATGGGACAGGTATCAACATATCTATCTCACCGCGGCACTGGCCCTGGTCTCCCTGGTCCTGCTGAGAGCCCTGGGGCAGTGCCAGGCTGATACTGCATCCAGGGTGCAATTCATTGCCTGTGCTGCAGGTCTGGTTGCACGGTGTACGGACGGACACGTATTCAGTCCCTGAACCTGCACCACTGCCTTGAGCTTTGCCAGTGGCTGCTGTCGTTTCAGGTTGCGGTGGCTTTCCCATGGCTGTCTGCACGAGTGCGACCCCAAAGCGCCTTTTGAAACAGAGACCTAATCACTATAAAGCAAATTGCTTTTAAATCCTAAATTTACATGTGCAAATCTTGGCACAAATCTTGGGAAAAAAAATATTCCTGACAGTGCTGATAATCATTTTTCCACATAATTGTAGAGGAGAGGGTGCCAAGTATGAAAGATAAGGGAATGCAGCCGGGTTGAAGGCAGCAGAATCTCTGCGTTCCACCAGAAGTTAGATTGGGTAGTAAATACCGCTTCCACAGCTCCGCTCACCCGCCTTGGTGGAGACCTCCTACATAAAGGTGTAGCATAGTGCTTCAAGATACCACCATGGGAGACGGGAAGATGGGTGAGGAAACAAATATGCAAAAAAGGTAACTGGAAACCAGATGAAAAAGCAGTTTAAAAACACAGTACGTCTGTGGTCTCCACTGTTTCTATTCCTTTTGCCTATCTGTAACACTATGTAAACTGATTTATAGTTGGATCTGTTCATTATTAAAGAAAATTGACCGAATTCCAGGTCTGCAAAAGAGTTACAGTCTCTGTAAATTAGGCCACTGTGAGGTATCTTGCTTTTTCCCCAGTTCATTTGTCTGTGATAAATGGCTATTGATGCAAGGTAACAAACGCTCTATTCTTTCATGCCTAGCCCAGATCACAGGGTAGGTGAAGGAAGAGGGGCAGGTGATAGGGATTATGGACTGCAGTAGGTCAGTGAGATCCCTAGATATGGCAGAAAGGATATTTGCAGCTATGGCTCAATAACCAGAAATAAAAAGGAGATTTCTGGCATTGTGGATACCATTTCAAATCACTGTTGCATTTATCTTAAAAAAAAAAAAATCAACCACATAAAACTCAAGAGACCTACCTCAAGGTCTGCCAAGGATTGATTCGTTCTGTAACTGCAACCAAGTTCCTTCCCTTCCAGGTGCTTCTGTTTGCTTTGTCTTACCCATTTCATTCTTTGGGGCAGGGAATATTTCCTCGTCTGTGTTTTCACAGAAACTAGAGCAAGGGCACTCCAGTCTTGAGTGATATCCCTTGCTGGTATTTTAATAATGATAGCTGAAGATTCATTTAGAGCAGATGGCCTCAAAGTCTTAGCCTTCGAATGAGCAAGAAAGTTAAACGCTTGTTCTGGTTAAGAGCACTTTGTCTAAATGCAGGACTCTGAATCCGCAGGCACCTTGACGAATTTAAACACTGATAGCACCTCAGGTGAGAAATATAAACTGCTTCCATAAACTGGTCGCAACATTTCCTTCCACACAAAGCAGCCAGCTCTGCTGCCTACAGTGCTTGCTTACTGGTCTGCACAAAGCACAGCTGACCTACGGATATTGCTGAGTCTGGGGGAAAGGAAAGGAGGAAAGCAGCACTGAAGAAAAGCTAAAAGAAGAAAACGGAAACTACCATTTCAAGCAAGAAATTTAAAAACCCATTAAAACAGGAAAATGGTGGGAAATGCAACATTCAAAGGGACCTGTCAGAAGATAAGCAAAGAAAGTTCTGTTTTCCTATTAAGTGAAAGAGTGGTAACTACTTCGAAGTAGATACTTAACCATTAGTTCAGTGCATCCTACATTTAGTTATTTTATGCAGCTGCCAAGCCCACCTATTTTATTACCAATGCAAAAGCGGTGGGATTTTCAACACTGTAGTTATAACTTTATAATTTTACCTTTAGAGTACAGACACAGGGTTTACTTTATTTGTGCCTCACAACTGATTCTTTAAAGTGTGTAATATATACTGTTACCCATTAAAAATGCTGGTTGACCAATGCCCACGTATGCAATTAAGGGGGGGGGGAGGGGAAGAGAGAGCGATTACAGAGCAGTTGTCTATTCAGAATTAGCTTTCCCAATCTAGATTTATCTCCCCATTTTCAACAGATTTCCTTGTACACGTCCCACTAGTTGCCATCCCGAGTCCCAATACAAATTGTGTATCCATTTCACTTAATTTCTGCGCGGGTTTATTCATTTCAATGCTATTTTTTCACTTCTTAAACTTTTTAAAACAATTTTCATTTTTCCAAGCAATGTGAATTGTACCATTCATTTTGCTGACCTTTACAAAAGTAAGTGGAACCTTCATTTTCACAAGTCTCCAATTAACATTCAAAATGTCTGTGCCACAGATCCTATAGCCATGTAAACGTGGCTGAGAAGATTAAATGGTCTAGTTAATTTGCTGATTCCAGTGGAATCATTCAGACCTACTTAAGGTATCCACGTTTAAACCAAGTGATTTATGCAGTGACAGTGAAAACCAGAGGAATTTCTAATTATAAGCTAAGTGCTGCAAAGTGTTAGTGGTAAGGTAAAAAGATTAGAGATAGGTTCTAAAAGAATTTTAGTTTGTCAAGTCAGCCAATAATTGTGCTTTATTAGCTACTTTTGGTTTTCAACCACTGTAGTTTTTAGTTCTCATCATCCTTCCTTGCCCTGCAGATTGAGACTGACTAGGCTGGACACTTCTGTCAGAACAGGAATTTACTTTTAGCTGCAGTTTTGAAATAGCCGCTGTATCCTTTCATTTGTTTTGCTTGCTGTTTCTTCAGTGGGTTTGAAATGATTGATTTTCTTATGAGTGGGTACTTAAGTCTCCATCGTATCTAATGGGATCACACCTGGAAAAAGACAAGTTGCTTCTATACGTTTGTATAGAGACTTACCATATCTCTGAGAACGTAAACCACTCTTCAATTTCCATAGCACTTCTCACAGGCATCGAAATAAGAACACATGTACTCCATTGTAATATTGAAAGTGATTAATAAAGAGACTTGACTTCAGCCTCTCCTGAATTGGTAAGGAGTAATTACAGCTAACCACCCTATCATGATATCACACCAGTCGGTCTCTGGAGGATCAGATAACCCTTTAGAGAATTATTTTTCTTTCCTGGAATGCTTTAATCAGAGCTTCTAGGGGAAAGAGACAGACTGTAGTCTAGGTGACTTGATATTAGTCAAGTCTTACACAGGTGTCTCAAGCAGACAAACATCCTGGCTGGAAACTTGTCCGAAGTGACTCACAAAAGCGTGTCAATAGTCAAAGAGAAATCCCTGGACCCAGTGCGAAGGGTACAGCTAAAGCTGTGTGGAGTGCGTTATACAGAGTCTCAGAGCAGATACTCTAATGGTTCAGATGTTCATGAGAAGATGGTGTTTATGTCCTCGTGGTCACCAACTTTCTTGCCCTGGCCCTAGTCAGCTCCCGTACAGGGTTGGCATGCTCATAGGCTGGTGTTGTGCTCAAGCTAATAGTAATAAGCCCAGAGTCAGCAGCAGTCAGACACGCAGGCAGCCCTATGTCCATGAAATCAAACCCATAGGCAGAAAAACCTCAGTAATATGAAATCCCACAAGAAGGATTATGAAGATGGCTGGGATAAGACAGCTGTCACAATATTTACTTTACATATGGAAGAAAAAACTTTTTTGACATTTTAAAATCATAATGGCTTAATTTGATAATACTAATTTATAATAAACATGCTGATAGGAGTTTGAGAACAGGATATTCACAGAAAGAATCAGGTTACATCCAACATTACAATCTCAACAGAAATAAAATGTCATTTAACCAATCTAAAGTAAATCAAGTCAATTTACCACTGAAGCCACATACGGCGAGTTTCAGCAGAAAACAAACTTATAACTTGTTGGGGGAAAAAAAGGTTTTAATAGATGTATAAAGAGAACTCTAGCTTCTCCAGCAGAGTCAGTTCTGGTTTAGTTTGTGCTAAACACATACATATATTTACAAAATAATACCACTATCAAATACAGATACATTAAAGAGAAGGGGGGGGAGGGGAAGTCTTTGAAATGAAGTACTCCAACTAAAATTGCTTCTGGCAGGAGATATTCAGGAAGCTTAAAAGTATAGTATATACCACACAAGTTGCATTTAATAAATTCCTTAAGTCTGGTATGCAGGTTTCAGTCAGTTCAGAACGTCAGCTGAGACAGATTCAGTTTGCTTCCTCCCACTTAGCCTTGATGAAAAAACATCAAGACAAACCATTTCCCTGCAGGAAAATTATCATATTAATGCATCTCTACAAAGACTGATTACTGTCTACTTGAAGAGACTGTTACCACAGAATCAACCACTTCTGTTTGGACTCATCAGAAAAGCCTGCAGAAATCACAATGAGCACAAGCCAAATAATCCACGTAAAATTACCAAACTGGAGCAGTTTCTCATACACGGGTCTGATTTGCTTGAGACTTGAGAAGTTTCAGTTTTTCTTCTCTAAAATAACTTCTCATCCAGGAAAAATGAGGGTCAATAAAAATTAGCACTTTTGAATACCTATCCGTTAGACACATCTTGAAATCCATTACAGAGAAATAAAGACAAGAGAAGCGTTAATTCCGAGAAAGCAGCAAATATCTATCATTTAGTCATCATTTTTAACTTGTGTTTGGAGAAACGTCCTTCTGAGACACACCAACTCCCTCCCTCCTTCCCTTGCTTTTCTGCTTTCTAGAAGAAACTTCCGCTCTATTTTGCTATTACTAGCATTACTTCCAAGTATCCTCAGGATCAAATGGTCTCATGCCCCTTGATACGTATGTTCTTCTTTCATTCCACCCTGAATAAACAAATCCTTTCTCTGGTCTATAATATTCATTGTGGCTGAAGTTCTTACTTCAAATCTCCCCTTTAAGCACAGACACACTTTCTCTATGTTTCAGGTCTTAAAATCTTTCACTTAACAAAGAGCTGAGAACAGGAGAAAGGAAATAATAAAAGACGGATTGTTCCACTGTGGAAATCCCTCAGACTCTGTCCTGCGAGGGTCTCCTGCCTCAGATATTTACCAATTCCAGATGTTTCTGTGAGAGGATTAATCCCACCCCAGCCCCGCAATGAACTTAATTGTTCTATAGCGTCCTGCAGGATACATAGAGGGGATAAAGAGGGTATTTTCTTCTTGACCCTTAGCTGCAAAACAATCTGTACCCTGAATTTGGGAACGGACAGCTTCTCCAGTGCTCCCGCTGTATAAACACACGAGCTATTCTCTGCCTTCAGATCGTCTCATTTCATTAAAGACATCAAATTGGCTTTATTCAATCATGTAACAGCAACGATTTCCTAAAATGCCCGCCTGTATTGGTTTGTCTCCTAAATTTTCTTGCATATCATCATGCATTTGGGAGGTTTTTAAACTTCAGACATCTGCAAATTACTCTGTAAAACAATAAAAGCACAGTGACACAAACAAAGTAGTACATGAACAAAAAAACATAAATCTGACTGGTAGCACTAGTTGGCAATGCATTTTTTTCAGCAGGTAGAATCTAGAAATCTTACTTCATTTATTTCAAGAACACACTGTGAACTTACTGTATGTAGCATATATCTGGAGCCAGAATACACTTCAGGGATAACTTCATTAACTGAGCTGTTCAAAGGTACAGCTCAGTTCAATAGAACCTTATAAAAAAAAACCCCAATGGTGAAATTTAAAACACTAAAGGAAGTTAGTAGCGTGCTTTGGTGTTGATATTTTATCTTGTAACATAGGAAGAGCATCATACATTGTGATGCTGTATAAGCGTTTAGCACCAGACAATGAACTGAAGTACCTGATCTGCCTTCAGTATTTTTAAAAACCTAATGTTATTCCTTTACCTGAAATCTGTAAAACTTCTTAGCTACATACATACTTTTCTGAGCTTCTTCGGCATACAGCTACCCTGTATCCCCCCTGTGCAGGAAGGAATCACACAACGCACTGCGACCACACGAAATCCATAGGAATTCCCCCGCCCCCACAAATTCAAGCTACCTGTTTGCAAAACATGTTGCAAGATCAGCCAAGTTTTGAAGACCGAAAGGCGAGGTTTCACACACAGTAGGGATGTAAGAGCAGACTTTAACTTCCTCAGTACGGGCTTTTCTTTTTAAAAGTATCCTGCTTTCTACTTCCCAAAAAAATAACCTGTAAGAAGCCTATATTAGGTTATAGAATATGGCTGCTTTTACTGAATACGTGCTTCTGGGAAAGCAGCTGCCTCAGCAAGCCACTTCTCAGATAGACTCAATTTTCTCTCTCTCCTTCATCTGGCCTCCATTATTTCTAGGAATTTGTTTAAATGAATGCTGATCAGTAAGAGCTATTTATCCTAATTTCTCGTGAATTAAGTGCAGAAGCATAATCAGTTAGTAACTCTAGAGCTCGGTGTACTTGAGTTATTTTATGTTCTCTTCAAAAAAAGGCCAACAGCAATAAAGAAATCAACAGGCAGGATTGAAAAGTAATTAGTGATTTTGGGTTCCCAGAAGGAAAAATCTTAAAGAAGTCTGTTGTCATCATCTTTTCTCCATAAATCAGATTCTCAGAAAATTCATTCAATTAGAAATATGCATCCAGGTGGAAACTCTCCTCTTTTCCAGATTTATAAATAAATATGCATAGCTGGATCTAAGCCTCCTTACCTTGCACCAACAGAAATGGCTATTAGAAATAAACAAATAAATAACAAATTAACGTAACAGCTCAAAATTAATAGCATTTTTAGTCTTACATTTAGAAGTAGCAGAGTAGCAAATTATCATTCTCTTGCCAGCAGAGCACCAGGAAGCTCTTCAGGAGCAGTGTGGAATGTGAAACTTCACTTTCTTAACCGAGGGGTGCTTTTTCCCCCTGCATTCCTGCACTAGTCAGTACTACAGAAGAGATAAATGTATAAGATACAGAATTACTACATTGATTAATTGCAAGCAATCAGGCTGCAACTTCCTCAGTATGTCGCCATTCTGCAACTGGATACTGGGGTCCCAGTTCTGATCTTGCTGGTCAGAAGGAGAAATGTCATTAAAACCAGAAGAAATGCCTCAGTACGAAACAGACGGAAGAGCATCCCTCCCTTGGCACCTACAACTGCCTCCCCAGGTTTGATGATGGAGATCAGCCTCCCCTAGTCTGGAGGACAGACTGTAAAGCGAGACAGCTTGGAGAGGCATGTGGGCTATTTTTATTTGCTATTTACTTCGGAGCCCTTATATTTCATTCTCTCAAGAAAACCTGAGTGTTTATCTTTTACCTGTATAAATGCCAGCTAAAATACACAACTGCACAACACCAAGGCTCTGACATCATATATATCACATCAAGTCACGACAGCTGTCAACGCTGTGCCATATTTGTATGGAACTTAAAAAATAGTCTTTTACAGAGACATCTCGCCTTTTCACTGCCACAAAGCTCTTCTTTTCTTTTATATGTAATAACAGGCATAATTTACTTTCCCATGTGTATAAATCCTACCCTTTATTTAACCCCACTGGTTGCCCCCATAAATGAGGGCTCCATTCAAAGAAGTAGAACCTTCATTGTCTCCTTTTCTTGTTCAAGGGCTCAGTGTAATGCCTTCCAAATGACAGCAAATGAGTTCGAAAATACCTGCTTTTACAGTTCTTCTTCATCACAAATTGAACAGAAGTAGCCCCACCCCACATATGTTTGGTTTTATCTCATGCGAGGCAAAACCATTCAGCCTGTGAGCTATCGAACAAGTACAGTTCCTTGGTTGAGGATGGAAAAACTAAGGTTGCATCATGCTTTGCCATGATGGCAAAGCGATGTGGCTCTCACCAGTTATAAAATATCAGTCCTAAAAGCACTCTCACAGTTCCTTTTTCTAAATTTTTCAGCATTTTATGGTCAGCTGGTGACCAAAGATGGAAATCACTCACTTGCATACTCATATTCATCTACATTTTCTCCCTGGGGCAGGACCATCTTTGCAGGGAGTCCAGCAGAAGTCCCACTTGAAGACCCCCTACATTGGCTTTTAAACAGAGTTTCATTTTCCTTATTGAATATAAATCACCCCTCTAATTCCCTAAATTACTCAGATTGCTGGATTACGCTCCGAAGGACGTAACCAGCAACGATAATAATTTGCAGCAAACTAGAACAGATCTGAGTAATTTCAAACAAATACATGCTCTAGCAAAAAAGATAAGTTACAACCTTCTTTTTAGTTATGCGTATTAGGGAGCATTTTCCCAATTGCATCCAATTCCCTAGGGTTAGAAGACCTGACCCAGAACGAGCCATGGATTGCCATCACTGCTGGCAGGGTTGCCTTTGCTCTGCAGTCCTTAAAGGAGGTGTTGGGTGGGGAGCAATGTAGGAACAATGATCGTTAAGGCTTTAAATCAAAAGATATGGTGAGGTGATTCCGTTGGGACCCTTTGGATGTCCACATCCATAATGACATCCAGCCAATCAAAATGGGTCTTGCCTCTAGCTACAACATTGTCTTTAGCTCTATTCTGTACCACTGCAAAAGGCCCATTGCTGAGATCCCCTGAAATCAATTTCTCTGAAGCCACGCTCTGCATCAAATCACGTATGGGCTTCTTGTTGAAAAGGGTGGACGTGGGTGTAACAGCAACACGCTGTGAAAAATACTGGCATTATTATAAAAAGTAGCATTACAAAGGGTAGCACCTACGCAGTAGGTAACAGGATGCTCCTTATATAAACAAAATAATCCAAGATCATTAGTGAATACTTACATTCCTTCTTTCAGAAATGTCTTATGCTAAATAAATTAGGTGGCATTGTTTCTTAAAGTTGAACAAGCTAAAACTTCCCTGCCAATACCTCTGAATTCGCAAGGATCATGAAAAGCCATTAGCTGTGATGTAGGACATCTTTACAGATGTTGTACCTAGTTTGAAGCTCCACTTTTACTTTGGGTTGGTTTGATGTACCACTCCTCCAGCACTCTCCTGCTTTCTAAGTTGATTAAAACACTGTGACTGATGGCAAAGGGGTTGGGACAACAACACAGACATTAGTTACGCTGAGTAAAATTTAGCAAAGGAAGATTTTGTGACACATCAAGTACTGCCAACATTGAATGCGTACTACGTTGTAGTGTCACTTAATATTTTTTAAGTTGTATTTCGCAAAATTACACCTAGAATAGCCCAATTTCCAGTTGAACAAAGAAGCTCAGTGTCATAAAAAGCCATTATAGGAATGATAAGAATTGCAGGAAAAATATATTGCTTAGAAAAGCAAGAAATCTTCTCAAACTTGTGCAAATTGCTGCATAGGAGCACCTGAAGGGCGGATCATGAGGAAGGACAGCACAGCAGAGTCAGAATTTGTGGTATTTGTTTACCACATTATTCACTAACAGCTGAACCGCAGAAGTCAGGGTACAGCCAGGCTATCTGTCGTAACACAGTTACAGAGGTTTCAAAAGCTGCTCTTCCTCAGTTTGAAGTTGCCACGCCTTAGGTGAGAGGCAGCAATCAATTGCATGATGGTTCCTGCTTTGCTACGATGCAAATAAAATTGATTCTCTTAATCTACTGAAGATCAAGGCTGTACCCACGCTGCAATCAGCACATCTCGGTAGAGCTGACCGGCTGTTTCTCAGTCTCTTCAGCCAGGAATACAAACGTTCATCTGATTGTGAAATAGCTTTAGTTAGCATTGATGATAGTTTAGTTAGCATGAGATACAAGGAAAGCTACCTTCCACCGTGCCAGGTAGACTAACGCTATTTTAAATGGCATTGCTCTCACTATTGTTCTAACTCGCCAAATGAATTTAACAGCACACTTACAGCTACCGCTACGTTAGCTTTATATTTAGCTTCACCCACAGGTTATTTGTTTTGTGGTTTGTTTTCTAGTCAGCCTCACACCCCAGCTCCAGGAGGCAGTTTGTTGAAAGAACGGAAACCACTAGCAGCAGATGCTGCCAGAGACCAGGTATACACGAGAAACCTCTGCATTTGGGGAGGGCGTACCTGGGGGAGAACTCCCGGGGGAGAAGACGAGAGCAGGACTGGGCAATGTCTCAGAATACCGATGAAGAGACAGTCTGAAGGAACACGTTTCCAACAAAAATACAGCTATACAGGACTGGCACAGGCCCCCAGGGTCATCCAGTCAAACTCACCTGCAGTAACAGGCACTGCAGAACAACGTGCCATCGAGAAGCCACAGATCTTCTGCTCGCCGTGCCTCCACGTACATGTAATAACGTCACAGAAAGACAGGGCTAGAGGGGACATCCACAGACCATCTAGTGAGGAAGGATCCCATGCACTCGGATGTTTGCCAAACCTTCTTTTAAGACTCCCGTGAAGAGATGCCACAGCAGGGACCTAAACCAGTTGGGATAGTGATGTTCCCATGCAAGCACCCTCACTCTTAAGCCAGTAGGATTTTGACATGGGTATCATCACCTCCACTTGCCCCAAACCTAACCAAAAGTTCTGGGCTCTAAACCTGATCAATGGGGTGCGCATCTCAGAAGGCACAGTGGGAGGTACATTCAGGGATGTTCCAGTTCTCAGCAGTGGCACTTTTCTCCTTTGGTTTCCAGCCAGACAAGAATTCTCTTGCTAGTGCCCAGAAATTTCAGAACTCAACTACTGCTTTCCATCAGGAAACTAAACTTTTCGGTGGATCTCCTTCAAACTCTGAGCTGACATTTCAAAAAATGTATCATTTATTTGATGGGAAATTCTACCTTTTTCAATGCAGTTTTATTCTAAAAGGGAAAGGAAAATAGGATTTCAAAATTTTCATAAAATGGAAACTGTGAAATTTGTTTCTTTAAAAGATAATAACTAGGAATTTTCAAGCGTTGTTTAGAAATTCTGTATCGCTTAATTCATGTGTTCTGTTCTATTCTTTCATGATATGCCAGAAACCGACTATAATTCACATTAATTCATAAAACATTTAATTTCATATTCAGTTTTGAAAATCATTAATGACAGTAGTGATTCAATACACACTGAAG
This sequence comes from Steatornis caripensis, assembly GCA_013398225.1. Lineage (NCBI taxonomy): Eukaryota > Metazoa > Chordata > Aves > Caprimulgiformes > Steatornithidae > Steatornis > Steatornis caripensis. Next base: position 98,489 of record VZSC01004827.1, read on the forward strand.
GCTTTGTTCTCCTTTCTACTTAAAACTTTTCTCTGTGCTGAAAGTTTAATCACTTTTTACTAACAGCACATATATTAAAGATGAAATCAAATTTCAAGCAAAATATGCGATTTCTTTCTGCATATTTTTATTTTTTGAAACATTTTCTGAAATGGAAATACATTTTAAAATTCTTTGTGAAATTTCTTGAAAAAGGTACTACGCAGGCAAACTTCCACATAGAAAATTCATCAGATTTTTCTGAGAAAATATTTTCTGGCTAATAGCATTGGGATTTTCACGAAGAGGGTCCCTGAAAACCTCACAGGCTTGAATATGACATTTGGTTTCCTCTGTATACTTCCTTTTGGGATCTTCAGTGTACATACTTCCCCGGTATTGACTTTTCCTTTTAAAATTAACCTGTTTTCCATTTCTTAGATAAATAAACCATTAGGAGACATATGTTAGGTTGCAGAAAGCGGTTGCTTTTATTGAAAATAGACATCCAGGAATGAGGGTGCCCCACTAAGTCCCTTTACGACACTTTCAATTTTTTGTCTCTTGTTCATTATATCCAGTCATTTGTTTCCATGAATGCTGATCAGTAAGAGCTATTTACCTCACTTTCTCCCTACCTTTAGCGGGGTCACCCCTGAGGAACTGCAGCCCATGGGTGACCCACACCATGCAGGAACACTAAGAAGTAGAGCAACAGGAAAACCTGCAGAAGCAACGAGCAGCCAAAAGAAATGGTTATGCATATGGCCCCAGCCTTCTCACATTGCTCAGTGCCTTGCTGCAGGGACTGGAGCGGGCTGAGTGTAACCCACTGCCAAAATACAGGGAGGTGAGGCTGGAAAGGAGGGATGATAGATACCTGGTTTCTGGTGAGCCCAGGGAAGGAGCAGGAAAGGTGTTTACTGAAGGGCTTATCTGATTGGGTTTGTCTTCCTTTTCCTCAACACCAGAACCCAGGTGATNGGATGATAGATATCTGGTTTCTGGTGAGCCCAGGGAAGGAGCAGGAAAGGTGTTTACTGAAGGGCTTATCTGATTGGGTTTGTCTTCCTTTTCCTCAACACCAGAACCCAGGTGATCAGAAGTTTGTTTTAATTGACAATAAATTAGATTAAGTAAAAATTCCCCAAGTAGGGACTGTTTTGCCTGCAACAACAGTCTCAGTCACTTATACTTCTCTGCCTGCTTTTGAATTTATGACAAAATAAACCCAGCCTTATAAGCACAATGACAAGTCATAACTTCACAAGAAAATGCTCACCAGTCTGCTTATAGCACTAATGTGCATGTGTTAAAATGAAGATCCTAGAGCTTTTACAGAAAAATACTTCACATCCACCTACTGTAAACGACATCAGACTTTTTGCACCATGACTAATCAAAACGCACAGGATGCTTATTCTTAGAACAAAAAGGTAGTGAACATTTCTGTCAGATAACTAAATAAAATAATAGATCACCATATATTCACATGAAACTATTTTTAAAACAGTTTCTTCTTATGGTCAGAGTTCATTTTCCTACCTCTCTGCTTCGTGACTTGGCACTAACTCATGACCAAAGTACCATAACCACTACTAGGAGCTTGGCACATGCCTAGTCTGATCGGAGGCACATACACTGCTGAAGTCTGAACCTCCTAAATACCGTCTTTCAGATATGCGATCCTGATGGTTTAAAGTGCATATTTGCTATGACAGAAAATCAGGCTGTCACAAGCTGTCACATTGAAGACCTCACAGATTTTCTATCATCTCAAATCATTTCTCACAGGAGGCTATCATGGGCAGCTACATACAAACCCAACCGAGCCTGCAGTCTCCAAGGCTGACCACCTACAATGGATTACACGCTTACAGGAACGAGGCAGGCATAGAGGAGTGAAGGGCATCAAAATATCAACCTATAGCGCATTAAAAAACTATGCATTTTATCAAAATTACAAAGTACTAACCCAGGCAGGACCCTAAGGCATGAAATAGGCCCCAGTCCCACCTCCCTCATGGATATTTTACAAAGGCAGAACTTGTGTGCAGAAACGCTTCAGCTGAGANCCTGATGGTTTAAAGTGCATATTTGCTATGACAGAAAATCAGGCTGTCACAAGCTGTCACATTGAAGACCTCACAGATTTTCTATCATCTCAAATCATTTCTCACAGGAGGCTATCATGGGCAGCTACATACAAACCCAACCGAGCCTGCAGTCTCCAAGGCTGACCACCTACAATGGATTACACGCTTACAGGAA
>VZSC01004828.1:9017-26107 GCA_013398225.1 Steatornis caripensis
ATTCTTCTGCCTTCCATCCTGATCCGTGCATTCCTGAATCCAGCTCCTGCCTGCTGCTGCTGAGTACAGTCTGAGACTTTCCCAGAGCATGTCCCGCAGCATCTGGGTGATGTATTTGTCATTGGAGGGGGGGAGCTAAATATCAGTTTTGCACATATTTGTATATTTGTATATGTTTCATTATTATTATTATACATTATTATTGTAGTTAGATTAAAGCTGTTTTAACTTTTCCAACCCATAAGTCTCTCTCTTTTCTCTTCCCCACCTCCCCCCCCTCCACACTTTGGGAAGGGAAAGAGTTAACAAAAAGCGTCTGTCATTCGTTTAAATAGCCAGCCCAGCTTTAAACCTTCACACCAGTGACAGGATAAGAGGCAACCGGAAAAAATTGTAACACAGGCAGTTCCATTTGAACATGAGGAAGAATTTAGTCCCGGTGAGGGTGACAGAGCACTGGAACAGGCTGCCTGTAGAGGCTGTGGAGTCTCCTTCTCTGGAGATATTGAAAACCTACCTGGACACGTTCCTGTGTACCCTGCTCAAGGCACACCTGCTTTAGCAGGGGGGTTGGACTAGATGATCCCCAGAGGTCCCTTGCAACCCCTACCATTTTGTGATTCTGTGAGTAGGATAGTTGGTGCAGTTGCCAGAGGTCCTTTCCAACCTCAGCCATTCTGTGATCTTGTGAAAAGGACTGAGACATCAGCAGCACAGTAAAGATTTGTTCTCCTCCTCTGGTTATTCAATCACAGAAGAGGAATAGTGTTCTGGCAGTAATGAAGGAAGATTATCTCTCTTTGGGGGACCTGTCAGAGTCAGCTGAGCCTCCGCCAAACGCACAAAGAAGAAAAGGAAAGTGATATTGCTGGAGACTATTTCCTTTGGGGGATAGAGATGCTCTTCTGCCAAACTGATGATGTCTCTGGAGATTCGGTGCTTAGTAACTGTTCAGATCTAAAGATATTCTGGAGAGACTGCTGAGACTTGTCTTCCCTTTGGACTGCTACCATCTCCTCTTTACCTATGTCTCCTCTTTACCTATGTGAGCACCAACAGCACTGCCAGGAGAGACCTTGAGAGCATCCAAAGTTACTAAACTGTTACTGAAGGGCCCAGAGGTTCAGCTGTTATCTCCTCAGAAAGTCTTGCAGGGGAGAGGATAGATACTGCAGATCAGTATCTGGCTACACAGCTGGTGCTGTCAACAGGGCTTTGGCTATTACAACTATGAAACCTTCTTTGAGGTTTGAAGACTGCTGGAGAAGTGATGATATCCACCTAAGTGGGACAGCAACATCTTTGCCAACAGCCTGATCAACCTGATTAGGAGAGCTTTAAACCAATGACAATGGAGGAGGGGACATCACAATTCACAGTTAAGCAAGGAAAAATTCATCAGGGTGGAAAGCAAAGAGCGTAGGGTAAATGGAACAAGGAGGTTTGACCTTTATGTGAAGAAGCAGCTAAAATACATAGAGATCTTGTATAAAGTAGACAACAGGCTGGTTTGAATTTGTGGATAATGATCAGAGAAGAGGCCATTGTGGGTGGCATTGTGGTGGGAGTTTGCTATGGACAGCCTGATCAGGGCAAGCAAATGGATGATATCCTTCCATAACCTGAGGAAGTCTCAGGATCACAGATCCCCCATTGATATGGGGGCCTTCACCCCCCTGCCAGCTGCCGGAAAATATGATGTGATGAAATGCAAGGAGTCAAGATTTCTGGATAGTTTCAGGCATAACTTTTTGATTCAGGTACTGGATAGGACAGCAAGAGTGACACATAGCAGATTTTCCTATTCTCTAACAAGGAAAAACTGTTTGGTGACATAATAATCAATGGAAGCCTTGGATATGATGACCTGTACAATAGTGAAGGCACTGGGTCTTGTTCAGGCACCATAAGAGTCAGCTACAGGGCGACTTAAGAGCAGACCCCAGTACCTATGGGGAGGTCATAAAAGGGACAAAGCCAGGCCCTTTAGAGTGGTGAATTATGAGAGGATGAGAGACAAGGAGCATAAGTTAAAACAAGACAGACTTGGACTGCATATAAAGAGAAAATATTTCCCCATGTGGAAAATCAGTCAGTGGAACAGGTCGTTCAGAGAACCTCTCCCACTGCCAACCTTGGAGTTTTTCAAAACCTAAACGAGCACAACCTGAGCAACCTGGTCTGACCTCACAGTTGACCTTGCTTTGATCAGGAGGTTGGGCTAGAACCTTCCCTTATCCCCTCCAACCTGAATTTTCATATGGTCCTATGATTTTGTGATACAACATCCTGGCTTTTAGAAGACTAGACTTCTGATAGGAAAATACACTTTTTTTTTTTTTTAAATAAGTAGATTTTCATTGCCATGCATTAAAATGAAGTTAAAGTGATGATTGCATTTGTTAGAACTAAAGGATGCTGAAGACAAGGCAGAAAAAACACAAAATAGCTTACACCAAGAGCCACAATTGTGTCATCTTCCTAGAAGTGATCATTAGCTATCGTGTATTGATCCCACTTTGGATATCATAGGTGAATCTCCTAGTGATTGACTCTGACAAATATAGAGTGAAGGCTGGTCCAGACACAAAGAAAGTGGTCATGAAAATAAGTAGTGCTGCTTTATTTCGCATACCACTTGGCTTCTAACAGATGCTCAGAACTCGATGACCATGCAGGCTGAATTATTAGTGAAGTCCATCAAGGTCACTTTGGTATCATCACTATTAAGGTTCCTATGAAGATTAGCTCAGGCTTTTTGGGGCAGTGTTGGGGTTCTTTCCTCCATCTGATGTCCCCTAACCAGACGACACATTCAAAATATATCTAGCAATCTAGTCAGCCTTCAAAGGCACAAAATGACTGCCCCTAAAGCCATGCTTTCTCAGAGTTGTAAATATGCAAGCCTGCAAAGGCAGTCTGCAAAGGATTTGATCTTCTCTCATTTAATTCAATGAGAATTTTTACTTTTTTTTTTTTTTTTACTTTGACTTCAATGACAGCAACATCCAACACAGAGTTGGATGAAAGATGAGTCCAGATTTCTAATCTGAATCTCTAGACCTAGACAATGCCTGAATCTTTTTGGCTTGAAAACATTTCTTCCTGGTTTCCTTTACTGAAAGACAGGTCTTAAAGATAGCTATTCTACCCTTTCATTCTCACCAGAGGGTTTTTACAGCTGTATTGTCTGACAAGCACAGTGCAGAAAGAAGGGGAGAACAGCACAGATAGGAGAGAACCGAGAACTTAACATTCACAGCAGTTGGGAACCAAAAGAGACCATGAGAAGTTGCCTACTAAGTGGGAAATTATGCAGGAGCTGGAGAGGCTCATGTCCATCTTCCTAACGCCTAGGGAACGTCAGTGACCAAAAGCACAATAACTAGGACATGCATACAGGTATAAGGCACCTATCATTTCAGTTTACATAGGGGTGGTGCACAGGGGATCTGTAGGTGTTGCTCTAGGCTGCAGAAGTTGGTGGGATAGTAGCAGTAGCCACAGGTTATGGCCTCCTGCAATACTGTTGTGAGCACACCTGCCATGTCAAAGGTCTTAGATCAGAAGGAAATCTTAGGAAAGAACACAACTGTCCAGCTGCAGACTGTAGGTACTGCCTGGTACTCCTGAAGCCAGGGTTTAGAGTGTTGACTGCCTCTCCTTCAGGAGGGGCACTCTGACTGAAACAAAAGTCAGCTGATAGAGCTGAGGAATGAGGTAGGAAGACTGCACAGCAGCAGGTGAAGGGCAAATTGATTGGATTTTTGTGTAAACTCTCGAGGAGCAAGAGCCCAAATGTCATGTAGACTCCCCTGCTGCTTATCTGCACGGGCACTAATGATACTTTCAGGGCAGAACTTGAATGGATAAAAAGTGACTGTATGGCTCCTAAATCCAAGGTAAACGGGATGAGGACTGTGCTGTTGTTCTTGATACTGTTAGTCAAAGGGAGACATCAAACCAGGAGAGGATGCGTGGAGACCAATGCCTGTAGGTAAGTGGGAGAGAGGGGATTGTGGGAAACACACTGGGGACAGAACTATACAGGGAAAATCTCAACCTCCCTTTGAAAAAGTGGTATGACTAGAGGCCTACATGAATTGTGGCAGCATGAGAAACAAAGAGAAGGAACTGAAAACCTGTGAGTATTTGCACATCTATGGCCTCATCACAAAGGATCACAGAGATGTGATTGATAGAGTAATTTGCATTAATGAAGCACTGAATGGACACACGCCCTCTTGGAAAAAGGGGAAGGGAAAGAGGATGGGAGGATTGAACTCTATGCAAAGGAATAGCTCACATGCACGGACCAGGAGCAAGAAAAGAGCAACAAGGAGGAGGTCACAGTGAGCATCTGCTAGAAACCACTTAATTGAGAAGATGAAGTGGATGAGGCTTTCTGTAAACAGCTCAATGCAGTCTTCCAATTGCATATCTTACATTTCTGTGAGACTTTAACCATTCCAATAACAGCTGGCAGTATGGTGCGACGCAAGCAATCCAGGACATTCGTGGAGTGCTTTGATACTAGTTTTTTGAGGTGGGTTCTTATGGCAGCGCTAGGAAAAATATTCTCTTGAGTCTGCTACTTACATAAAATGAGGAACTGCTCAGAGATGTGACTGTCAGTGGCAGCCCTGACTGCAGTGACTGTGGGATGATAAAGCTTAAGATAGAGAAGGAAGTGAGGAAAGCCAGTAAGAGAATAAAGAACCTTGACTTCAGGAGAGGGGACTTTGGCTTGCTCTGGGAACTGGTAGAGAGGATGCCATGGAAATCTACTCTGACGGACAGAGAAGTCCTTTACACTGAGAGTAGTTAAGCACTTGGACAAGTGACCCAGAAAAAAAACATTGCAGTCTCCATCATTGCAGATATTTGAAACTTGACTGGATAAAACACTGACAAACCTGATCTAACTCTGAAGTTTGCCTTGCTTTGAGCAGGAGGTTGAATTAGAGAGCTCCAGAAGGCCCATCTCTCCCAAAAATTAGTTAGAGATTTGATTTCTGGAACATGCTTAAATTCATGTGAGGCTTTAAAAAACAGAACGAAACAAAATAAAGCAAACAAACACACACCACCTCCCCACTCCCTAAACAAAAATATGCAAGTTCCTATGTCAGAATTTGGCATACAGTTATGGTATAAAACCAGATATATAACAGATTTAATACACAAGTTTATGCCCTTTGAATATTCCAGATAATAGAACAGAATATTTAAGGAGAATACATGCTCAAATTTATATTTATGCTTATTATTTTGTCCATAAGAAGATTCATTTTCTTTCTAAAATAATTAATCAAATCTACAAGAGTTTCATCACAGATGATAAATTATGTAAAATTCCACCCTGGATTTCTGAATGCTAAAAATCCTAAAATATTTTCATTATTTGGTTAATAAAACCATAGAATCTTATGGGGAAACCAATTCACTGTTTTTGTCACGTGAAAATTGGATATATGTCCCATGTTTGATGAGCAACCTTTAAAAAGTTTCTATTAGTCAACAAATGAAGTCTTGAGTGACTTCTATAGGAAAAACATCCACCTTTTAGATGACTAAACTTGGGTAAGACTAATCCCACACTAATGACTGAGGATAAAGACATTCTCCACGTACACAATTTAGTTACAGAAAAGTGTGTGTTACTCAATGTCTTATTATGAAAATATTTTAAGCGATTTGGCTTCACATACTTATTTTTATATCATGCAACTTATAAAAGTATTTCTCTACCTTGAAAGATGGAAGGTGACTTCTAGAAATTGAACTTGTTGAGAAGTTCTATTTTGAAATCTGATTCTAGTCAGCAGTATAAATAATATTAAATGTAATTAAATAAAGTCTTTGAAAGTTTACTCAATTACCATAGATTTTGCTGTGGGATTCATCTCCCCATACTCAGATGGTGACATTAGACAGCTACTGAAAGGATTAGAAGATTACTGTATTATTTCCTTCATTCACTAGAATTTTAGCTGAGTTTTAGACAGCTGAAGTAAGGTAAAATGAATCCCACTTTTACAGTTCTGCAAGTCAGTAGTCTGCCTAAAATTGGGGTCTTAAACCAGCATTCAACATGTTCTATTGTTGTGCTTATATCTATTCCAAACACATTCTTACGATATTTATGTGTATAAATTAATAATATAATTTAATATGTACTGTATGCAACAGATATACTAAAATGTATATTAATATTTAATGCTTCACTATCTATAAAGTGTATTCAATTCCTGTATTAATTCATAAATTAATTCCTGTTGGAAATCAAACACCAGCAGTATCTCTGCGCTAACCATACCTGACAGAACATTCAATCAATCAGGACACTTTAGAAGAAAAAATAATAATTTTTACTAATTTTCCTATCAGAATTATCACATCAATTCAAGTCTAGTATATCTTTTACATTAAAAGGCAGCAAGTTGATGACACAAATTTTTACCTATGGTACTTTTACAAGTTAACTTTTAAGTAAAGTTTAGGTTGTATTTATGTACTGTATATATAAGTATAAGCAGAGAATGGAATAGAGAAAAATTCTGTATAAATATATATAAAATATATTATATTTTATTATATTCAATTCTGGCTTTTGTATACAATCTGTTTGTCCCCAGCATGCACACTTGGATCCAGGAATGCTAAAGCAGTCCGATATCTGCAAATATAGATGTCTTATTCACCTATCTTACATTATTTTTAGTTTAAAATCTTATATTATTTAACATAGAGAAAGTCTGTGTCTCTAGCTTAAACTAGAAAACTTCATTTTAAAGAGCTAAATGTTTATGGGATTGACTTAGTTCCAATTTTCAGATAGAAGTTAATTAATTTGGAACTAATTTACTAACTGAATTAGTTGATTTGGAAGACACCATTCAAATAGCTATGACTGACTATATTCAGTTAGTTTGGAGATCCATTTTTTCCAAGAATTTCTTAGTATGATACCAAAAGTCATGCAAAACATCTATTCAAAGTCTTCATGGAAGACAAATGATAACACTTTTCTGCTTAACTGTACAAGGCTTACCACTGTTCCAAGGGCTGCTCAAGCATATTAATATCCAAGCCTCAATAACCTGCAATCTCACAGTCTTCCATATGGTAAATTGTGTTTCAGCTGTTGTTTGCAGAGCATGCACCAAACTAAAAAATTAATATCTACAGATTTCATGTGCATGAAAATTGGAAAGCATGGTGCACAATCCTAGCTACTAGTAGTTTCACAGCATTTATTTTGTTCACTCCATTATGTACTGTGAGAAAGTTAAGAGCTTGGGGATTTTCAGCTGAACTATAGGACTACCCGCTGCTGCAGCATCTGTAGTGTGCAATCAGAAGCATACAGTAGGATGTATGAGATCATTATGTGTAGACTGTTATGATAAATATGGTGGTACATGTCTACGATGGTATTCTTTGCCATTAGCTTAGAGAAAGAGTAAACATGCAGCATCTTTTGCATTTAGACATAGAATGAGTGCTTTACAAATACTATATTTAAATTTATTCCAGATTAAAAGCAGGTGATATTCTAAACTTCCTTTTTTTTTTTTTCCTTTCGAAAAAACCTCCACTCTTCCTTTCTCCCAGTAAAGGGGTAGTTGCCAATAGTGGGATTTATTCTGACAGACCTGTAAGCTTGAGTGGCAGCTTGTACCTCCATGTGTCTGGCTGTTTTCAAGTGCAAGGGCTTTTGCAGATGGTCTTCATGTGTTGCACTAAGAGTTGTAGCACATCTTGTCTGGGACTATAGTGTGAAAAGGAGATAAGTCAGCTAGAACTGTGCTTCAAGATTCACTGAAGTTGAGCCAGTAACAACTAAGTTTGACAATATTATTGGGTGCTGAAATTTGTGGTTTTCAACCACCTGATGCCCTGTGTTGATTAAAGTCTCCTATAGTGTGTATAAGAAAATTCAGCACTTCACTTACTTAATTAGTATCTAAAGTAGCTAGCACGGTGACCTGGAAGCCAATTCAGGTTACATATTGGGGACACAGTATGAATTGGTATAGCCTAAATTCTCTTAGGATTGTTATATCCTAAATTTTCTTCCTTTACAAAACTTAGGAGCCTAGCTTGCTTGCTCTTACTTTGATGGATGGATTGATGTCCATCTTGAACAACAAATATTCCATGCTACACTTGTAAACAGTTTTAAGACTTTACTTCCTAGGCAAGTATACTAAATAATGAGCTGTAAGATTACTCTCATTCACATTCTCTGAATCTAAATCACATAATTCATCTTTCATTCTTTTTTGAGAGTATTTATGGAGTGCTTCATCTATGAATGGTCCATATATTGACGCTGAAATATTCATAGAGGATACTTTAAAACAGAAGTGGGTAACTGAATTTATGCTGCTTAGAAGCTGTGTAACTGTAATAAGCATAAAAATGTTGTATAAAGGCAAGAAACACTTTCCAGACAGTTTTTGAAAGAAAGTAGCCATTGCAACTTCATACTGTGTACAACTTAATTGATTATTGTGCTGCCATTCAGCGTGACCTGGACAGGCTGGAGAGTTGGGCGGAGAGGAACCTGATGAAGTTCAACAAGGGCAAGTGTAGGGTCTTGCACCTGGGGAGGAACAACCCCATGTGCCGGTACAGGCTGGGGTTTGACTTGCTGGAGAGCAGCTCTGTGGAGAAGGACCTGGGAGTGCTGGTGGACAACAGGCTCACCATGAGCCAGCAGTGTGCCCTTGCGGCCAGGAAGGCCAATGGCATCCTGGGGTGCATTAAGAAGAGTGTGGCCAGCAGGTCNTCTGGAGATATTCAAAACCCGCCTGGATGCATTCCTGTGCAACCTGCTCTAGGCTAACCTGCTTTAGCAGGGGGGTTGGACTAGATGATCTCTAGAGGTCCCTTCCAACCCCTACCATTCTATGATTCTATGATTCTATGATTATTCATGCACAGGGCATGCCCAGTAGGTTGAAATCTATGAACTTCCTTGTGGATGAATGCCCAGTTTCTGGACATGGACTCTATTTAGTCATTATGGAAGTATCGAATTATTCTGCCTGTCAAGGTGAAACACTTCTGAGCATACACAAAAAGAGAAAATTTGATGCTGAATACATTTCACAATAAAAGCTTGAGACTTCTGTGGAGCTTAATCTCCTACGTTAACAGCTGTAAATTTTTCAGGATCCCAGTTTTGATCTTAGATACTTAAAATAGATAATATTACATATCTGCTAAGCTCTTACTGTAAGAAACTAAACTGTCAGACAACTCATTGGTATTTTTTTTTTTCTCTTCTCCAACACTTAGATGAGGTGAGGTGCTAAAAAGGAGACATGCCATTCTGGACCTTGTCCTCACCGACAAGGAGAAGCTGGTGGGGAATATGAAGCTCAAGGGCAGCCTTGATTGCAGTGACCATGAAATGGTGGAATTCAAGCTCCTTAGTGAGAAGAGCACACAGCAAGCTCACTACCCTGGATTTAAGGAGACCAGACTCTTCAGGGACTACTCTTGGTAGAGTGCCATGCGATAAAGGCCTGGAGGGAAGAGGGATCCAAGATAGCTGGTTAATATTCAAGAATCACCTCCTCCAAGCTCAGGAGCAACGCAACCCAACAAAGAGCAAGTCAGGAAAAATGCCAAGAGGCTTGCATGGATGAACAAGTGGTTCCTGGATAAACTTAAATACAAAAAGGAAGCCTACAGAGGCTGGAAGCAAGGACAGGTATCCTGGGAGGACTACAAAGAAATTTTCGGAGCAGCCAGGGATCAGGTAAGAAAATCTAAGGCCCTGATAGAATTAAATCTGCCAGGGACATCAAGAGCAACAAGAAAAGTTTCTATAGGTATGTCTGTCATAAAAGGAAAACTAAAGATAATGTGGGCCCTCTCCAGAAGGACACAGAAGACCTGGTTACCTTGGTTATGGAGCAGGCTAAAGTACTAGACGTTTTTGCCTGTCTTCACCAGCAAGTGCTCAAGGCACACCACCAAAGTTGCAGAAGGCAGAGACAGGGACTGGGAGAATGAACCACCAACTGTAGAAGATCAGGTTCAAGACCATCTAAAGAACTTAAAGGTGCACTAGTCCATGGGACCTGATGAGATGCATCTGTGGGTCCTGAGGGAGCCGGTGGATGAAATTGCTAGGCCACTCTCCATCATTTTTGAGAAGTCATGGCAGTCTGGTGTAGTTCCCATCAACTGGAAAAGGGGAAACATAACACCTGTTTTTAAAAAGGGAAGTAAAGGAAGACCTGTGGAACTGCAGGCTAGTCAGCCTCACCTCTGTGCCAAGCAAGAACATGGAGCACATGGAAAATAAGGTGGTGACTGGTGACAACAAACAAGTCTTCACTAAGGGCAAATCGTGCCTGACAAATTTGGTGACCTTCTACAACAAGGTTACAGTATTGATAGACAAGGGAAGAGCAACTGACATCATCTGCTTGGACTTGTGCAAAGCATTTGACACTGTCTCGCACAACATCCTTATNTCCTGGGAGGACTACAAAGAAATTTTCGGAGCAGCCAGGGATCAGGTAAGAAAATCTAAGGCCCTGATAGAATTAAATCTGCCAGGGACATCAAGAGCAACAAGAAAAGTTTCTATAGGTATGTCTGTCATAAAAGGAAAACTAAAGATAATGTGGGCCCTCTCCAGAAGGACACAGAAGACCTGGTTACCTTGGTTATGGAGCAGGCTAAAGTACTAGACGTTTTTGCCTGTCTTCACCAGCAAGTGCTCAAGGCACACCACCAAAGTTGCAGAAGGCAGAGACAGGGACTGGGAGAATGAACCACCAACTGTAGAAGATCAGGTTCAAGACCATCTAAAGAACTTAAAGGTGCACTAGTCCATGGGACCTGATGAGATGCATCTGTGGGTCCTGAGGGAGCCGGTGGATGAAATTGCTAGGCCACTCTCCATCATTTTTGAGAAGTCATGGCAGTCTGGTGTAGTTCCCATCAACTGGAAAAGGGGAAACATAACACCTGTTTTTAAAAAGGGAAGTAAAGGAAGACCTGTGGAACTGCAGGCTAGTCAGCCTCACCTCTGTGCCAAGCAAGAACATGGAGCACATGGAAAATAAGGTGGTGACTGGTGACAACAAACAAGTCTTCACTAAGGGCAAATCGTGCCTGACAAATTTGGTGACCTTCTACAACAAGGTTACAGTATTGATAGACAAGGGAAGAGCAACTGACATCATCTGCTTGGACTTGTGCAAAGCATTTGACACTGTCTCGCACAACATCCTTATCTTTAAATTGGAGAGAGATGAACTTGATGGATGGACCACTCGGTGGATAAGGAATTGGCTGGATGGTCGCACTCAAGGAGTTGCGGTCAACAGCTCGATGTCCAAGTGGAGACCAGTGAAGATCACTGGTGTTACTCAGGGGTTGGTATTGGGACTGACGCTGTTTAACACCTTTGTCAGCAATATGGACAGTAGGACTGAGTCCACTCTCAGCAAGTTTGCCAACGACACTAAGCTGAGTGGTGTGGTTAATGCCATAGAGGGAAGGGATGCCATCCAGAGGGACCTTGGTAGGCTTGAGAGATGGGAATGTGCAAACAGCATGAAGTTTAATAAGGCCAAGTGCAAGGTCCTGCACATAGATTGGGGCAATCCCAAACACGATACAGGCTGGGCAGCGAATGGTTTGAGAGCAGCCCTGAGGAGAAGGACATAGAGGTATTGGTGAACAAAAAACTGAGTATGAGCCAGCAGTGTGGGNTTAGAGCGAGTCCAGAGGAGGGCCATGAAGATGACTGGGGGCTGGAGCACCTCTGCTATGAAGACAGGCTGAGAGAGTTGGGGTTGTTCAGCCTGGAGAAGAGAAGGCTCCCAGGAGACCTTNAAAAGCAAAGTTACTAAAAGAAAATCGGTTCTGTCCTGGCCCAAACCAGGACAACCTGTTAGAGCGAGTCCAGAGGAGGGCCATGAAGATGACTGGGGGCTGGAGCACCTCTGCTATGAAGACAGGCTGAGAGAGTTGTGGTTGTTCACCCTGGGGAAAAGAAAGCCCCAGGGAAACCATAGACCAGCCTTCCAGTAACTGAAGTGGGCCTACAATACAGCTGGAGAGGGGCTTACAATGGCAGGTAGTGATGGGATGAGGAGTAACATCTTTAAACTAAAAGAAGGTAGATTTAGATTAGATACTAGGAAGAAATTATTTACTGTGAGGGTAGCAAGACACTGCAACAAGTTGCCTAGAGAAGTTGTGAATGGCCCCTGCCTGGAAGTGTTCAAGGCCAGGTTGGATGGATCTTTAAGCAACCTAGTCTAGTGGAAGGTGTCCCTGTCCATGGCAGGGGTGTCGGNTCTCCCTCCCAGAAAAGGGGAGGAAAGAGAAAAGAAAAACAGACTTCTAGGTTAGAAAAGTTAAAACAGCTTTAATCTAACTACAGTAATAATGTATTGTAATAATAGGAAAAATAATAATGAAATATATACAAATATATACAAAACCAATATCAAGCTCTCCCCCCACCGATGATGAATACATCACGCAGACACTGTGGGGCATGCCCCAGGAAAGTCCCAGACTGTACTCAGCACCAGGCAGGAGCTGAATTCAGGAATGCATGGATCAGGATCAAAGGCAGAAAAATCGGACAGAGTCCTCCTCAGAAGTGGGCCATAGAAGAAGAGGGTGAGACTCTCGTGATCCCTCAGCTTTATACCGAGTATGACGCGTATGGAATGGAATACTCCCTTTGGTCAATTTTGAGTCACCTGTCCGACCTGCTCCTCCCCACTGCAGGGTCACAGGTGTGACCACTTCTCTGCTCTTTCGGTTCCGGCACACAAGAAAGTTAGCAGAAGCAAGCATCGACCTTGGTCTCCATAGGGATAACTATAAGCAAGAGCCTTTCTGCATACCATTGCTACTGATGTTCCAGCACTAACTGTAAACACCGAGCCTTATCACTGCTAGAAGCAGCTACTGTCTGGCAAAACATGCAGTTAATTTCAGAGAGTGCAGCTTCTCAGAAGACAGTTTAATAAAAAGCAAAGTTACTAAAAGAAAATCGGTTCTGTCCTGGCCCAAACCAGGACAACCTGTTAGAGCGAGTCCAGAGGAGGGCCATGAAGATGACTGGGGGCTGGAGCACCTCTGCTATGAAGACAGGCTGAGAGAGTTGTGGTTGTTCACCCTGGGGAAAAGAAAGCCCCAGGGAAACGATAGACCAGCCTTCCAGTAACTGAAGTGGGCCTACAATACAGCTGGAGAGGGGCTTACAATGGCAGGTAGTGATGGGATGAGGAGTAACATCTTTAAACTAAAAGAAGGTAGATTTAGATTAGATACTAGGAAGAAATTATTTACTGTGAGGGTAGCAAGACACTGCAACAAGTTGCCTAGAGAAGTTGTGAATGGCCCCTGCCTGGAAGTGTTCAAGGCCAGGTTGGATGGATCTTTAAGCAACCTAGTCTAGTGGAAGGTGTCCCTGTCCATGGCAGGGGTGTCGGAACTAGATGATCTTTAAGGTCCCTTCCAACCCAAACCATTCTATGATCCTATTGTTTTCTTCTATGCAAATGCTCCTTGTCCAGCACATTTAGATTTGGGTTGGTCTTTTTTTCCTTCTCTTCTTCTGCTAATCCTGGCTTTAGTTATTTTTACTTATATCCAGAAACATGGTAGAAATCTATAGGTACTGATAAGAAATTGAAGACTGATTCAACCAAATGGGGCTTTTAACATCCCTGCTGCTATAATCCTGTACTCTCTAAGCAATTTGCGGGAATGAAAGACATAGAAAGTTGGTCAGCTTCCAGTTGTTATGAGATTTATGCCAATATAAAAGCGATAGTATTTAAGACCTAGTAAACACCCTTATTTGATAATTACTTCAGCTTGTAATATAATAAAGATTTCATACATTTTTGGTTTCAGAAAATAATTTCATTAGGATGTTGCAACTTGTGCTTCAGCCTCACTCTATAATTTTTTCAAGCAAAGTTGACAGTTTCAAATTGTTCAATTTATTATTCACAAGACACTAGGAAAATCAATCGGTATTTTCTCAAAAATTACTCAGTTTTTGAATCCGCTGGTATTTTTAGAAAACATTCTGCTATGGCCAAAGTATCTTATCTTGGAATAGTCTTATGAATTATCCTGTTTCCCTTGTTGTATTAGGTCTGTGTGGCAGGGCATTGGTAGCAGGGGCCACATGGGTGGGTGATCCCTGTGAGAAGCTTCTTGAAGCTCCCCCAGCTCCAAGTTGGCCCCAGCTCAGGCTGAGGCCAGGCCATTTAAAGACAATAAATGTGCTTCTGTGATAACATATTTAAGAAATGGGCAGGACAAAGAAACGGTTGTTGAGACCTGCACCGGGGGAGGGGGGGGATGTGAGGAATACTGGGAGTCAGTGAGGAAGGAGAAGGAGGAAGTGGTCAGAGCAGAGATTCCCCCACAGCCTGTGGTGAGCGGGCAGGCTGTGCCCATGCAGTCCACAGAGGATGATGGTGGATCACCCCATGAAGGACCATGACAAGGCAGAGATGGACCTGCAGTCCATGAAGGACCATGGAGGAACAGAGAGGGACCTGCAGCCTGTGGAGATCCCCATGCCAGGGGAGGTGCCTGCTCCCAAAGAAGACCATGACTCTGTGGGCAGCCCCTGCTGGGTTGGTGCATTCCTGAGGGACTGCATCACATGGAAAGGACTCACATTGGAGAAGTTCTTGAGAGACTGTCTATGTGGGAGAGATGCCGTGTTGGAGCAGGGTAAGCATGTGAGGAGCCCTTCCTGCCTTAGGAGGAAGGGCTGGCAGAGACAATCTTTGGTGAACTGACTGCAACCCCCTATTCCCTGTCCCCCTGTGCCACTGGCAGGGAGGAGGGACAGACATCAGGAGTGAGGGGACTTGAGCCTGGGATGGAGGGAGGGCTGGGGAAGGTGTTCTGTTTTTTAAGATCTGTCTTTTCATGTCCCCTNGCTCAGGCTGAGGCCAGGCCATTTAAAGACAATAAATGTGCTTCTGTGATAACATATTTAAGAAATGGGCAGGACAAAGAAACGGTTGTTGAGACCTGCACCGGGGGAGGGGGGGGATGTGAGGAATACTGGGAGTCAGTGAGGAAGGAGAAGGAGGAAGTGGTCAGAGCAGAGATTCCCCCACAGCCTGTGGTGAGCGGGCAGGCTGTGCCCATGCAGTCCACAGAGGATGATGGTGGATCACCCCATGAAGGACCATGACAAGGCAGAGATGGACCTGCAGTCCATGAAGGACCATGGAGGAACAGAGAGGGACCTGCAGCCTGTGGAGATCCCCATGCCAGGGGAGGTGCCTGCTCCCAAAGAAGACCATGACTCTGTGGGCAGCCCCTGCTGGGTTGGTGCATTCCTGAGGGACTGCATCACATGGAAAGGACTCACATTGGAGAAGTTCTTGAGAGACTGTCTATGTGGGAGAGATGCCGTGTTGGAGCAGGGTAAGCATGTGAGGAGCCCTTCCTGCCTTAGGAGGAAGGGCTGGCAGAGACAATCTTTGGTGAACTGACTGCAACCCCCTATTCCCTGTCCCCCTGTGCCACTGGCAGGGAGGAGGGACAGACATCAGGAGTGAGGGGACTTGAGCCTGGGATGGAGGGAGGGCTGGGGAAGGTGTTCTGTTTTTTAAGATCTGTCTTTTCATGTCCCCTTTTCCTTCTCTGATTTATAACTGATTAAATTGATTTTTTTTCCCAAGTTGAGTCTGTTTCTTGCCTGTGACCGTAACAGGTGAGCGAACCCTCCCTGCCCTTGTCTCGATCCACCAGGTTTCGTTGCATTTTCTCCTCATCCAGGTGTTGGGGAGAGGAGTGAGTGAGTGGCCGAGAGTTTCTTTGTTGCCAGCTGGGCCCAAGCTATGACACTTTTATAACCTTAAAATCAAATTATTGCAGCAGAACTTTTTGAATGTGCATGACAATCAAAGCTGCAGTTTCTGAGCTCACTTTTTCACAGGCCTTTATTTAATAGTGTAGATATATTCAGTGACTCTAACCTACCCTCAGTCTCCTAAAGAGAGACTGAGACTCAGACTAGAGACTTTTACTCTCTCATTTCTTAAATGTGTGAGATCCACTTTCAATACTGATGCATCATAAAGAAACAAATGCTTGGCATGATAGCATGGGCTTTGAAATTAAGGTCATAGCATACAGTAGAAATCAGAACAGGCATGGGATGATAAGATGGGAGGCACAGGTGAATTGCTTGAAAGGCTATTCACTCACAAATTGTCAGTGAAAGAAATATGAGCTGGACAAAAAGTTTAGGAATAGCAAGAGAACATAGAACAAGCATTCAATATACAAAAAACACACCTGGTGTAGTAAATTTGGATGGAACGCAGAGATGCAGACCAGCAAAGAAAGATCAAGATGTAGAAGTGTGCTAGACAAATAGTATAAAGTGAGTTCTAGAGGGAGGAGGAAGAAGAAACTCTGTCATACACATCTCACTCCTTCCTGCAAGGGACACTTATGACTTGCTGAAATTTCCCCGTACCTGTGTGATGATGATAAATTCTTGGTACCTAGCGAGGGTACCAGAAGGGTGAACGTAATACCAGAGGAAAAGTAACAGTAAGTAGGAAGTGTGTGTCTAGCATTTTTAACCAAATTATTGTTATTGAGACTTTTTTTATAATAGTAGAAATAATTATTTTCTTTTTTTTTAATTGATTTCTGTATTATCTATATTTGGAATAATAAGAATAACTGTCTAACAAAAATGTAAAAATTTTCACTACACTAAGAATAGATTGTTGGCTTTCCTTCTTGGTGTGCTTTCTTCTTGCCTGCAACAAGATTTTAATTGTGGCATTTCCTACACGTGTGAACATAGTGTTGTTTGAGATGTCTGGATGTGTTCAACTTGGCTTCCAGCTGCTGCTCTGTAGGAGCAAGAAATCATCACGTGTTGTGCATGTAATTTATCAGCTCCACTTGAATGCTTGTGATCTCTTGGGACAGCCAAAATGGCAGCAAACACCTAGATATGGACAACTGAATTGAGCCTTCTGTCATCTTGGGAAACAAATAGAATCACAGAATCATAGAATCATAGAATGGTA
>VZSC01004828.1:27572-42619 GCA_013398225.1 Steatornis caripensis
AGTCCTTTTTTCCACATCCTGTAAACTGCCTTCTTCCCTTTGAGTTTTTTTACAATCTCCTTGTTCATCTATCATTTAGTCTGAGAAAATTCTATTTTTCCCATGAAATTTCAGTAGTTTTAATCTTCTCAACATTCCTGAAATAAGATTTCTTTTTAATCTTCTATTACAGATAAGCAACATTATTGAGATAATAATGCTAGTATTCTTCTCAGTTATCTTCAATTGTCTAAAAATTATCTGTTAAAAAAAAAAATAAAAATTTTAGATACCTTAGAAAGACAAAGGACAAAGACAGCCACTCCAGAGGACATTTCCAAGATTCATTTGCAAGATACATGGGAGGAATTGCCATCAACAGAGGTAGCCTAGATGTCAGACTTAATCCAGATGCATGCTTAAATAGCTCTTTAAACTAGGTATAACAAATTTTAACTCTAATTAAAATGATCAGTTTGAAACACTAGTGTTTGCACAGACACATATATAAAGAAAGATGTAGATCCAAATCCTAAAAATGTAGATAAACTATGAGCTGACTGACTAAAAAGGCATATACTTAGGCATTTCCTACCTAAAAATTCTTTAACAGGCAGCATGTCACATGTCAGTGATTAAGAAAAAAAGAAACAAAACCTCAAACCTACTTAAAATACTATCTGTAGGAAAACATAAAAAAGAGAAATGAAGTCACACGTGTGCAGATAAGATTAGATAAATTCTAAGTGATATTAATGTATTCTCTCCATTTTCACTAACATAATTATGCAGATCCCAGAGAGAAAGGTAGGATAATCAAAACATCTTAATGCAATTAGAAGGAGGGATCAAGTTCTCTCCATCACCAGATTCTGAAATAATATGAACATGGTACTTGAGGTCTGGTATTTAACATTTTAAACAAATCTATGAAGTCAAATTTCTCACTCAAGAATAGCAAATTTATTGAGTACACCTGAAAGAAAATAAAAAGACATCTGGCTAAAATTACATATCTGACCTCTATGTTATACAAGGCCTTACATTTTTTTTAATGAAATTATGATTACATACTTGAAGATAAAGGAACAATAGGCTAAAATATACTGTGATTTTGCCAGATTTTCTGACAACATTCTTCATAAGATAGCAACTTTATAGACTACTAGTATTCATTTGATGCCACCTATCTGAGCACTATTAATGCATGTGTTGCTAAGTAAGAAACTACTAGCTATACTGGAGATGACTGACATTTACTAATTTTAGTTATGGGGGGGTTACAAAGTAAATAAGGAGCATGTTCAAAGCAAACACTATCAGANCTAATGCATATGTTGCTAAGTAAGAAACTACTAGCTGTACTGGAGATGACTGACATTTACTAATTTTAGTTATGGGGGGGTTACAAAGTAAATAAGGAGCATGTTCAAAGCAAACACTATCAGAAAATGTTGAATGGGAGATCATAGTGCAAAGAAATTATTTGTGTTGAGAATCAGTTGTTTTTCAAAAGTCTTAAGTTTTGTCTTTTATTTTCTATAATGAACATTCATTTGCTAATTATTGAAGTTTGAGAAGAATAATAAATATGAAGAGGAATTGGGTTAAGTGGATGGATTTAGATGACTCTGAGGACCAGAATAACAGAAGGACAATTAACTTTACTCAAAAAATAGGACGACGTGAAGAGTGAAACAGTATGGGAGATGGGAATTTTTCTTTTTAGAAATGACAAGATGGAAAAGAACAGGCTATCACAATCTGATTTTAACAAAATGATGTAAAGCAGTTGGAAGAAAGCAAACATTTTCCAGAATGTATCAGTCAGGAACAGAATTGTCATTAATCCTTATAAGAGTAGTTTTCCTTGGACGATGTCTGATGATAGAAGAGTTAGAGTAAAAAAAAGTGCTTTGAAGATTAACATCAAAAAGTTGGTAAACTTATAAAAAAGGATGATAGAGGTTACCTGTCAAAATAGGATACTGGGTGCCACTACTGAGGATGTGTCTTTCAATCCTACATTTTAACTATTTACAAAATATCTATCTGCTCAGATGCCCTTCTCTTCAATGAACGGTAATGTACAGACAGAACACAGTGGGCTCAGCAGCCAACATTCAGGCAGAGATGTATACAGAATCAGGAATTTAATTTAGTTTAATTTAATTTAAAACCTACTAATTCAGCTTTATGCTCCTAAAAATCATCATCAACAGGTCCTATTTTTAAAGGGATACTTCTTATATTGTATCAGTTCACATTTTATAGCAGTTTTAACAAGTATTATATAAAAGTAATTTCTTATTACCATGTCTTTGTACTTAGAAACATTATAATGCTATGTGGTCCTGTTAAGGCTACAAATTTGGGTTATAAGCTTTGAATTTGTCAACAGTGAAACCTTAGTGGGTATAGGTGTTTTTCAGAGGGCTGCCAATTTATGAACATGTTTATGAACATTACTTGAATGTTTTTGTGCTTTTGTGTGCATAGTTGGTTGGGGTTTTTTCTGTGTCTTTGAGCATATGTTGGTTATTTTGTTTGTTTGTTATCTTATGTTTTTTTAGCTTGGATAGTAATGTTGAAATATGTGAAGTAAACAATGAGCAATTAGTTATTTTTTAAAATAAATTATACTAAGGACTTCAAAAAAATTATGTAGGTATTGCTGTATGCTTAATTCACACTCACAAATGCTGTTTTGAGATGGATTTTTCACATAGACAATTCATAGTTCAAATGAAAATACAAAAGTTATTTTTATGAAATTATAGTTCATGGAAAGCACTGTAAAATCTTTTGCCATGGCACTTATTTAACATTACATAACTGGTGACTTTCATGATAAGTGATCAGGGTGCACTCAATTCAGTGAACCGTAATAGATTTGTATGCAGTATGTAAGTACAGTATAACGAAGATTATTTTTCAGCAGAAGCACAGCTTACAATTATTTTACCATCATCAGGATTATCTAGCAGGCACCGTATTACAGTGGCACCATTGACACAGTTAACATTAAGAATGTATTTAGGTTTCCTTTAAAATCTTATATTAGCAAGGTTGTAACAAACCTCTTGTAAAGTTATTATAGACTGAAACTTAATATAGGAAGTTAAAAGACAATTCTTAATAGTAAATGCCATTTAGTTTAGAAAATATTTCATAAACATTTGAAGTTTACTGTGCAGTTCCTTTGTTTCACGCTTGCTTTCTGCTGGTTTTCTAGTGTGCATATGAAAAAAAGTCTAATATTATTCCTTTTGCATCGCTACTATTTTTATTAATCTCCCATGGTACACCTCACATCAAATATATTATTCCTCAAGGACATTGTGAAAAATAAGTTTAAATGTTCTGATTTTTCTTGAATTCTTTCCTAAATATCATTTCTTAGAGAAGTGTGAAGATCTCTTTCTCTTGTATCACTCCCAGCAACATGAAACTATTAAAATAATACAAGGTGTAGTCCACCAAATACTATTTGGCTTGAAGAACAAGTTGGACAATAGGTTCTGCAAGTGGAAAAGAGGTCATTTTTCATTAATATTCTAAAACTTATTGAAACTAAGTAGAACTAACTATTAAAGTAAATATAGTATGTTAAGAGTGAAAAAAGTTTCACAGTTAAGACAGATACTGACAGTCAGGACATAAGGACTGGATCCAAAGCATTTAAGTTCAATATTGTGGTTCTTGTTTTAGACATTCCCTAAGAACAAAAACATATACATTCTTTAATTTTTTTTGTGTGGATTTTGCACATTTTAATTTTTAACCTGAGAATTATTGGGAGGTTTAGACTTGTCCCTTCGTCACTAGGGCTCAACTGGATCACTATTCACTATCTATTCAGTATCTCACACTTCTAGTAAATGGGGGTATAAAAGATAGAAACAGAATTAATGTGCTCTGATTTTGGTACAAAACCCCATATTGATGCCTCCATCTATCGTTAAATAAGAAAAAAGGGTACTTCCAGAGAACAATTTATCCACTCCTAAGACAGAGCACAATCACCCTCTGGAGGTGATTACTTTTCTCCTTTGATTATGAAAGGTTTTTCTAGATGTAGTCCTTCCACATTGAGTCACTTTGCTTCAGTACCTTTTGCTGCAATTACTCTGCACATACAGTATATATGTCAAAAGTGCAAAAAGATGATTAGCTGATGCACAGAAGTTCACTACGTTTCTAGGAGCTGTGAGGCTAAGAACTAATGTGGA
Source organism: Steatornis caripensis (assembly GCA_013398225.1). Taxonomy (NCBI): domain Eukaryota; kingdom Metazoa; phylum Chordata; class Aves; order Caprimulgiformes; family Steatornithidae; genus Steatornis; species Steatornis caripensis. The sequence goes on from VZSC01004828.1 coordinate 31,784, forward strand.
AACCACCTTGATAAGATAAGCAAATGGTCTTTGCTGGCTAGGCAGGCATCAGTCATGAGGTGAAGGACTGGTGTCTGCTGCACCCTGGAATGGATCATACATGCTTATGTGTTTGTTTGTTTTTAATTTGCAGACATTTTGCAGGCAATTGTCTTAAACTAGATACCTAATTTAAGATGGGTAACATTAGTTGAGATTAATCCCACTGCTTCTTTTGGGCAACCTTTGGAAATTAGATTAGAAGCTGTGTATTGAAGATGACTGAATCTTAAAGAAGCATCCCTCTGCTGAAGTCCTCTACAATACTTAACATTATTGGTCTTAGGCTACATACAGTGAATCTAAGTAAGGCTTAATGGATCATTGATCTCACAAGACACAGACATGACAAACATTAATTTTTGTTTTAGTAGATTCAAACCTTCCTTTCTACCTCTCTAGCTGGGATCCTAAACATCATACACAAAATAAACTAGATAGGAATGCTTGAGGACTCATCTTTGTGATGATGATTTAGCACTTCAGGGTAAGAAGTGAAGTTTTGGCTATGAAAGAAGAAGCTGTTTCACAGTGGCTAGGACACACAGAAGGAATCGTGGGTTTAGGCCCCTTCTTCACTGGCTATTTTTGTTTTATTCCATAATCGTTTCATGTAAAATACAGAAACAACTCTAGGAGACAGAGAGAACTCTTACACACCTGGTAAAAGTGGAATATAAGTAATTAGCCCTCTGCATCTGTTGTACCCACTAGACAGCTGCTCCAGGAACTCACACATCTGTTTGGTGAGCCTTATTCTAATTTTCTGACTGAATGTGTTCTTACAGATCATTATCTTTCTGATGAAAAAGCTTGTCTCATTTCCTGAATTTACACTCTGATACGGTAAGAAAGCACATATCTACTTAACCTTCGTTCTGCTAGACTAAGTAAACCATGCTGTCCTAGCGTACTCTCACATACTTCCCCAGTTCTCTTGCCCCTTTCTGTTTTGATTCTCTGAATGATTCTGAGATAGAAAATAATTTTTCCTTCACTATTCATTTTATTTATTAAACTTCATTTAAGAGGAAATAATTTATTACTTCAAATTGGATCTTTTTTGTTCAAGACATTTTTTTCTATTTTTGTGAAGAAGTTTGAATTGTTTCTATTCAAAGTGAAAAGGCTTGTTACTATTATTTCGGTGTTAAATAATAGGTCTTTTAGTTAGAAATCTATCATCTGCCTTGTGCATCAGTCTTATGATGGACTGAAAAAGTGTGTTCTTTAATACACTGCTCTTCTGCAAATAGAGCAAAGAAAAAGTTCATATGTTCATTCCACTCAATCTTCATTATCTCTATTATTGTTTCATTTTAAAAAGTAAGATTTGTTTGCTTTTTTTTAGTAGAAATGAAGAAGGATTTTTATAGGATTTAACTGTTCTGTTTATGCCATTCCACTGCAGGCTTCTTTAGCTCTTCCACACAATTTAATGCAAATAATACTTAAATTATGCTAATTAGTTCTAGAACATCAATATGTCAATAGCACCACAGCCCGTGATCAGAAAATGTTTTCATGATTGATATAATGGTTACTAAAATACATGGACTGCAAATACCTAGCTACGCATACAGCCATTGTGGTAAAGCTATTCTTACTAGAAGTTAAAGGAAAAAAAAAAAGAAAATAACACAAAAAATGTTAGGTTGTTAAAGTAAGCATTCAGAAATTACGACAACATTCCAGTCAATCTTTTTTTTTTCCTACTTAAGAGATTGTATTTAAATTATTAAACACTATTTCCACAGTTTTACAGAGTCAGTGGGAAGAAGGAAGAAATTGAGAACTGTTAGAAAAAGACAAGAGTGATCTTGATTAATCTTTGTAATATGTGGGAAAGATGTAGTAGCTGAGAAAATAAAACAATTTAACTACTGTAACTTGTGCAAGTAAAATTTAGACTAGGAAGAGAGTACTTTTAGTCAAGAGAAAACAAACACCTCCAGAAAATGATTCATCTCACCTGGAATATGTTTGATGAATAATTTTTTGGAGGCAACTATCTCTCTCTACTGATTAGAAACAAAGCTCCAACAATTCGCTTTAACTTCAATATCTAATTTAGATTAGATGGATCTCAACCTAAGAGAGGCTACAATATAAACTGGATAATATTTCAGATTAAATTAATGCTATGTGACTGATTCATTCAGGTTATTGCAAATGTCTTGAATTCACACTCACTTAAGGCTATCCAGATAAACTCAGAATGCTGCAGATGTTTTTTGGCATTGTATCATGCACTAGGAGGCCAAAGTTAATAAAACATATAGTGGTCCTAGTCCAAGTGTAGTTCTCATGCTGAGATTATTTTGTGCAAGTGAAAGCACACCTCTGTTACCATGAGAGCTGATGACATAGCCCTCAGACAGATGTCCCACAGATGAATGACAAGATAACAAATTTTGGGGAAGAAGAGATTTCAGGGCTAACGGTCTTCAGGTCTGGGATCAGTTTTGCTTTCGGTGGTTTCCCACAGTGGAGTCTCACAGTCCCCTGCAAAGTATCATTATTTACAGCCTAATCCCAGAAAAGTCTTCATTCTTCAAGTTCTACAGATAGTATCCTGTGGACCTTGGATCTCTAAAGATGCTGTCGTGGCTTCCTGTATCACAAATATAGATCATATCTGAGTAAAATTGAAGAAAAAAAAATAGGAAAGAGCAAGACAAAAATCAGGAAAAATAATTGCTACTAGATTATGCACCTCTGGAAACCTTTAATATCCAGCTTTCCACTGCAATTAGTTCTCGTCTCATGTGGTCTATCAGGTATTTTAAGTTACATTGTCTCTCAAATTACACCAATAAATGAGTATGTGTCAGCCAAGATAGAATTCATTTATCATATGTAAAAATCTACAAATCTAAATCTAAAACCTTACTAGGTGAGCTGATCACAAATCTCAGCATACCTATCCTGACAATGAAAATCGAAAACATTTGTAAATATATCAGTTTTAGATTTGTATTACTACCACAGAAATGTAAATGCAGGTAAGAAATTTGCTGTTGCATAGGGAGAAAAATAATTGTGAGACACAAATTTTTTCCCCCTCTATAGCTCTCATTACTTCAATTTATCCCTATGCTTTTAATTTATTTAAATTTCCATAGGTTATTCAAACTTTCTGCACGTGCCAACTAAGAAAATACATGATAATGGGTACTTCCCATTTAATACACAGTGAACTTAGGTCTCCATAGTTCCTTATTTTTAAATTTAAGCTATACTTGTATTCCAGCAAATTCCCATGCCAGGAAAGGTTGACACTTTTCTGTCTCTCCAATGCCTAATTATCAATTGAAAGGATGGAGGTTTGTACTGATTTTGGTTTCAAAAGAGTCAATTTTCTTCATGGTAGCTTGCATGGTGTTATGTCTTGGATTTGTGACCAAAACAGTGCTGATAACACACCCATGTTTTAGCTACAAAACATCCATTTTCTGCTTCTCGCGCTGCCCCACCAGTGAACATGATGAGGGTGCACAAGAAGCTGGGAGGAGACACAGCTGGGACACCTGACCCCAAATGACCAGAGTGATATCCCATACCATATGGTGTCATGATCAGCAATAATAGCTGGGGAAGAAAGAGGAAGGGAGGAGGACAAACACATCCTGGTGTTTGTCTTCCCAAGTAACTGCTACGTGTGATGGAGCCCTGGTTTCCTGGAGATGGCTGAACACCTGCCAAAGGGAAGTACTGAATGAATTCCTTGATTTGCTTTGGTTGTGCGTGAGGCTTTTGCTTTTCCTATTAAACTGTCTTTATCTCAACCTATGATTTTTCTGACTTTCACCCTTCCAATTCTCTCTCCCATCCCACCAAGGGGGAGTGAGCGAGCAGCTGTGTGGGGCTGAGCTGCCTATTGGGATTAAATCCCAACAAAGTTTTGGTTAAATCAGAGAAACCACAGAATAGTATTCTGGATGCATTACTTTGCATAGAGCAGTATTTTTTTTCAGAAAGTGAAAAATATTTGTGGTGTGGATTTTTGGATGGATCCATTCTCCTTGCAAAACTAAAGGATAATAAAAGGATAGAAGTGAGAGTTCTGTGGATAGAACAGGATGGAAGATGGGAGAAAACCTTTTTGCTAGAAAATCAAAACAAGATTTGAACTGTAGGTGAGTCATGAATAGAAACTAAAATATTAATCCAAACTAGTATTATCATAAAAAATTTGAAGACTTGTTTAGCCTTGCGGAGATTGAGGGGATTTGTTGGATAGCTGTTTATGCTAATAAACTGGCTGAGCATTGAGAGCAAGTATGTTCCATCTTTGGTGGTTTCTCTGACTGGGAAAAGTGAAAAGAGCACATGCTGACAGTGTTATGATAAGATTCTCTCAGAGTCCTTTTGGTGACCTCTGCAAGATTAACTGCAGGGTTTGTGCTTCATTTAGGAAAGAGTTAGGGGGAAGTAATAATTTCTTCAGTAATCACATAGTCTATATGTAAGTGTATTGAAAACGGTGGATTAAACAGCCCTTTGCAGCTGAGATGGCTTGAAACAATTCTTCTACCGGAAGCATAAGTACCCTAAATTTAGAAAAGAAGACATCGAAAGCTTGCCCTCTGAAGGAAGAGGTAGTTCCTAACACTTATGTAAAAGTGAATGGTCTTGATATAGGAGCCATTCCTTATGTTAATCAGCATATTGCTGATTCTGTGCAAGTCTGACATTATTCCTCCGAGACAGAAGGACTGAATGCAAAATCATTTCTTCTCTCCTCATCACTTTCCTTGCCCTCTTATGAATTCCCATGACAGTCCCTTGAAGTAGCCTCTTGATAGTTCTTTTAAGTGAATCTTGATCTTGGGATCACTGGGTATCATTAACGTAATTAAACCATCTCTTCATACAAAGATACACTTCCACATTGCAGATGTGATTTATCTTTTTTTTTTAAAGAAATACATTGTTTTCTCTTCCTTCTTCTCCAGAGATATTTAGTGTGGGGTTTTGGTTTGCTTTTTTTTTCTTCACAAAAATGTATGGCTGACCTGGAACTCTGAACACAAGTCACTAATCCAGGAGAATGTGGGAGACTACTAATTCCTTCAGAAAATTTTAAATAATTCAATGAAACAACAATTGAATCATAAGACTAGATTGTTTTTACAAATGTTAGTGATGCATCACTGACCTATTCAAGCCTAGATTTTTAAGAATTATGGTATCATCAAAGGTCATTCTCTGTGAAGTTAAGCTTTCTACTTAATTTGAGTCACTCAAGATTTCAGAGGAAGAATTTAATCTAAAATCAAATGTCTTAAGTTTTGTCCTCTGTGTTTGGCTAGGTCAGCATGCTAAATGAGACCTGTAATCACACAAGACTATACTGATATTCAAACATGGAAAAAGGCACCATTACTTTGATCTTTTTTTTATGTTCATGTTGCTTCAACTTTGTGCTTCCCTCAGATTACCGGTAACACTTTGTTTGGTGGGCTGCAAAACAGTCCTCTTGTTCCCTGAATAGCTACTCTGGCATCCGCTGAATGAGGATTCAGGGTGAGATAGCTCTGATAGCGAGAAACTGGGCTCCTCATCAGTGTATGCAAGGAATATACCAAATTTATTACTAGAGGTTTTCTTTCTTTCCACAGTAACTAACCTGTGGGACTTGGAAAGACCAACAAGTCTGATAATAAACATTAACCCTGAGATTGTCCTTCAAAGCTCCTCCATCATGTCAGTGTGACTGAATTTTTTTGCCCTCTGTTTCCAGCATCTAATTTTAGTTCAGAAAGTAACATTTGCATCTGATCGTCCCACTTAATTTGCTGACCAGATGTAACTGAAAAGGAAAAAAAAAAATAACCATGTCAGTCCTTGCTAGTGAAACCCACTCCCATTACACACTTGTATTTGCATCCTTACCTTGGGATGATCACTTCTGAGTTTTTATTCCAGCACCCCTAGTTAGAGAATATGTTGGATAACACAGTGGACAGTAAATGGTGAGAACTTAGAAATCCAAAGTGGAAAATGAAAAATGGAAAATGAAAGACTGCCTGATTGATAGGTAGTCTATGTCCTCAAATTGGAGGGCAGTGTATGAAGTGCAGACATTGGCAGAAAGTGGCCAGATATTTCACAGGGCTGCAAAACAAAGTTTTCTCAAGTCAATAGTAAAAGGATGAAAGAAAGAAAAGAAAAAAGAAAAAAAAACCTGAAAATTTGTTCAAGAGAAGTCCTAGAAAGAAGAAATTACATTTAGTTCTTCTGTGCTTTTACATTATCAAATCAGGAAGCGGGACCAATTCTGTTTCAGCAGTTCTTCAGTCTTGTTGATAGTGAGAGTGTGATGTGATTACTTGCATTTTAGTCTGGTCTTGCCTTATGCCATTTTGAAGCAGACAAGCAACTCCAAAGCACTTGGTCAACTGATACACCACCAGGAATTAAGCAGTCTATTTTTTCCTGTTGTTGAAATGCAAGCTGAACTTTTCCAAAGAGAAGGAACAACAGAAAAGACTTGGTTTTACCCTTTATTTTTGTTTCATTCTGAACAAAAATATTAGATAGCCACAGGAACAATCAGTACTGTTTGTTTTATTTGGACGTTGTTAGGACTAAGGAGACCTGGATATGTTCATTTGTGTTGGTTTTATTTGCTTTTCTGTTAGATTCCTTCACATTTTTTTTTCATGCCCTGTATATAGAAAGTCACATTGGTGTTTCTCCTTAGGTTCATACATTCAGTACTTTTGCAATAGGATAAAAGTTTCTTGTCCTGTCTGGAAGCTATTAGCTTTTAAATTCGTGTCTTGGACTCCTGTAGGGATAGAGTTGCTTAATACTTTGCTGCCACTTCTTCAAGTTAATGTGTGATGTAAAGGTGTTCATGTATTTTAGAGATTTCCCTACCTGATATTTCCCAATACTTCTTTCTTTAACCAACAGCTGATTATTTCAGAAGAAAGGACAGTCATACTACTCTTGGTGGCTTGCTAAACAAAGAAGTGAAGGCCAACAACTAGACAGTTATTATCTTTCTGAAAAGAAAATGGCTGGATGGGCCAAAAGAGGTTTCCATCTATATTCACCTAAACAAAGAAATTGTGAATCTCAGTCCCTGAAAAGCTAAAAACTGAGAGGAAAACCTCTGTCTCTTTTAAACTGCAGAGAAAAAAAAAAAAGATGTCATCTCCCTGAGGGAAGGAAGTTTTGAAGGGAAATACAACAGAAGAGAATAAAATTGTTGATACATACAGATTTATGTATGACTATAGATATGACTAAAGATAGTGTATGTGTAACTAAAACATCATTTCTGAGATCAGATGACAGGGGAGACAAAGGAAGATGTTGGAATATACCCATAAAGACTGCCAAATAATATAAGCAAATATGTCTGTTAATATGCATGCAAGTAAGTGTTCACTGGATCTGAGCAGTCATGAATATTCAGATGATTATCGCATGCTTTAAACTTGTAAATATTTAACTTACTAACTCGTTCTAGTTTCGTGTATTCATTTTCCATAAGCTGTTCACTGCTCTTTACCTGTTTTATATTATATAGCAGAAATTCCAGTGATCTATCATGCAATTCCAATAATACTATATAGAGTCCAAGTAATAAATTTATGAACAGCTTAGAACAGTTAAGAGCAACTGCTCTTCTCATAAAATTTGAATGCCAATGAACAAAAGACATCACAAGTTTTAGGACTATCTTGTGCATAGCAGTACTAAATAATTTAAGTGGTGGATTCACAAGTACTACTTGGGCAGTTTTAGTTGCAAGGAATCTGGCTTTCTTTATGCAGGAAGGAAGCTATTTCACATATTTTCAGATCACAATGTTAATTATTGTTTGCCTTTTGTATTTGGAGGATTGTTTAATTTTTTTACCTCTGAAGCATCCACAAGCCTGTATGGGAGAATAAGGCCTCTTCCCCAGCAGCACATGCCCCAGTGTCCTACAGCGATCGGTTCTGCTTTGGTCAAAATCAGGAACATCACAAAATTGATGACCTCAGTAAATGATGCATGATGATACATACTGCACACAACAACGTCAATAAGGATAAATCTGTATCTGTACATAGTCCAGGTAATAAAAGCAACTCACAGTACAAATAATATTTTAAGATATTTAAGTGCTTGTGAATGAAGAAAAGTCATAGACTTAGGTTAGCTCGCTCATTAAAAACTGAATTATGAGAAATGTACATGTGTACAATGGGAAAAGCCACATGTGAGAGGTACCCTTCCTCATCTGGCTGTACAATGATAGCCTTGCCTTGAAGAGCAAAGATATCTCTTTTTAAATTTTAAAATTTAATTTTTTAATTTGATTTTTTAAAATTTAATTTAATTTAATTAAAATTAAAATTTTAAAATTTTAAAATCACATAGTGTGGATAAATTCAAAAATAAAGAAAGAAAGGTCTAAACAGAAGTGTCAATCAGCACTTCTCGCTCTTGAAAAGACAGCCTGAATTAAAGTGAGAGACTCTGAAAAGTATAAAGACTGCCCAACGAGGGAAATGTCAGATTGCATGTCACATGAGAGTGCAGCTGGTACTGCAAGACCAGTTCTTATCTCACAAGGGAATAAGCTAAAGATCAGAGTGGCTCTGATGGAGGTCAGCACAAGATGAACACTTTACCTGTGAAGTGAGTAGCAATATCAGTGAACCCATAACCCTGTTACTGAGTGTGTTATGGCCTTTAATATGAGACAAAAGAAAATATGAACAACTGATAACATCACAAGTATCTGAGAATGCTTCCAGATACAAGGGTCTGAAATGAGTGTGGAAAAAATATATCACCTGAAACATCGTAGTTCCAATTGCTGTCAGGTATCAGTAAGATAATTCATCAAATACGTAAGCAAATTATCAAACCTAATGCACTCTTCGAATCCACATTTTTTGTAAAAGACAACTTCTGTCTTTACAAATAAACAAAATCACTAAAAATGAGTTTACATCAATTATGCAGGGTAACAACAGCTCAGTCAGAATCATAAATTACTTTAAGTGAATCTGTCTTAGAGCCTCTCTTGCACTTAAATACTAATGCAAGTTATTGACTCAAATCCTCAGCTAGTATAATTGTCTTAGCTACCCTGAATTTGTTTGATGTAAGATTATTTGCACAAGCCACATGTCTGGCTCACTGTACAGATAGATGTGGTCTGGGCTACAAAGCAGATAGATAATAACATTCTTATCTGCTGGTTTAACCATTGCTTTCTCATGGATCATATGATGGGTTTGTGGATCATTTGGGAAAATAAGTTCGAAACTTCTTAGCTTTTGTGCAAGTACTATAAAATCTTATTGCTTTAATGTTCATAAAAAGGACCTGAGCTAAACCTTCTGAAGTTTCCCACTGATCTCAATGGGTTTTGTAGCCTAAAGGGAAAGAACATAATCCTGCTTGAAGTGAAAGAACGTCAGGTTTAGATTTTATGCACCTAAAAATGTATACAGTAACTTACTTGTTTACTTTGTAAAAGTTGTTAAGAATTTAAAGTCGCTTTAATTTATTGGGTTTTATTTCTTTTTCTCTGAGGGAAACAGCATTGCAAAATAAGCCTTTTATGGACTGTAGGAGGATAACAAAACAGAACAATTACTTGAAATACAATGCATTGTAATGGGGTTTTTACATCTGTACTATCTGTTGCTGAATACCTGTTAGAAGCACTAAGAGATATATTTTTTTTAAAGAAGAAATTGTATCATTGTCTTGCATCCAGTGCATTCTATAAAAATTAGTAATCAAAAGAAATTTTTTTGTCTGTTTGTTTGTTCAGACTATTATTCCAGTTTCAGCTGTGTAGCACTACTATAGCTACAAAATTAATTCTAGTGTAGTTCTTAGGACTATGAGCTCCAATCTTACAATCTCTTCAATAATATGCAGCTCTATAATAGCTTACATTTAATANGGTGCATACTATAAAAATAAGTAATCAAAAGAAATTTTTTTGTCTGTTTGTTCAGACTATTATTCCAGTTTCAGCTGTGTAGCACTACTATAGCTACAAAATTAATTCTAGTATAGTTCTTAGGACTATGAGCTCCAATCTTACAATCTCTTCAATAATATGCAGGTCTATAATAGCTTACATTTAATACAGACAACTTTTGTATTGCACAATGTACGCTGGTGGCTCATTCCGAGTAAATAATTATTACATATATTTTAGGTTGTCAGTTAACATATTTTATTGTAGTCATATCCATCATTAAAGGCGGAGTAATTAGTACCAGTACTAGTACATGTGAGTGACATTTTTTCAAGATTATATTTCATTGGCTATGATTAGGAAATGTTTTACCCACAGGTATAAGAGTGAATTCTTGCTGATAATTCCAGGTAATAACTGTTAAAACTTAGCTGTTAGAAACTAATCTAAAAAAAGTTTGACCAGAAGCAAATTAAATTTATTACTGTTAACAGAAAACAGGATTACAAGCAAGTTGGCTGGAGCTACAATACAAAGCAGGAATNTAATTCCAGGTAATAACTGTTAAAACTTAGCTGTTAGAAACTAATCTAAAAAAAGTTTGACCAGAAGCAAATTAAATTTATTACTGTTAACAGAAAACAGGATTACAAGCAAGTTGGCTGGAGCTACAATACAAAGCAGGAATACAAGGACGTGAGGAACAAGTATAATGTGCAAGATACAGAAATTTTAAATATCAAATTCCTTTCATAAAGGTAAACAGAAGCAAGAGTTAAGCATGTAGATATTATGTGCAGATCATATACTTCCTCTAGGCCATTTCCCTCCCCACTCAATAAACA
>VZSC01004829.1:2717-17116 GCA_013398225.1 Steatornis caripensis
ATTTAATTATTAAAGAATAAGAAAGCAAGTGTCCATAGTAACTCATAACTTCATTCTGCTTACACAGTCCAACTAAATTGATGTGTTCAGTTTTGTTAGGGTTTGGGGCAGGGAGTGGCGCTAATGACATCCAGCAATGTCAGAAAAAGTTCTGAATTAAGTGCGTCTTAGCAATAAAATACTCTGCCTTTAAGCAAAATGAGGGAAAATGAATAGTATATAATTTTATAACTTTTTATGACAAAATGCTCCTTGATCTTGAGCACTGGATGAGAAGAAACGGCCTCAAGTTGCACCAGGGGAGGTTTAGGTTGGATAATAGGAAAAATTCCTTCACTGAAAGGGTTATCAAGCATTGGAACAGGCTGCCCACACAAGGCGGGGGGGAGTCACCATCCCTGGAGATATTGTGCAGAAGTGGTGCTCAGGGCCATGGTTTAGTGGTGGACTTGGCAGTGCTAGGTTGGACTTGATGATCTTAAAGGTCTTTTCCAACCTAAATGATTATGTGATTGTATGATTAAAAGCTGCTTGAAAAATCATTGACTAGAAATTAAAATCCAAATTAAAAATCTGCTTATAAATACTGTTGACCTTAAATATGAGAGGTCCTCTCTGTTTCTACAGAGAACATAATACTTCAAGAGAGCAATGTAATCCCAAAATAAAGATTAGCCTCGCCTAAAGAGGAAGTTTTCTTTTTATTAGGTGTGAAGGCTTTTGTAGTATGTGTTAGATGGTATTATTTTACTTTTTAAAATATACTTCAGTGCATTTTTATAGTGTAGAATTTTGATGTTTTATAATCTATTTTTAAAAATGCATATGGTGAATTCTACTCACTTTTGTTTAGAAGTGCAATCCGTATATCTCTTCATTTGTCTGCATCACATGTTCATAATTGCTGCTATCAGTGTTTTTAAAAGCACTGAATTAATAAATGAATGCTTAATGAGTCTCAGCAAGGTGGCATTAGAAAATGCATTTTATTCTCTAAGGAAATTATGCTGGTACTGAGTGGAAGAAGCTGCTTTAGCTCACTTCTTCCATTTCTTTAGCTTAGAAAGGATCTTCAAAATGTCAGAGTAATTCCTTAGACTGTCCAAGCCATGTCAGGAAATATCTCCATCAAAGGAAATATGAACTTTCACCAGAGCAAATTCTGAATAAACTTAGAAAACAACTCATTCTTAATGAGCACTCCTTACTTTTCTTTTTGAGTCATACACCCTTATTTTGTTAGCCTGTTTTCCACTCCCTCATTTATACTAAAAGATGTAACTATCGTTGTGGAAGTCCTCTTAAGAATCCAGTTTTTGGCAGCAGTGTAAGACATGTTTACTTTGTTTGCTGCTTTGGTAGTAAACCCTATGCTGTGTTTGGGCAAAACGAAGGTGCATGACATTAGCATACAGAAAACACTACAAATCATGTTTCTTCACTAAGGCCCTGTTCACCAAAACCTGAGTTTAAATGCCATATTCATCAGGGCAGATATCTGTACACTTGCAGAGGGTGCTGGAGGGAGGTGGCCTTCAGCCTGTGCTTATCTGCCTTGCTGTGCTGGACCCAAAGGATGGTGTGAGCTCATGGAGCAGCTGCTCCCAGCCTGGCAGCAGCTGTACCCACCCACGTTACACCTGGATTGCACTGCAGTCATTTCTCACCTATTGTCCAAACTCTCCAGCCAAACCCAGTTTTGCTATTTAAAAGGCAAGAGTTGAATGCAAAGAGTCCAAAAGAAGCAAAAGACTTAGAAATAGCTCCATATTAGAGTTCTGAGAGGGATTATGAGATGTTTTCTGTGTAAAACTCAGTATGATCTCAGAGGATGTTTTGAGATCACTTATCACAGAGGCTGGACTAAGGTCTGTGGAGTAAATGCAGTTATGGGCCTTTGCTACATCGCACAAAGGAACGAGTAACAAAAACTTGAAATACCAATATTATTATTCTTGTGGAAACAGCTTTCTGTCAGTACATATTGTGATGCTTCAGACTTTCAGCTCTATTATGTAGTTATAAAGGTTAGAGCTGCTCCTGTCATGAATACGTAAGCTATATACTCTCCCTCTGGCTTTTAGTACTTCTCTGGTTCACAACACTGAAGTAAAAACAGAACAGAACAAACGAGCCTGAGGATTTAAGCTAAGTCATTGTTTCTCAGAGACTGCACAGCAACTGGTGACTACACTAAAATAAAATCTGGGGAGGGAGGTTGTCTCTAAGAATTCACGCTGTATTTGTTTTTCTTCTTTTTAAATAGCTTTAGTACATTTTGGATGCTGTATTCATTTTGGCTCACCTGAAAGTTTTATATTATAAACTACTATGTGGTTAACTTTTTTATTTTAATCTACCACATATTTTTTTTATCATCTATCTCATTTCTTTTATCTATTATGTCATATTCTTTTCAGTATAGCTCCCCCTGAAGAGATACTTGTGTAAGATTCAGACGGACGAGGCTCTGTTGGAGGGAGAAAATTTCATAGGGCTGTGTGTAGGAGGATGAGCAGGATAAGGAAGGAAAGGTGATCTTCATGTTTTGGAAGGAAGGAGAGGGACTGCATCAAAATAGTGAGGAGAATGAAACAGAGAACAGAATGGCAGAAAGTGAAATGAATGGGGACTAAGAGACTGTTTTAATAGAAACAAGAATCAGTGTCAAGGAGGTGTACAGGGAGACAGTCCATACAGAGCACTAAAGAACCAAGGGAATCTGTGTTTTAGGAATGGAATGAAAACAGAAATAAAAGATTTAGAAGATTGCAGCATTTACCAGGCTCTTCCAGCTGCAGTGACTTTCATTAGAATATTATAGTCACCATGTATCAAGGAACATTATTTTATGTATTTACTTACTTTAAGAAAACAAAATAAAGTGATGAAGGATTGTCTGAACAGATTAGCTGTGGTATTTTGCATATCAAGGCACTCAAGCTGACTACTTTGCAAGGCAGCCAGGTGCTCAAAGACAGTAACTTACTGTCAAGCATCAGGCACTGTGGAAGTTAGTATTTCCTAAAGATACAAACATTTTGCATAATCCTTTCTAAATTATCTCCTACATCCTATCTCCACTACATTTATGAAACCAGAGATCCACCAGTGGTCTGATTACTCCAGATAGCACCAACTGAAGCAAAAAAGAAAATCGTGCTTCCACCTCAAAATGCTGTGAGCATCTAGCTAACTCCAGGGAAAACAGGAGCTCTGGAGAAAATCTGGAATCTGGCACCAAAGGTTGGCTGTGGTGTTAGGAGACAGTAAAATTTTGACTGAACTTAAGAAATTAATTGAGCCAAGGTAGATCTAAACAATTTCCATTGCATTACGTCCATCTTGGTTTGGTAACACTTGACCAGATGGTAATGCATTGATAATTGGTGCTACTGATGTTATAGCAATTAATCTGTTGGGAATGCCAATATGGAACACAAAGCCAGTCATGGCTATTACCTACATGAATACTTTGTGTGAAATTTATTTTCTTCATGTTAATAAGAGGTGAATTGTGGGACGAGTTGATTGAGTTGTGTAGTGACTTAAATATGATGTCAAATTATCACCCCAAAATGTTGATCATAATGTTACTAGTAAAAGCTAGACCACTACAGCTCTGCAGCTGCCAGCTACCTACTCACCTACTCAAGAAATAAGCTGATCTGTTTCTGTTAATGTGGATTAGCCACCGTTATGGAAACTATTGATTTGCATATGTACAGATAAATGAAATTAAACTTGTGATACGCTATTGTACTTTATTAACAAATTCAGCAGTATGCTAGCACTTGGAAAGTTTGCAAAAATTCTGAGCCAGACTCTGATACACTGCAGCCACATTGTCCTGATTGAGTACCTAGAATTATCTTTCATTACTGCTATCTACTGCAGAGTTTCACATGCGTGCTTAAGGATTGTTCCACTGCACTGGTACTACGATCATGACAAAGGCAAAAATGCCCCCAAGATCCAGAGTTTTTTCAAAACTTAGTCTAGTGCTGCTCACAAATCCAAATTAAAACAGAAATTTTCAAGGGAAAACATTCCTGGGAGACTTCAGTTTTCAAATTCATGTCTGGAAGGCCAGACATGTTCAATAGGCTTGTTTTAATGAAAGATCTGCATCAGACGAAGAAGTTGTACACTTCAGATCTGTGGAAAATACCAAAGCAGGAGGAAAAAAAGAGTAGAGGGTTAGCAATGCACATCTTTATTTCTGGTCCATTTAGGAATGTTCATTTTTCATATGGGAGAAGCAGAGAGATGGGACAATGTTGCAGAAATAATCACACAATTATGATTATCTAGTAGCCAAGTAGACACTGGAAATCTTTAGACAGAGCTTCACAAATTGTGGCACATGCCAGCAGTGGCACACAGACCATTGCCAAGCAGCATGCTTTCCAGGAAAGAGCCAAGAGCTGCTGCTGCAATGGTGGCTTTTGATAGCAACTTCGGCTATTGCACTTCTTTCTCTTCAGGCCTGGCCAGAGCCCACAGCACACAGACAGAGGTCTTTGTATCGGTACTTAGTGAATCCTCCTTCGGTTAACGCTGTAGGTGTGATCCATTTCCAGATACCTCATATATCTGAGGCAAGATGAACAACCTAGGCCATTCCACATTCTACACTTGGATAATTCTGAGGTAAAACATTATGCCCAAGGTGGATTTTTTCTTTCAAATATAGCTAATGTTGCACTATAATAATATTTTTTATTATTCTTAATTAAGACTCATGCCTTTTTTGAGTTCTAATTTTTTAATTACTCTGTCAAATTCGCCACTAATGTGTTTCCTTTATCACAAAAAAGCTAGTTTTCTTCATCATGTTTTCATTCCTTTATTATGTTCTAATGAGCTTGCAAATCTGTAAGCACTTTTCTCCATTTGGAGGCCAATGTGGGGAGATCAGGATGTTCATAAGGACCTGGAATTCCAAAAAATTCATTTTGTAGTTTAGTTTTGAGTATTGCCACATAAACATAATGACAATATCCATCCAATTAAAAGTTCAGTTTCATTGGAAATTGCTTTTTTTTTTCCAGTGAACCACTGCTAATCAAAAATGTATAAGCAATGCTTTCATAAGTAAAAAAAACAGCAAAATACTCTCATAAGTAAAATAAAATAAAAAATGGAGAGTGAAAAACTTTCTGTTCTAACGTGGCCATCTGTCATTTATAAAGGCATCACCCCATTAACCTGTCTAATCAACTCCATTCTTTTTTCAAAGTTGGTTAAGTAAGTTTATGAGGAGACATAGATGTTCTCTTGATTAAATCTGTTGTAAAACGGTCTCCCTAGTGTTCTGCTTTGTGTGCATTTACACATATAAAGGTAATTACGGGTACATATCACTACTGTAAATTCCATGCTTGTCATATTACAGTACATGACATTTTCATTTCCTCCTGGTGAATATGAAATCTGATCTTTTCTGTTCAAGTGATAATGACCAATTAGAATTTGTTATTATTAATGTTTGTCCTAAAGTGCTCCAAGTCATGAGGTGGTTTCCTTCTAGGCAGTTGAATTTATAATGTGGAAAAAAGGGGTTTGACATGCTGGTATACCACCTTCAACCATTTCCTCTCAAGCCTGGTTATTCCTTCAACAAACTGGGAGATCCCTATGGAAAACCCACAATGTAGGGAAGAATATTACTGAGTTCAAGTTTGAAGTGGAGAGTTGAAATAACTGATTCTCCTCAACATAAATTTCTGAAGGCTATCTCTGACCTTTCCTCCCTGACATTTTGCTTTTATTGCAGAGACCAGACACCAGTTCTCTTGCAAATGACCATAGCTCTGCAGAAGTCAGAGTCAGTTAAGTTGCATCAGCTCTGATGCAATGCGGTCAACTCTCTTCATCGGGATTTCTTCAGCGCCTTCAGATTCTACAAGTAATGGGGAAACTATTGGAAACTGACCCTTTGAAGAACTGCCCGAGGAATTAATTCAAATAGGGGAACCACAATAGGACGCTTCTATAATATGCAGTCTAATTTTATGTAAATAGATGAAATACTGAATATGTTTCAAATGCTTTGCTAGTCACTGAGAAGTTCGGAATAGATTATATTTGATAAAATGTTAATTTTATCACTGCCAATATTTGGATAATTTTTTTACTGTCTGGTTCTTCTTTTATTTAAAATAAAGTATGTGTCCTCAAATCCTGAGATGAGTAGATTTACACATATGGAGATTTTTTTGTAAAGACCCTTCGATGGTGATGGAAACCACCTTTATTTTCAGAGGAGTACTGACCACTTAGTTTGAGACCCAAATCTCTTTACATTATATGTGAAATCTTCCCTCTAAAAACTTTCCTCTCTAGAGGTAACAGGTGACAAAGAAACCCACAGTGAAGAGAAGAGAAAATACAATTTGATATCACATGTGGAAGGAGAGAGGGTTAAAAAAGAACAAGAAGTTGGAATTATGTTATGGCACGTCATATGCTAGAAAGCAGACGACACCTTTTTTGGGTGCTCCATTTGGAAGATGGAAACGGATCTGCTCTACTCTCACAGAAATGCCACGGAGGAGGCTGGTAAGGAATGGGTTGGGGAGTATTGCAATTCAGAGAGTGGCCAGCATATCTCGTGACAGATCTCAAGGTATCAGAAATTCAAACGCAGCCTAACAATATTCAGACACAAAATAAATACCCATAACCTCATCTCAAGCACAGAGACAGAAGAATGGAGAATTTCGTTCTGAAACTGGCTGGCCACTTTTTTCTCTTTCC
The DNA here is from genome assembly GCA_013398225.1 of Steatornis caripensis. NCBI lineage: Eukaryota > Metazoa > Chordata > Aves > Caprimulgiformes > Steatornithidae > Steatornis > Steatornis caripensis. The sequence continues at coordinate 9,480 of VZSC01004829.1, forward strand.
CAGTTCATAAGCACATGTGGCAGATTCACAGACATAAAGTGGTAACTGTTTCATCATTTTTTTCTCTCCTTGAAGAAAACTGACACTTTGAAAAACAAGGAGTAAGCTTATGCCACCTTTATAATCTGCAGGCAACTGGATGTAACACCATGTGGCAGCTAAAATTCTAATCCAATGTTGGCAATTTAAAAAATGAGTGGGTTTGCACATTTTGAGACCTACTTTACTGGTTCTTGCCTTTCTTTTTTTTTTCCCCTCAAAAGCAAAGGGAGATAGTAGTAGCAGAGAGCAGAAGCAGCAGTGGCAGACTAAAAACTCTGAACTTCAGCTTGTTTGGGCAGCTAGCAGACAGGATCTCATGGGAGGGTGCTCTGAAGGGCAAAGGGCCACAGAGAGATGGTCAGCCTTTGAGGCCAGCCTCCTGAAAGCACGAGGACAGTGCATCTGGAACTGCATGAAAATGGGTGCAGGTAGCAGGTGGCCAGGCTGGCTGAACAGGAAACTCCAAACTGAGTTCAAATGCAAAAAGGAAGTGTATGGGGCTGCAAGTAGGGATGGGCTGCGCAGTAGAAATAGCAGTATTGTGGCTATGCAGGGATGGAGTTTGGTGTAACATGCTGCCCAGAGAGGCTGTGGAGTCCCCAACCTTGAAAATTTAAAAACCTTGAATGCATAAGACCCTAAGCAACCTGACTGAACTTTGAAAGTAGACCTGCTTTGAGCAGGAAGCTGAAGCAGGTGACCTCCTGAGGTCCCTTCCAAGGTAAATTATTTAATGACTCTATATTCTTCATAGAATCAAGAGTCATACAGGCCAACCTAGACCAGTTTGTCCATCTGGGGTTTTACTATCTCTACAGAAAGGCTATTTGCAATTTTAACTTAGACACATGAATTGAACCTAATCTGTACTTAATCTTTACTGTTTCATTTCTGGCAGTCTTTCTTTTCAAATTGTGTGAAATTTATGTACTACTATATGGGTTTGTTTCTTGGAAGGGATGCCAGTTTTCAAAGCAGAATTGCATTGTCATGAGCATCTTAAAGATGGAATCAATTAACAGACTGATTTAATGTAGGTAAAATTGGTTTTTTCTAAAGAAATACAGACCAGAGGCTACATTTTAGTTGTTTCTTTCTATGTGTATAGGCAGTTTATGAAAGTATAATGTGATATTTTGAAATGAGAGTTGCCTCAGGATATTGTTAAAAATTGGCTCATTTTGAACATCGGTAGCTATAAAAAAAAAAAAAGAGGTTTACAAATATCTTCTGATACCCAGTCACATCAGAGGAAAAAAAACCCTGTGTGTTAGCATAATGAAAAATACACCATATGAGAGTAGCAGGCATTTTCTACAACATTCACTGCAGTCTTTATTCAACAAGTTATATAAATGGGTCTAAAAATATTTATAGTAGAGAAGTGGGCTAGACGATAACTTCTTGTTGTCACTTCCTGTAAAATATTTTTATAATTTCTTTGTCAGGGTATCACATTATTACAGACCTGAGCCCAGCATTAAGAAGTCTTTCAGCATAAGTCTATGCCTATTGAAATGCACTGAAGTATCTTCAGTTAGAACAATAAATTTAGCTGAAAGAGATCCAAAAAAGAAGGGCTAGGTGCAGAAATAAAGGTTTACTTCTTCTGGTACTGCCTATGGACTGGTTTTGATAACAATGCCACGGGTGGCTTTTCCCCTAGCCTCTTCTCTTTTCGAGTACACTGCTGGTAAGAATGGTAAGAGTATTTACTCATTCCAGAAGGATCTCTGTTTTACAACTTATCCTTTTAAGATACAAACTTAAAATAGATGTTATGTTTCAGCTGCATATAACCTCACTGTCTGAATTTATAAATATTGCAAATTGGAGTCTTGCTTAAAGAAAGGAGCAAAAATTGAATAGAAGGTTTGGGATTCAGCTGTAGAAAATAACTGTAAGTATCCACATGCTTTTAGAGGCTTGAATCCCAGTGTTACAAGAGTGTGAATGTCGTTGGGGAGTTGATATAGTATTATTCTGGTGACAAGTCTATTTTCTGGTTTTGGAAAAAGAATTTTCCACTAAGATTATGACTGCCAGATTTCTTACACCACTTACTTGCTACCCTCAAATATTTCGGAGGCTCCCATCACCTTAATGCAAGTTGTAAAAGGGATGATTTAGCCCTGGGACCACGTATGTGCCAGTTACTATGACACTTCAGACAGCTGGTAGTCTGAAGATCACAATTTGAAAACCCTTACGTGAGCAAATCACCACATTCTCCACTTACTAAAATAATTTAACTAGCCACATTGTAAAATTATACTGCAAGCCATTCATGATCCTTGAGACGAAACATGTTACTCTTCAAATAATTCTTTACAGTGAAATATTTATTCCTCAAAGGGGAAAAAACCTCACAGAAATATCTTAATTTAACTGTGGTATCTGTTCTTTCGTATTTTTAACATATCTGCCTAGTACAACTGATGATTGGGTAAACAGACATTCAACCATATGCCTTTTAAACAAAAACATTTAAAGTCACATTTTCTTAATTTGAAGTGGGTGATGGATAAAATGCATGAGGAAAGTCAGATTTTTCTGCCAACTACAGCATAGTGGAAATCTTCTAGCATAATGAAGTGTTAACTAAGTTATGCTTTTGCAGAATGATTTGAAGTGTGATTCCACCACCATGAGACTGTAAAAGAAAGCAGGGCTCCATGGTGTCTCAGGAATTTCAGCATAAGATATGCTGAGTTTGCAAGGAAAAAAGGTGGGAATGTTTGGTCTGGGAATTTTTGCCCTCCTAATCTCCAGTCCCTCAAACTCCTCTTTCGGGCTTTTTACATCTTGTGCATCATTAGCTGGAATAAATTATCATCAGGCTAAATTACACGATTGACTATAGCTGAACTGGCAGTAGAGGGAGAGAGACTTTAACCTGCACCATAGGGAAATTAGGTAGGAAATAACTGATAAAGAAAATGCTCAATCACCTCACTAGGGTGCTTTTCAAAATAATCTTTTATAGAAGAATTAGAGCTTTAAGTAAAGCATAATAATGAGATAAAACAAGCTTGTGTAAAAAAGATGCAGGATATCCCAGTTTCAGGAAAACTTACTACAGCTAGAAAATTACAGACTGTTCTATAAAATACCCCACCCCCCCAAAAAAATCAGATAATTGAGAAATGCGAAGATAAAGAAAATGCTGATAATTAATTATTTGCTTAGGAAAAAAAAAAGAGTAGAAAGAATAGAATTTTTGCAATGCAAATGATTTACACAGCAATGTGCTAAAACAGGTATGTTTGATTCATCCACTGAAGTGTAATCTAAAAGGGCAGAAGATTATAGAGCAAAGGCACTACCTGTCCTCCTCCTTCCCCCTCCCCACCCCATTTAATTAGCAGAAGTGAAAAATTAAGAGGCAGCACATAACATCTGGTCTCCATTCCCTACAGAGACCAGATTTAATTGTGCTTATATAGAGAGACCACGATTTTTGCCTGATCGGCTTCCTGCTCTTTAAAAACCTCCAACCTCAGCATCTTGGCTCTGCCTGTGCAGAAATTTCCCTAATCCACCCTCCAAAGCAGCAGCAGAAGGAAATGAATGGTGATTTTCTGGGGGAAGACCAGATATGGCCCAAAGGCAGGTCCCTTCCCTGACCGTTCCCCACTGCTAGGGCAGAGGGATTTCTGCAGCAAAAGGCTGTGACTACAGCAAGTAAGACAAGGGGTGGAGAGAGGGGCTGGAAATACAGTGTGCTGCCCTGTACCCAGAATGCTGGGACATGATCCACACTAGCAGTAGTTTTTTCTTCACAAATTATGTGTAATGCCATAATGTTTTGCTACAGTGGGATTCAAACTATTAAAAGTATTTTTAATTAATGAGGACCCGCAAAGGAAGAAAGCTGTATTCATATAAGGAAATAGGATAACACAGAGGTTCTCACATGAGCCACGGTTCTAAGGAAAATATTGTCAATGAGGCATACGGCTGCCTGCATCTAGACTCACACTGTGGTGTAAATACTTAGAGCTAGCTAAACAATGTAAATTTGAAGCAAAATCAAAAGTAGAACATTAAATAGGATACAGCAGTGCTATGAAAAAGCATATACTCACCAAGAATGAACACTGCCTGGCAAAGCACTCAGACCTTGATTCTTTTCTGCCTAAATTCCACCTGAACTGTTGACTAATGCTACTCCAAATGAAATTAAGTTTGAGTAATCTATTCCTTAATACCTATTTGTTGTAGGCAATAGTAAGGAGTTATACAGAACAAAACTAAATCTTTTTCCTAAATTAGAGGCTTTTATCTATAAAGTTAACTTAGGTGAATTTGCCATGGAAGCAGGCCATCGGGCTCTAGCATGCTGTGCAGATACAGAGTTGGTTTTGCTTTTTTTGCTATCATCTAAGTTATTTCTGTAGATTCACCTTGTTTATAAAATTTGCTAAACTGGAAATGTAAAAACAGTTGTAGGAGTTATCTGAGAAGAGGAGAGGAGAATTTAAAACAAAGAGCTTGTGTTTTACGTTGCTTGTAAGGTAGAAACAAAGGGAAATTTGGGGATAGTGTGTATTACATATGCTTTGTGATATTTAAAATAAAAGGGAAGATTGCTTTTTTTGCATCTAGAAAGAATCATTTTCCTGATTTAGCTACTAAGTAAAATGTTCATAATTCCTTCTTCAAAACGTGAGCACGTAAATAAGTTATACAAGAATACTTATTTTTATTGTGCAGTATATTCCTAAATATTAGATGGAAAAAAAAAAAAATCTCAGTTACAGAAGCAACGAAAGCTAGCGCGGTCTCTTGAGTTTTCCTTTTATCAGAATAAATCAGTAGTCTTGCTTGGATTCTTAAAATAATTTATGTCCAGAAGTTAAACATATTTAAACAAACTGACTGCATAGATCTTTCAAAGAAAGAAAGGCCCAGCGCTACTGCAAGATTTTTGGAGAAAGTGTCTTGGTTTTATTTTGGTGGGTTAAAAAGTGTATGTTAAATAAAAACAATGGTTTCTGTCGATTACTTGGTAATAGTTTGTATATTCTGTGTATAAAAAAAATTGCAGGTTTCTATAAAAGAATCTGTTTTGGCAGGAACTGCTAGTTTTCACTAGTGGTTTAAAAAAAAAAAAAGTTACCACAAGGTTAAATTTCTTAAGAACATTTAAAAAAAAAATCTTTGACACATGTAGCAAGAAGAAAGTGTTATTAAAAGGATGATAATTTAAATAGAATTAATAGAAACTCATTTTGTTTAGACTGGAAACCTGAAAGGACAAAACTGAACAACACTCTCATGCCCCTTTTTTTTAAAAAAAGACCCCAGTCATACCCTGAAGTGCTGGCTGAGCTGTGCACTGTTAGCTCTCCTTGACTTCAAAGGTGCCTTTATCTCATCTGTGCTGTGTGATAAGGATAGTGACTTCTCCTTTCTTCTAACCTGTAGAAAGATCTGTGGGATTGATGATGATTTAGGGAAGCTGAGAACAGGCAAGTTTCTGGTACTTACGTTGTCCTTAACTTATGCAGAAACAATTAGTAGAAAAGGGTACTACAGAACACCTTCCTGTTGAGGAAACTGATTGCAAAGGCCAGTAATGTTGGGTGGTTGAGATAAAAATCTCAAAATAATCAAGCGATTTCATGGGAAATGGAGAAAGCTAGAGAAGACAGGAGATGTTGCTTCCTCTATGCTTCCAAAGATTTACAGGGAGCTATATAAAAAAGTCCTGGCTTCTGAACTATGAAACCATAGTTATTCCTAGGTGGGGGTTGCAACCCTGTATAAGGAGGCAAATACTCCCTTTTTCAACAAAGCCTTCCCACTACAAATACAGATGCTAGACCTTCGTAATTAGAGAACATCTTTCCACGTATCTTCCAAACCCAGTTCGAGTATGGACAGACACGTCCTTCATAACCAGTTCTGGCCATAGGAAATTACTTCATTTTACAAGCTGGATACAAAAACCATGTTGCACAGCTCACCTCCTCTTCTTTTGTCTCCTGCCAGTTGCCAGGCATCTCCCTCACAGGTCAGTCTGAAGGGACAGTGGACAGGAATATATCTGCTTCTTACAGTCTCTGGTGAAGCCACCATGCTTGGGGCAGTAGCAAAGTCTAATGATCCTTCCCCTCTACTCAACACTGGCAAGGCCACACCTGGACAATTGTGGCTCAGCTTCAGCCAGTGGCAGGTCCCTCTTGCAGCCAGCTGGAACTGGCTCTGTCTGCCATGGGAGCAGCTCCTGGTGTCCTCTCACAGAAGCCACACCTGCAGCATCGCCACTACCAAAACCTTGACACATAAACCCAGTAGGAAAACACAGAAAGAGAATTTCAAAAGCAAGAGGATACAAGAAACATAGGCAATAATTAAAAAATAGAGAGAATGAACCACATAGAGGGAAACATTGAAAGAAAATTTAAAAATCAACAGGTGACAAGACATAGCAGGAAGAATCAGCAATCTGGATGAGGGGATCTGAGTGCACCCTCAGTAAGTTTGCAAACGACACCAAGTTGGGGGACATGGGTATTGATCTGCTTGAGGGTAGAAAGGTTCTGCAGAGGGATCTGGACAGGTTGGATCAATGGGCCTCTATGAGGTTCAACAAGGCTGAGTGTCAGGCCCTGCGCTTGGGTCACAACAACTCCATGCAACACTACAGGCTTGGGGAAGAGTGGCTGGAAATATGCCTGGCAGAAAAGGACATGGGGGTGTTAGTCAACAGCCAGATGAATGTGAGCCAGCAGTGTGCCCACGTGGCCAAGAAGGCCAACAGCGTCCTGGCTTGTATCAGAAACAGTGTGGCCCGCAGGACCAGGGAAGCTGTCGTTCCCCTGTACTCAGCACTGGTGAGGCTGCACCTCAAATGCTGTGTTCGCTTTTGGGCCCCTACCACAAGAAAGGCGTTGAGGTGCTGGAGCATGTCCAGAGAAGGGCAACTAAGGTGGTGAAGGGCCTAGAGCACAAGTCGTAATGAGGAGCAGCTGAGGGAACATGGATTGTTTAGCCTGGAGAAAAGGAGGCCCAGGGGAGACCTTACCGCTCTCTACAACTACCTGAAAAGAGGTTGTAGCGAGGTGAGGGTTGGTCTCATCTCCCAACGGAGAGATAGGACAAGAGGAAACGGCCTCAAGCTGAGCCAAGGGAAGTTTAGATTGGGCATTAGGAAAAATGTCTTCACCGAAAGGGTTGTTAAGCACTGGAACAGGCTGGCCAGGAAGGTGGTGGAGTCACCGTCCCTGGAGGTATTTAAAAGAAGTGTAGGCGTGGTACTTAGGGGCAATGGTTTAGTGGTGGACTTGGCAGTGGCAGGTGAGCGGTTGGACGCGATAATCTTAAAGGTCTTTCCCAACGGAAGCGATTCAGTGACTGCATGAATTAAGACACACGGACAGGGAGCCGCAGCGGATGCGGCACAGACGAGACACGCGCTCCCGCAGTGCTGCCTTTCTGCCACCAGGCGGCGGCAGGGTGCGCGGCCGCGCCGCTGCGCCCCTGTGCGGGCCAGGCGCTGCAGTGCCCCGGTTCGGCCACCAGGCGGCAGCGGGAGCGCGCCCGGGGCCGGCACCAGCGCTGCCGTTCTGCGCCTTGCACGCCGGCGG
>VZSC01004829.1:17311-36102 GCA_013398225.1 Steatornis caripensis
CCTCCGACACCGCATACGCGGGCGGCAGCGGCGTTTCCTTACCGGCAGGCAGCAACGACGGCGGCTGCAGCGCCTCGCAGACACCGCAGTACCGCTTTGCTGTTATGGGCGGACGGCAACGTGAAGGACGGCGGCACCTCTGCGCATGCGCAATCCCTAACTTGCAACACCGCGTTTCGGTGGCCAGGCGGCCACGGGTGGGGGCGCACGCGCTCTCTAGGGGCGGCCGCGCCGCTTTTCCAGCCAGGCGCGCAGCGGGAAGCCCGCAGAAAACCACATGAAACCGTCAGCAAAACTGCACCGGGGCCGCGGCGGTATCAAAGACCACGCCTCGCCGCACGCGCCCCAGACCAGCAGGGCCACCCGGCAGCCCCGTGCCAGAAAACTACACCTCCCGGCACGCCCCGGCAGCCAGCATGGCCGCCCAGGGCTCCGCGCGCCAGCCGTACGGCTCCCGGCATGCCGCGGGACGCGGCCTTCGCCGGTGTGTGCTCTTCACCTCCGCCCGCAGCCACCGCCGCCGTCCACGGGGCTTTCCCCGGGACCCGCCGGTCGATGGCGCGGCCCTGGTACCGGACCCGGAGCCCCGCCGGTCATCCGCCGTCCTTCCCCGAAGCCCGGCAGCGGCCGCGGGCCGCGTCCGCAGGCATTCGCGGTCCCGGCGCCGCGCGGCCCCGCTGGGCCCAGGGATCAGCCCCGGTTATCGCTGACAGGTGCCGGAGCGGGGCTTTTCCCCGTCGCACTGCCGGCCTTATCTGTTCTCACTGCTGCGCCCTGTGGGGAGAGTGAACTGGCCGTTAACGGCAGCCATTTAAACTGCAACAGCCTCTGGGTTGTCCTGCGCTAACCTGACTTGCAGAAGCGCGTTATTGATGAGAAGTGACACGTGGAGCTCGTTCCAGCATCCCACCACAGGACATTAAATGTCACTTGATGTTATTTCACCTCCTCGAGGCAGAAAAAACTTCCAGGAGCTCAAGGCCAAGTTAGGAGGGGAAATGAATGAAGTGTGTTGAGTCACAGGTTTCACGGTGCTCACATAGCTCAAGGATGCTACAGGTAGCTTTGCTGGACAGCGCTATGGGAAATAAATATAGCCTGGTCTCTCAGGAATAAATATGCTGCTTTTTGTCACATGTTAACAATTACAGAGCAAGCTTGCTCTGGCACACTAGGGAGGCACTGCAGAAAAGCAATGTCTTGGCTACGTCTTTTTTTTCCTTCAGAATACCTAAGCAAGGCAGACAAGTGTTACAGCACTAAATGCAGTTCCTGCATGGTAATTACTTGGAGATCTTTAAGTCAACTTACTATTACAGTCTTAGTCCCTTTCCCATCGAAGGCATTGAAAAATTCCTTTTGTTTTACTGAAGTACCATCAAGTGCTTTATAAACTGCTGCTTGCTGCAGAAGCACACCACAACGCTGCAGGAGCCCTGCAGTGTTGTTTCACTGGGGTGTTCTGTTCTCCACATCTCTTCCATAAAGCCAGCAGTGCAATATGTGCCATGCACACAACGTTTCTGGGCTTATTGCAGCTTTCTCTTGTCTTCGTGAGCCAGCTGTGTTGGGATGCAGACCCTGTGTGTGCCTCTCGTAGACCAGAAAGCCTACAAACAGAGATCACCATGCAGCAGCTGACCCTCAGGCAGCTTCTTCCCAGGTGATGCAGCACCTTTACTTACTGGTACTTGCTAGTATGTGGTGCGATGCATGGACCTGTGCTTCTGGGTCAAACATACATCTCCAGGGGTTGCACAGTAATCCAGCCTCCTCCTCATGCCTGTGAGGACGACTTTGGGCCTGGCGTCCAGAAAAGGAAACCTTTTTCAACCTAATCCATAAAAAAAAAAAAAAGACACAAAATAGCTACAGGTGGTAGGGACCAGTACCACTTAAAATTTTCTTAAAATAAAAACAGCTGGTAGGTGTGTATTAAGGACGCCTAACAGCGCATCTCAGCACGTCCAAGTGGAGTGAAATGCCTCATTTCTTCAGAAAATCTTTTTAGTCTCAAGATTAAGACCTAGCCTGGTCCACCTGTATAGATGTGTTCATCTGGAGATGTGATGGCGTCAGCATGTCTTTCTCCTGGACTGTTTTCTCCAGGGTGAGCGTGATCCGGTCAGCAACCACCAGCCAGTGCACAACTCTCCCCTTTCTCAGCAGGTCTGTTTCCAGACCACATGCCATCAGCCTGCATCAGCCTTGGAGGTTCTAGCAGGGAAGATCTAGGCTGCTGTCCTGCAAGTCCTGAGCCCAAACAGAACTGAACAGAAATGCCCAAACAGTCGTCCCCAACTTCCTAGGTGGCTAGACTGATGTTTATTTGTCCAGCGAGGCTTTGTAATGCTGAAAGGGCTGCTCAACTCAACATCAGCGTGCCACTTCCCAGCACAGTAGTTTGCATCTCTAGTCAGAAAGCAGTAATTTTTTCTTGGGCATGGCACAGCACTGCGCTGATCATTTGGCTTAACACAGGGCATGCGACCTCATGCTGAAAACACAGGAAGACATACAGACCAGGAGTAAGTTTCCCACCTAGGAGGTGTAAGGGCTGAGAGCATGGCGAGTGCTGCAAGTGTGGTTTTTCCTCCTTTGTTACCGAGCTGCAGTTCAACTGAAGCTACTGTTGGACTGGAAACAGGCTCCCTCTCCATAGGTTGTTCAAAGTGGCCACAGAAAGCCTGCATGATACAGGCCACAGGCTTGAACTATTTGTCCCCTGTAGTAAGTACAGTAATTTTCATGCGATTAAAATGTCTCTTCAAAAAATACATCCAATTTTTCTGTGAAGAGGCAGACAAAAGCTGTAATTTGTGAAACAAAAAACAAGTGAGAAGCTCGGGAGCATGTAACACAATGTAGCATCTCAGCACACAGAGGTAACATACCCCTTCCTTCCCAAACTACCTGCCAGAGAAATTTTAGTATTAAAAGCTCATTATTGCTATGATCAGCAGTACTTAGGGTTTGTTACAGACATCATGGATTATGTAACTTTTTAAACATTGGAGATTTTTATAGCTTGCCAAAAATTGCTAGTTTACTATCAAAGCCAGGATTTTATTTCAAACCTTTTGGTGGAAATTATCATCAGCTGGGCTTTCTGCATGCATGTCCCATGATAATGCAAAAATTCACAAGTGATCACCTAGTGGTGTTAGCTTCTCAAGCAAACAAACAAACAAAGAGTTTAGGTTATTAGAGTAGGAAATGAAAGGACCTATGAGCTAGATACTTTTATCTCCATAACATTTTTTGATGAGTTTAATTCCTACTTTAAGAGACAGAGCAGAAATACCACAAGTTACAGACTTTCCCCTCTTGTGGTTTTGCAGCAGACAACTGTGCTGAAGAGAAATCGTTGTCTGACTTCCCTCAGGGAGGACTTGCACCATCTCTAGCTGCTCTGAAGGAGGAGAACAATACTGCACTTCTGTGAAGTCAAGTGTTTACATTAAAGTATTTCAGAGAAGAATCTCGGTCTCAAGCACTAGACAAGTAATCATCTCCTATGAGAATCCAAACCCAAAGGCAAATGACTCCCCTGACGAGGCTGGCACTTACCCAGGCAATGGTCTAAGTCTCTGGCGCCACCAAAAAGCACTGCTGCTGAACATCAAGGACGTTTCTGCCACTCCTGAAAAGCAGCAGGAGCAGGTCAATGCACAATACCACTTCTCCCCAGGCTTGCAAAACTGATGATGAAATGAACCTCAATTCAGTGAAGCAGCAGCCAGCAGCATCAGCGAATACTGGACATCTTCCCTTCGCACAGAAAAGCCCAAGGAAGTAAAAACATGTTTGAGGGCCTCAAAAAAATTAAGTCACACAGGGAAGAGTGAGTAGGCAGTCTCTGACTCCCTTGGGTCTGTATGCTGCTCTCTGAGGGATCCCTTTCAGACTTGGCTTGCCCAGAAGTTTCCAGCAAGCCTTGTGCCAGCCTCAGGTGCTCTGCTACCTGACTTGGTTTGTCTGTCCCTGTAGGACAGGCTTGAGTGCATCCCAGGACAGGTGGTGTGAGGCGGCCTGCCCACTGCATTTGGGTGCCCCAGTGGACAGGAGTACCTCTGCTTCTTACAGTCTCTGGTGAAGCCACCTTGCTTGGGGTGGTAGCGAAGTCTAATGATTGCCCTTGCACAGATGGACACCTGAAGCACTGGTTTTACTGAGGCAGAGTTCTCTGAGAGTGGGACATCCAGAACACCCAGATAACCAAACTACTGCTGCCTGCGGGCATCACTACTTCAGCATCACCCTGGGGGTTTCCCTCAGAGACCAAACTGGAGCAGGGAATTTAAAAACGAGTTTTCCATCCATTGGCTCCTGTGGCACCATATAGCCGATCCCTATGAGAGCTGCCGTGGGGCAGAAACCACAGCCCTGACTAGGTGTGGGACGCAACAGCAAAGATCTCATCTGTCACCCATGGGCTGCAGGGAGTCTTAGCAGGAGTTGGTCAGTACTCATGCCTTGTGCTCTTTTTCTTCGTGGAGTTTGCACTCACAGAGTCTTTTCAATAAAAGGAAAATACTTTATAATACAAATCAGTGCAATAGAAATTGCAATGCAACTTACTTAACTCAAATACAGGTCATGTTCTGTGATTTATTTCGTACCAGCGTCTGAGGTTATATTTAATGTGCCCTTTGGATTCTCACTGGGAATGAGGAAGGCAGATGAGTGGACACACATCCTAGAAGAACTGCTGTTTTCAGAACCGGTCCTAATGACTAGCAACAAGACACAAAAGTATTTTTGTCAGTGAGGAATGCATTTACAAAAATACTGTGTTTCTAACAGAGCAGGCGATTACTCCCCTGTACAGACAAGGCACAAGGGAGGATAGCTCTGTGGGGAGACTTGCCCATACAGTGATTCAGGGAAAGGGCATTAGAATAACTTCGCAGCCCATCTGCCATCTCACCCCCAGCTTTTTCCTGGTGTGTGTACAAGCTGCAAATATTCAGATACCCCTTAGTGTGGCCTTTGGATGGTTTTTTGCTTTCTTCCTTGACAAGGCACTTTTGTCTTCAAACAGTCTTCCCATAAACTGCAATTTTGATCGCAGCAAATTTAAAGAACTGGGCAGCAAGCTGGTGTTGTCCAAAGGCGTGAAGTGGGTAGCTGTAGCACTGGTTTGCCCTCAGACTGCAGGTAAACACAGCAGTCTTATTTTGGTGAAGTGCCAATGACTGGACCAGCCTTCAGATTAGCCAGGGAACACTTGCTGAATGGGTAGGGAGGCACAGGATGAAAAACTGACTCGACACCACCGTGGTCCTGCATTTGTAATTCTATGCCTGGTTCTATGAAAGGCCTCAATCCTTGAGAATAAGGTGCAAGGAGGTCCTCTAACCACAATGTCCTAACCAAACCTACTCTTCCTTTAGCACCAGAGAAGAGACATAATGTGAGAACCAAATGGCAACATCTTCACCCATCAAGCCTGCAAATAAAACCAAATAGGTAAGTTACTTGAAAATCTCCACAACAATCTAGCCATTCCAGATAAACACCTGCACAGCACGACAGACAGGTTTTCTTGGTGCTGGGCACTTAAATCTCTATCAAGGCATAAATCAAAACATGAGCTTACAAATCACCACCATAAAATGTTCTGGAGGTTATGTTTCCCTGTTTCTTTTCTACAGTTTACTAACATTGGATCTTTCTGGAATATGCTCTTTTAGATTTGTCAGAGAGTAAGTCAGAAATGGAATTCAGGTATATGGATGAGTATTAAAATCTTGAAAATAATATCGTGAACATTTGTTGAAGCTGCTTGTGCTTTCAATGGTTGGATATTATATTCACTTGAATCCCTTTTGTATTATTATGTAGATATATGCACAAACATAAAGCTATCATCAGGTGTGTTGCAGCTACTCATTGTGTTTACCTTCAAAAAGTCTGAAGATCTGTCCTGACAGTTGGATTGTCCACCTGTAACTGATACGGCCCCACTCCCTGGTCTATGCATGTTGGGAAAGTGCCCAACACGGAGCTGGGCCATCTGCAACAGGTGGCTCATGTCTTAATTTCTTACTGTCATAGACTGAGGTCTGTGAAATTCAACTTTGCTGCAATACAGAACTACTTAAATGCATTACCGTGCCCTTTAAGACAAACAAATTAGATTTGCTGCTGCTGCTGTATATTGTGTTGCACTGGGTACTCTGCCTTTTCTTTATTCCAGCCTTATGACATCAAAGCATTATTTGAAAGAAGATGGTATCGTACCGTCTGCATTAAGTGACATTTTACTGTGCAGGTTATGCTGGAGTCCTGTTAATTTCCATCTCCCTTATGTTGTTTCTAGTCAGATGTTTTAGAAATTCCAGTAAGAAATAAGGGTATTTGTATGGCTTTGTCAAATATTTTGAATGCAGTTTGTGCAAAGGTCAAGTGTTCCTATGTGGTCAACAAGTGATATGCAATGTTTAATATCGTGCCATTTAAAATGAGTTAGTTAAAAGACAGTCTAAAACTCCTGCTTTTCCAAAGGCTCACACAGTAATACACTGAATTCAGAAACAGGCATATTGTGACTGCCATGCTAAGTAAGACAGCACAGAGGCCAAGGAAAGAGAGACAAGAGGCACTGGTGGAGAAGAGGAACAGCAGGCAACTCAACTTACCTTGAACAGGGTATTAATGGTGACCCTAACAGCTGGCCTTCTCGTCTTGGCTCCCCTGAAATGAAGTCCCAGGGTCCGTGTCTCCTGTGTGCCTGGAGTACTGGTTATCAGTCCCAGCAGAGATGTCTGAAGGAACGGCCGTGTCTCCTTCTCAGCTGCCCAGAGTCTGTTTAGGGATGCTGCAGCATGCAGAAAGGATCCTCTGCTACTGCTCTGCAGTTTCAGCCCAGACCTAAAGCAGCATATTGGAAAAGATGCACTCTAGCATCTCATTCAGTGTTCACACTGTGATTTAGGATTGACAGCTGTTAAAACAGAGCAGCATGGGTACAAGTTTCTGTTTGTTGCAAGGGCGTTTAAAAATAGACCTTGTAAATCCTCAAACAACAGTGGTGATGGCAGGGTGCAGCAGCAACCTACTTTGCTCTATGTAAGAGGAAACTCTGTCCAACCATAGCCAGAGCATGATGTCTGCAGGGAGGAAGAAAATGGGGCCAGAGAGGGGGTAGATATAATAAAAGTTAAATGTACTTTCATGGAGCATCTTGGCTTGTTCTGTTCTACAGTAAAAACTTTACTAGTGTCGATAAGAAAATTGCCATTGATTTTATTTTATGAGATGACTCCTCCCAACTACCCCCAAAAAAGAAAGTTCTGGAAAAAACATGAGGTACTGAATGTCCTTAATTCCCCATGGAAGGATGTTGTTGAAGAAGCATCATGGCTTGTGGACTCAAATGCTAAGTAAAAGCACTATAATTACAGTTCAGCAAGATACACAGGATTTGCCTGACAGTACTGCGTTTCGCTAAAGAATGGTTGCACTTCCATACGTCCTGCACCTCTCCAAGATCCTACCTGAATGTGGGCTGACCCATTCATGCATTTTCTTATTTGTGTCACCAAGCATAAAACATCTTTTTGCTTACTTCAATGCATAGATCAAGCCATATTAGAAAAAGAGTTGTTTCATGGTGGTGTAGAAAAATGTGAGATTTTAAATACAGGCTGGCGGCAACCTGAAACCCCAAATGAGAGAGAGAACATAATCACATGCAGATACAGATGCACAAAATTACTCACCTGGAAGGTGAAGATAGAATGGGCCAAACAGCTCACAACGGTCTCCAGGAGCAGAGACCCAAGGCATGTGGAGTTAGGACCTGTAAGAACCCACGAGGGAACACTCCTGCTTACCCAGGTTTTCCCAAACAGTGGGATAACCTTGGCATTTTGTTATTCACCCAGGACTACACCTGGGCCAGGCTTGCCCAGATTTAGAATACAATTAGTGACAGACTGAATCAGGATATGCTTACCTCCTTGAAAAAAGCACTCCCTTAGCTAGATGCAAAACCCAAGTAAGCTCTGCCACCTCTTGTCACAGTAGAGCCAAGAATTAAGGAGCCATTCTTCGTTTTTGTTTTCATCAATACTATTGTACGCGCAACTCCTTTCAAAAGTGGCTTGTGAATTACCCTCCACTTGTTCTTGAAAATATTCAAATAATATTCCTAAATATTGTCCTAGATAGTTCATCCTGCTCAGGTGAATAGATGCAAGCAGAGTAAGCATGGTGTGACACTTAACAACGTAACCATGGCACCTCCACTCCTTGAAAGAAGCTAAATGCAAATACTGTCTCTTTCCTCTCCCTGTATTCTGTTGCCCTGAAAACTAAACAGCCCTTTTCCTTCAAATGCTGACAATATCATTAGTTTCTCTGTGCTGATTAAGATTAAGTGAAAAGACAGAAGCAGGATTAATTTACCATAGAGGTAAGAGGATGGAGTCCTGTTGACTTCTGCTGAGCTGTGTGCTCTCTTGCATTAGCAGGAGATTTCGACCTGGAGATGAAGATGCATTTTTGAAGATGAAACTGATGTTTCTGAAAACAGTGAAATGTTTCCATATAAAAGTAACTAACTGCATGGGTCTTGATGATGTGGTCTAGCCATAAGGAAATCTTTCCAGCACCAAAACATTTTCAGGAATTTATTTTCCAATAAACAAACATTGTTACTTACTACCACAATTACCGTAACACCTCGGAGACCTGGAAGACCATTGTCTTCGGCACTGCACAAAAGGCCACTTGGAACAAATCCCAAGTTAACGCCTGCTCACTGTCATCCGTCAGGATGACAGCAGCTCTGTTTTGTCAGTTTTTTCCATGTGACACTGTCTTTCCAACAGGAAAGGGTTGTCTGCCCACATCTGGAGAAGGCTGGGACAGTTTTGTGTCAGTGGGCACCAAGGAAGGATCAGCACAAATGTTGGTGCTCCAGGCAGCCCAAACAAAGGGCGGCCGTACACGTTACACAGGGCATTCCTATAATTCTCCTCAGCTCTTGAAGGAAACCAACAGCGGCAAGGAAAGTGCCCTTACATTTCTGCAAAGCTTCATATTAGCCATGTGCAACACTAACAATATATAGAGTTATGTACAATGCAGTAACAAGCTGGTTGTTCAGCCTTACACTGCTTGTGGATGGGTACCTGCCTCAACAGCTAACCCAGAAGCTAGTCCAGCCCCTGCTGAACTCATCACAACTGCTCCTGTGATCATCCTTGCAACACTCCCACTGATGCTGAGGAGTCTTCTTGCCCCCACTTTGCAGATGAGAAGCAGAGATAAAGACATGACTATGAAGCAAAGTGAGGACTCAGCCACAGGCTTGGGTCATCTCGCTGAAGGAGCTTTAAGTTAATGCTTCTGTCCTGGTTTGGGCCAGGACAGAACCAATTTTCTTTTAGTAACTTTGTTTTTTAGTTAAGTCTTTTCTGAGCAGCTGCACTCTCTGAAATTAACTGCATGTTTTTCCAGACAGTAGCTGCTTCTAGCAGTGATAATGCTCAGTGTTTATAGTTAGTGCTGGAACATCAGTAGCAATGGTATACAGAAAGGCTCTTGCTTACACTTATCCCTATGGAGACCAAGGTCGATGCTTGTTTCTGCTAACTTTCTTGTGCGCCGGAACTGAAATAGCAGAGAAGTGGTCACACCTGCGACCCTGCGGTGGGGAGGAGCGGGTTGGACAGGTGACCCAGAACTGACCAAAGGGAGTATTCCATGCCATACGCATCATACTTGGTATAAAGCTGAGGGATCGCGAGGGTCTGGCTCTCTTCTTCTGTGGCCGGTGTCCAAGGAGGACTCTGTCCGATTCTTCTCCCTTCAATACCGATCTGTGCATTCCTGAGTCCAGCTCCTGCCTGCTGCTGAGTACAGTCCGGGACTTTCCTGGGGCATGCCCCGCAGCGTCTGGGTGACGTACTCGTCATAAGTGGGGGGGAGCTCGTTATCAGTTTTGTACATATTTGTATATATATCATTATTATTATTATACATTATTATTGTAGTTAGATTAAAGCTGTTTTAACTTTTCCAGCCCATAAGTGTCTTTCCCTTTTCTCTTCCCCCCTCCCACTTCGGCGAGGGAGGGCATTAACAAAGAGCGTCTGTCGTTTGCTTAATAGCCAGCCCAGCTTTAAAACATGACAGCTTCACACCTCTGATATCCTAGAAAAAGAGCTCGTCATTGCAACTGAACTGACAAAATAACTAGTTTATGCATCTTACCTTAACCAGTAAAAAGTGCAATTCCCCATAAATATTCTCTCAGCGGTAGACTCAGTTCTGGTTGTTCTTAGCATCCTTACTCCATGTGCATCCAGCTGTTTGTCCCTACCATCTTCCCTATTTGCCAGGGATAATCATCTGATTCATGCATGAAACTGATCTGAGTTTTAAAATAACCAAAAATGGCAGAAGATGTCAGCAGCAGATAGTCTGCAAGTACAGAACCACAGCAACTATGCCACACCCCAGACTCCAACTAACTGTAATGGGCCCATACAAAAGGTAAATGGCAAAGTAGGCAAATATCGCACATTGAATGCAGTAGTATGTTGCTTACAAGTGGTATTTCTACGTGACACTCTCATGACAAAACCAAAGATTACACACTGCTGAAGCTTTCATTCAATGGTGGATATGATTTTGAACACATCTATCTTCCTGTGGACCCAATGCAGTCCATGCTACGTCAACATGACGATTCTCAGAAGTTTCTGTATGCTTTGGGTCAGACCCAATAAGCTGACAGGCTTGCTTATAAACACATAGATTTAATTAAATTGTCTATGTTCCAAAATAATGCTAAAGGATTTCATCTTGCACGTGGGCCTTGTGCTTTTTGGTGTTTTACAAACATTTATTTTAACTTGAATATTGCCTCAGTTTTTGTCTTACAGAAGAGGCATGCATTTGTAATGCTGAATGCCTATTATCCTATTCTTCCTATTTGCTCTTAGGATGAAGTAGCAACCCTTTCTATAATAGCAGGCACTGGTTCTATTAACAACAACTAAGCAAAGATGAGTACAGCATCAACAGAAAATAAAAACTGCTATTAAGTACAATAATGCCACAGACTGGGTCACACATGAGCTGACTTGTGCACGATTTCTACCTTCAGAAATTTCTGCTGATTTCTGCCTTCAAAACCATGAATACAAAGTAGCAACCACTGTCAAAAAGCATTATTTTTCTATGTAAGTTCTAGAAAAGCCTTTCTCTTGAGAGTTACAGAAAGAAAAGCATGGCTAAGCAAGAAGATAATCCTACAGAGCAGGCGTACCTAAAGAAATGCAAGTATCAGAATACTCTTACTCTTTAAGGAATCTTGTCAAGTATTACCTCACTTAACCACCCTGTTTTCCAAATTGTCCAAAAAAAGGCCACCACAGCCCAGCTCTGAAGGTCAACAGACAGGGCTATTTCAGACCAACAATACAGTGACTGTCAGAGATGCAGGCACTGGCAGTCCCTCTTCCCCCTTGAATACCTGCTCCAATTTTAGCTCAGGCACAGAAGCCAGAGAAGCTGTCTGTCTCTCAAAGCAACACCCTGATTTAGGAGTCTATCAATAGGACTTGGCATTTCCCACTGCACACAGAAACCCAGACCTCCTGGGCACCAGGGTAGGTGCTCAGCACTGTACGCCCTGAGGGCATGTTGAGCAGCTTTCACATGCTACACTAGGGTCTGCCTCTGAACAGTTTCACAGACAAGCCTCACGTAAAGGCTTTGCAGCAACCAAATCCCAAGGTAACAAAGGCACAAAGTGAGAAGGCATCAGGATAAAATTACTCTTACTCCTTCTTACTCTAGAATGGCAGCATGGCAGCAGGAACAAGCTTTGACCTTCCAGCCAGAAACAGAGAGAAGTCTGCCCCTAGAAACTCCAGCGCTGCTGGGGCATCCAATCAGGTGCTCACAGGGCTGATGGCAAACACAGGGAGAATGTCCTCTGTTAGGATCACTGTTAAACACACTTCCCCTGAGCAGCACTTGTTTAAGATTCTCAGGTCAGTTCTGCTAAAGCTGCCTTAAATCCCAGATGACCATAGCAAATAGGGAAGGCAATCCAAATCAGAATAAAAAAATAACTGTAAAGCTTTGGAGGAGAGCAGAAGAGGTGCTTCTTTATATTAATGACAACTCCTGGATTCTCCACCATTAACTCTGCTAATGGCTTTACATTCCTGTTGATGGTATACACTGAATTTGGGATTGAAGGATAAATTATCTGATGGCCTAGACAAAAAAGAAAATAAAAGAATACAAGCTATGCTCAATTGAGAGCTGTGCTTGATACCTCTTTAAAAGAGAATCACAAGTCACTAGCATTTTCTTGGGGCAAGGGGCAGAGGGGTAGATGAATGAGAAATAAAAAACCCCGTTCCTCAAGGTCGCTGGATGAGGGAGCAGCCAATAGTGAGCAGGGCCAGCTCCTCCACCCATCCGGGCGCCTATGCTAGCTCACTACCAAGAGGTGTGTCCGTGCGTGTCTGGAAAAAAGTCTGGCAGGCTGAGAGCTTCCCTCTATGCCCCAGGGCTGTTGGACAGAAAGGAACAGTGCATGACCTGGCAGTGTTTTAAACAAATGTCTTTCACATTGCAAAGCTGATCCGAACCCAGCATGATACTTAATAGCATGCGTCAATCTCTAATGAGGAGTAGTTGCTAAGGAAACCACTTAAAAAGCCTGCTTTAAAATATTTGCCACCTATTCAAAAGGGAGAATAATTTCCTGCTGTCAAATTACAATAGCTCTTCAAAGGTTATTATGAATATTCTTTAATCGTTAAGATAGAAATATGCTTGTGGTTCCTCTCAGCTGACAGAGGACTGAATTCTGATCTGGGATATTATCTTTGTAGAACTGAAGTCATGTCACTGAAACGAAACCATCTGTGCTACTTTGCAGCCCTTCCAGAAATCAGATTTTTCAACTACATTTTTCAAATACAAAGTTAATGTGTCTGACATCCCAGTGTTTTGAAGTATCACAACTTCTAACTCGCAATACGTCACAATGGTTCAAGGACAAACTCAATTTGTACAGCTAAAATGCTATAAATTGAGAACACCAAAAGCACAATGTGAAGGACTAGGAACATTCTGTTCTAACTCACTTTTTGCTGCATTTAAGAGGACAGATTCTTCAGTAGCGGCACAAAAAGCTCTGCAAAAATCTTTTTCTGATTCCAAATAAACTGCCTGAATGCTCAAAAGCCATTTAAAGTTTCAGGATAAACAAAGCAACCATTTTTTTTTTTAATGTACGCTCTTTTCAGATAACATGGTGTATTGAGTCTGGCTGAGATGTAGTTAACTTTCCCCATAGTAGCCCTCATAGTGCTGAGCTTTGTATTTGTAACCAGAGTGGTGTTGAAAACACAGCAGTGTTCTGGCTACTGCAGCTTGGTGGGCACCTGGTGTCTGGCCAAGATGAACCCATCACACCTGGGAACGCTAAGTACAGAAACTTGACAGCTAATCCTCTACGCATGCTTTTGATCTGACCTTCCCAGAAAGTGTACGTTGTTTAGATACAGGGGTTGATTTTCCATCTTTACCGTACAAAGCAAGCCGTGTCATCTGAATTGAGAGGAGTTCTGTGGGAACAGATGTGCAGCTGACTCCTGTCTTTCCTACAAAATAGAACTAGTTTGGAGCCAGCAGTCTGATCTGGGCGCTCCTGTGAATCTGCTCAAGTTGCACCATAACCTTTCTGTTTCAGAATGCCTTCTGTCTCTGTGTAACTCATGTGTCCCAAATGAGACAAAAACTTGTTAAGTAAGATAAGCAGAGGAAAAAGACCATTATATCCTAAAGTCTAAGCACACAAGGGATGTGACATCACCTGTAAAAGTATAAAGCGTGAGTTGGAGAATCTGGCATTTGAATCAGTGCCAATCACTTGAACAGTGCCACAAATCATATGGTTTCAATTTTCCATTTCTTGTTTCTAATTAGAATGCTTACTAGCTTTCTTAATCGTGTTTCAATGTTAACCCTAGTATTATTTATGCAAGGGCAATACCTGGCAAGAGTGCCAAAAAGCACATTTCCCTGGAAGAAGGAAGCAGCTTTTCATCCACATCCAGAGGACTGTGTGCAGTCCTTGTCAGCAAGGAGAAGCATGACTGCTTCACCAGGGCAGGCACGCTGGGGATCAGGGTAATGGTGAGGCAGGCAGGGACCTTGTTGACAGCCCCACGGCAACCGAATAAGGAGAGCCAGGCCAGCTGGTGGCAACAACAGGGGTCAGCCATGGTTCAAAGACCACCAAGCCTGACCATAGAGACAACACAGGCTCAAGGTCACGCCAGGAAGTTGCATCAGCCAGGGAAGCACAGGATCAGCGAGGTACACAACCAGGCGTGGGCATACCTACAGCATAGTTTGGGCAAGGTCCTGAGCTTAAATTTGGCTCCGGAGCCAAGGTACAGAGATCCCCAATACGGTTTCCAGCAGTTCCTTTCCCATGACCAAGGTCCGTGCTGACAGCTGGGCCTTGCCAAGGCTGGCCACAAGCACAGGCAGCCAAATGCCCACCAGCAGGGGTAGAGCCTGTGGAGCTTCTTGGTGCAGTTAGGGTCTGACAGCAGTAATGCACGCCTTTCCCACATTAGCTCACATGATTTTGAAGGGCCGCCTTTGAAAATTGCCATGAAAAATGATAACTGTTGCCAATTATTTGAAGATAGGTGTTAAGAGGGTGGCTCTTTCCCTTGACCATATCCACAGGATGTTTTCTGGTCTGTTCTGATCTGCTAGCAAACCTAGAGAGTACAGAGAGATAATTAGCTAGAGTGCACCATAGGGAACAATTCTTCACTTATGAGGACAGAAAGCATGGTGAAAAGTAAGTTCTCCCACATGTAACGTCAGGCCTTGCAGAGCACATTGTGCTGGTGAGAAAAGCACAGTGTTCGGAATCAGTTTGCTCTGCATTTATAGCCTGATCTGAGGTCAAATACACGGAGATTACAATGGACATTTCTTTTCCACTCACTCAAGAATCACAGCTGCTGTGTGTTCAGTTACAACGCTGGGCAGGACAGCATGCTAGCACACCAGCAAGCAACCTCCCCCTGCCCCCAGTAGTTTGGTTTGTTTTCTAGTCACATGAGACAGTCAATTAAGCTTTTAGAATCCAAAGATGGAAGCAATCAGGTAAGAAGGATGAGTGAAAAAGGGAAGAGAGGTAGAAGGAGAGAAGTAATCGCAGAAAAATATGTGCAAATTGTGAAGGAAAAGGAGAATAAAATAAAGCAAAATGGGTGGTGCGGGAGGGAAAGGTCAGGAACATGACGAAAGAAGCAAATCCAGAAGCAGTAAGAAAAGAGCGAGAAAGATAATCTTGCAGAAACAGAAATTCCTTGTTAGAAGAGGTGGAATCTAGAAAACTTAACTCATCCTTTAGGGGAAAAAAATGCAAGGGGGAAGTCCAAATTAACTGTTTCCAGTCAAAAACAAATGTTACATAGTACAGGTTCCTGCCCTTTGTGTTTCTGAATTATTTTGCCTCCTATCCTCTGAGTGCTGTCAGAAGCACCTCAAAGTACTGAGTGCTGCACCATAGCCTTTCCCGCCAGCCCCCACCTGTTCTCCTGCAGAGCCTTGCCATTGTACCCCAGCCTCATCCTCAAGCCTGCTGCCTTCTCACAAAGCTCTTCTTATGCCTGCTGCCTCTTTTCTCCTGCCACCTCAAATTCCTGCTGCTGCACCTTCAGCTGCCTCCCACTTACATTCCAAAACCTTGTAATTAGAAGAGTAGTTCAACTGCACATAAAGGCTCAGGATGAAACACTGATAATTTCCATGCTGTCTTTCACTGCAAACTATCAAGCGCAGAAACTGTCTCTCAGCACTTGTGCCTAGTACTTCTGGGACTGGTACTGCTGGTACTACTCTGCAAATAGTGATACCTGTTTTACAGGGTAACGTCCTGCTTTCATTCATGATAAATCAGTGTGCTAGTCTGGATACACTTCTGTATGGATCACTTTTGCTTGGAAGAACTGCCGTTCTTTGCCCAACGCCAGGAGAACTGTTTTCCACAGAGCACTGTTTTCCCTTTGTCTCACTGAGGACAAATGGGAGCCAGGGAATGACCTGCCATGACAGATGACAGCGTTGCTATCCCCAAGACTCTTGAATGTTGAGTGGGACACCACATATCTGGAAACCAGAACAATCTAGTAGGTACTATTATGCTTACCTAACCCCTTCTTCTACACATAGACCTGTACAGTGAGAGCTCCAAGGGGGTTTTTTTTGCTGCTTTTTTTGTTGCTGGGAAGCCAGAGGCTGATAGATTTTGCAGTCAAGGCACATCGGGCAGTGAGCACTAGGAGTGCTTTAGCTGTCCCTACTGAATGCAGAAGGGAGACAGCTGACATCAAGGTTTGTTCAGAACACAGTTAAGATGACATTGCAGCGGATGATAAATATTAATGGTAACTTTGACAGATTAAGGATGCCACCTAATAACAGCACTAGATATAGATACATAGGTCCAAGTTTTAAAGAATCTGTACTCATTGTCAGGAGAGCAAAGAACATGGTTTCCTGAAATGTGGCTGGCTTTGTGGGGTCCCTAGTTGGGAAGCTGAAACCCTCAGTCTGTAAACCTACAGGTCCAGTATCACATTTTAAAGGGCTTTTTATACGGTAACGGCAAAGTCAATCACAAAGAAAAGTTAGAGGAGATAATGATCTTGAAATTAACAAAAAACAAACAAAACCGTCTTTACCTCACAAATACCTGGGATAAACTTGACAGTGACCTCCTTAAGCTCTTACAGAAACTATCTTGGCTTGCATTTTTCTCCTCGGGTTTCTATTTTCAAGTATTTATATTTTCAAGTCTCCAGCGGGCAGCATGAAGTCAACGGCAAGGTGTGTTTCAAAGGCTTTTGTAATTAGAGTAATCCGATCTGCCAGATGGCGTCAAAGGTCAAAGGCTCTGTCAGTAGCACAGCGCCAGGCAAATGATCTCTTTAAGCTGCCCTTTGGACACGGGTCAAATGAGAAGGCGGCAGCAGGAGTGGGGTTTTTTCACAGAAACAGCCGCCTTGGAGCAGCGCACCCGGCTGTATTTTACATCCGTTGCCGTATTTTTCTGTAACGACACAAATATTCCCCTAAAGCCCTCCGGAGCGGCCCGTGTGCAGCAGCTGCAGACACAGCCGGCGCGTCCGTGCGGCCGGGCCGGTACGGACTCCGCGGGGCGAGGAAGGCGGTGGCGCGCAACGAGGGGGCTGCGCAGCGACGGCGCCGGGGCGGCGCCACTAGCTACACGCCTTCGCCTCGGCCAAGGTCATACCGGTCTGTCTCCTCCTCCGCACTCTCGCCCCTGCGACGGCGAGGACGGAGACAAGCAAGAGCCGCCGCCGCTGGAAAGGCGTGGCGCGGGGCCGCCACAAGGCCCTCGCCCAGAGCTTCCCCGGGGCCGCGCTCCCACCGGCCTCCCCTGCCAGGCTCGGTGNAGCGGGGCGCGCGCCTCTGCAGCCTTGCCCCGGGGAGGCGCCGCCGCCGCCCCGCCGGCGCGCAGCTCCCCGCCGGCTGCCCGGACGCGGAGAGAGGTAAGGGCCATCGCCGCACCCCGGGACCGGTCCCCCGAGGCAGGCCGGCGGCCGCGGCGATGTTTAGCGCCGGGGGCCCCTTCACGGCTCAGCCTGGCCGGGGTCTGGGGGGGAGGGAGGGGAAGAGAGGGGAGAGAAGGCGCCTCCGGCCGCTGCGGGGAGCGAGTAGGGGAGCCAGGGCTCGGAAACTCCTCCATCCGCTCACCCTTTTCGGCGCCGGGAGCGGGATGGGCGGCACGGAGCTCCGGGCGGTGGCCGCGGCCGGGCCGCGCAGCGGGGCGGTGAGCCTGCCCTGAGGAGGAGACGCGCTCTGCTCCCGCTGGCCCCCACGACCGGGCTCTCCCGTCGTCGGCGGCGGCAGGTACCTCGAGCCTCGGCAGGGGAAGGCCGGCAGCCTGACGAGCGCGGCCCCGGCTGCGGGGGAAACAGCGGGCGGGCGGGAGGAAACACACGGACACCATGGGTCTCCGGGCGAGCGGCCGCCGGGGCAGCGCCTTTGTGGGGCGGTTACCGGCCTTCCTCGCTTCTCTGCATTGCCTTCAGCTCCAGCCGCGGCCGCTGCGCGGGGTTTCCGCTCCGTCTGCCCGCGTAGCTGTGGCGGCCGGGGCCCGGCCCGCGCTCTCATCGTTAGGCCGCGCTCCGGTCGTGCCCGGAGGCGGTGGCGGACAAGCAAGGAGCGGCCTCTGACCTGCCCGCGGCTTGTCCTGCCGACCCCGTCACCGCAGCCGGCAGGAAAACACTGCGGCAGAGACACCTCAACCGCCACGGAGGGGCTGGCGTTAAAGAGATCTGTGCTGCTTCCATCAGCCGTTCCTCAGAGGCTGAAACAGTGCTGCCTGACATAACTGCGCAGCTTTTGTATACATGGAATAAACCCATCCTAGCGCAGTCCATCGGTCCTGTACTAACTGGTATCTAGTAAATAGAAGCAGAAACTTCTTTAAATTGCTGCTGCCTGTGCAGTTTGTTATCCAGGCAGGGGGTGAGATTATATTGTCACAGATTTAAAAAACCCTCTTACTTAAGATGAGCTTAAACATACAGAAGCACAGTACTGTCCACATCTGTGGGTTCTGGAAAGCATGCAAGGCAAATGCACTTATATGTGTTCAGAGTTTTAAATTCCTTTTTAAATACATTTAATCCCCTGGTGCAGTAGGCACGCCTTCTCTTTTTTCCTGGTTTCTTCCCCCCCCCCCCCCC
>VZSC01004829.1:36228-88949 GCA_013398225.1 Steatornis caripensis
CCCCCCCCCTTTCCTTCTCATGGTCTGAAAAATTTCCATGTGCTAAGAAGCAGCCAGCCAGTAAAAGGGGCACTACGCACATTGAACTACAGTTTAATCACTCGCTTCATTCTCTTTAAGCATTGGATTTCTGTGTCTGTCTGCCAGAACTATTTCTTAAAGTTAAACATGTACAGATTAACAGGATCAGATGGAGCACCTCAAAACAGATTTCCATCTACAACTGTCTGTCCTGGACTTTGGCTTTAACACCAGTGCCCCCCTTTTCAAAACCTTGGTCTTGTTTTGCCCAGATAAGCTTGCCCTGTGTTTGCAAACACATCAGTTAGGAAAGCACAAACTGTTCTATGTCCAACTGAAAGCACAACTATTTGCATCACAGAAACTAAAGATGACGTTCCTACTCCTGATTTCCAGAGACACTTGAAAAGTGAAACTGTCGTCAGTGTTTACACTTGCCTGGAAAAAAAGGCCTTTTGAGAGTTGAATTTGGTAGGGAACAAACGCGTTAATTAGCTTGGGATTTTGGATTAGTCCTCTGATTCATGCTGTGGATACTGAGAAATCTAAATATAGCTAACATTTCATGTNTGCCTGGAAAAAAAGGCCTTATGAGAGTTGAATTTGGTAGGGAACAAACGCGTTAATTAGCTTGGGATTTTGGATTAGTCCTCTGATTCATGCTGTGGATACTGAGAAATCTAAATATAGCTAACATTTCATGTTCTCCTTTCAGGCTGACAGAAGTGAAACCAAGTGTGGGTTTTGTTAATTGTCAGGCTTTCAGTTTGGTCATGCTGCCTTTCACAGAAGGAAGTTAACATACTG
Source organism: Steatornis caripensis (assembly GCA_013398225.1). Classification (NCBI taxonomy): domain Eukaryota; kingdom Metazoa; phylum Chordata; class Aves; order Caprimulgiformes; family Steatornithidae; genus Steatornis; species Steatornis caripensis. Next base: position 37,057 of record VZSC01004829.1, read on the forward strand.
TTGTTCTGAGTCAAGGGTAACAGAAAAGAAAAAGCAACTCAATAAAGTAAATAATTTTTTAGATATCTGTAAGTATACTGAAGTAAGGATGTGATGTTGCCGTCACCCCACAATAAAATGGAAAATCTTAAAATTCCAAGTGGTCAGTTCCAGTCACCTGCTGGCCTAGCCCATGTTCGTCTGGCGCAACAACAGTGATTGCCAGCACGTTCACTTTTTATCAAGTTGATAGTTACTCTCTAAGTGCTAAGTAAAGAAACCTTTCTTCATCTATGAATTGTATGAAAGGTAAACCAAGAGCATTTAAAGCAACATGCTTTGAGTTGTGAATGACAAGTTTAATGGAGGCCCCAGAAAAATCATGTCACAGCCATTTTCTACTAAAGCAACCAGTTCCTAAGTTACGTTTGTCTGTGTGTTTTTGCAAGCAGCTGGCTTTTGTCCAGTAATTTGAAAAAGTAGTTCTAACAAATATTTCGGATCTACAGATGCAATTGTGATTGGCTTCTCAGATCTCTTTTCCAGCCCAGATAAATTAAACACACCACTTGGCTCAGCACAGATAAGAACTCACTAATGATGATTTTTCTAGCATGCTGAAAAATGTAGAAAGATTGGCTTGTTTAACTTTTTGTAGAGTAACAACTTGATAAAAGTCCAACAGGCTGGGATGCAGTTTGTAGTAAGTCCATGTTGTTGCACAGGAGTAATTCGAACTGGACCATCAGAGCATTGTAACTAACCACACTAAATTTTAAGTGAGGAATTTCTAACTTAATTGCTCAAAGTTTGCTGAGAGCAAAATTATGAGTGAGAAGTATTACATGTCACAATAAAGGAATTAAAAATATGCAGGCTCAGGGTCAATGCCAACCCCTCCCCTCCAACAAACAAACGGCAGGGTGGTGTGACATAACTGAGCAGCAAAGTGCAACACATGTACCCAGAGATGCTGTAATTCTGGGCCTTTCCCCTGCAGTAGCCACAGTGCAGATGTTTCAGCAATTTTTTGAAGAACATGCATGATAAGCTAACTTTCATACCTTACCTCATATTTTCACATATTCATATTTTAGCTGACATGGAGCGAAGTCATCATCACTCTCATTTGCTCCATCACAACCTCTTAAACCTTTGAAAATTCAGGATATCATTATGCAGGTGGTCAGCAGAAATGCTTTACCTTGATCTGTCTGCAGTACTCCCTCTTAGATGTGGGCTAGTCTGTGCAGGATTGTTTCTCAGTGAGTCATGCAGATCCCTCTGTAGTTTCTTCTAGGCAGTGCTGTGCTATGCATGATTAGCGGGCTCTGAGTGTGACATTGTTTCCTGAATGATGTAACTGAAAATTCCTCTTCCTGTGCTTCTTGTTTCCTGATCAGCTTTCTCTTTGTTCTTGAAGACATTCCAGCAGCTGTGTATCTTTTATTCCTGATCTTTTATTCCTATGAATCTCTGTGAAGACAAGTTATGTCAACAGCTACTTTAATTAATTTGGTACGAAACGGAGGGTATCAAGTAAGAAGGAGAGCCGTGCTGACGTCTTGGTCCCGCCTCTTGCAAGAGGAGAAGCGTCTGATAGCTGCCTGCTACAGCTCCACCTCTGAGCGCCGTGCTTCCCGCTTTGATCCAGATGGGAGCGGGCGACCTACCACATGGGACACCTTTGGCATCTGGGACAATCGCATTGACGAACCTATTCTCCTCCCACCAAGCATAAAATACGGGAAGCCGATTCCGAAAGTCAGCCTAGCTAATGTGGGCTGCGCTAGCCATATCGGGAAGCGTAAGGAAAATGAAGACCGGTTTCATTATGCTCAGCTGACGGAGGATGTCTTATACTTTGCAGTATACGATGGACACGGTGGGGCAGCAGCAGCTGACTTCTGTGATAAGTACATGGAAAAATATATTAAGTAAGTGTGCATCAAGTGAATGTGTGCCAAATGAAATACAGCAGAGATTCTTAGGACTGAAACGGAACCGGTGGGTCATATGCTGTCGCTAATCCTCCTTGGTTATATAGCCACCTAGCCCAACGGGACAGAGGGAACACTGGGCTGGAACAGTCCATTAGAAGGGACTACTTATTCTGTGTGGTGCCTGCCCCACTGAGCAAGCCTGCAAGATCACTGACCTACTTGCTTACACTCTTCTGTATCTCTGTGTCACATCCCTGGGTGTTGGAAGAGGAACTTTACCTATTTGCAAGATTACAGGATTATGCTTCGAGTGCAGGTCATTAGTAAAATCACATTAACACAGTGAATTCCATTCACTGGAATCCAGCATTATTCAGTGCATGCAGGGATGAGATAAAGCTATGGAAGAGATTGATCAAGATGTATATTTATTGGAAAGAAGTTTAATTTTTTTGTTTGCTTGTTTGTTTCCAGAGAATTTCTTGCTCAGGAGGAGAACTTGGAAAATGTTTTAAACAACGCTTTTCTAGAAATAAACAAAGCATATGAAAGGCACGCTCATTTGTCTGCTGATGGTAGGTAAAAAAATATTCTACTTGTATGGGTGTGAGGAGTAAGGGTTTTTTTAATCTACTCAGTAGTTTTGTAGTAAAATGTCCAGAAAAATGCTTGAAAACAGTTTTACTTAACAGAGGATTTTGCTGTGATCACTTACTGCAAATGAAACAATTACGTTTTACCTCCTTAAAATGAAAAAGCTATAAAAAGTCTAAATCAAATTTACTGGGGCAGTTATTAATCTGAATGTTAGCATAATCATGACCGAATTTCTCATAATGTGATTCTGTCAAGGAAAATGTCAAGTTAGCAAAGAGTGATTTAGATTTGCAAGGAGCATAACTTTGCTGTGTGAGAAACCTGGAGGGGATTTTGGTTTGGGTTTTTTTTGTTGAGTTTTTTAGTGTTCGGGTTGGTTGGTTGGTTGGTTTTTTTAAAGCTGTTACTCCTGTAGGTTAAAAGCAACAGTGTCAAAAGTTCCCCTTTCTAACTCGGCAGCTGCACCTGAGAAGGAACGTAAGCCAAAATTAATACAATTGATACTGCTTCTGCACAAACAGAATCACAGGAGTAGCTGAGTGTGAAAAGGAAAAAAGCAGTGAAGAGGAAAACAAGGTTGGCTGTGGTAAAGCTGGCACTAGCCCTTTTAGACTCCTTAGTCGTGGCTGTTAATCAAGTTCTTGTATGTATGTCTAGAGACTAAGTACATCTGAAAGTCCAGTTCCAGCAACTGAAGTGTATAGAGAGGATTGGGAACCGTACTTGGTATATTATTCTGTTATTCTGAAAACGGTTTCTTATTATAGAGTTTTGTACATGAGACTTACAGAACTGGGTAACAACAGTATTTGACATACAAGTTGTGCAGCAAGCTGAGCATTTTGGAACTGCTTATATTAATTTTTTTTTGTATCATTTAACTAAGTGGTGCTGCTTAATGAAATATAACGCAAATACCAGCAAATTTAGGTAATAGTTACAAAGATGCTGGACAAACCATCTTCATTAAAGAAGCTTGAGGTCAAGCAAAATAGAGGGCAAAAGCATTGTCAGACATCCACAGGGGCCACATTCTGGCAAGCACTCAGTGTTTCTCAGGTAGGCTGAGCACCTGCAAGCTCTTGCACGAGCCAGTGGAATCTAAAAGTGTCCAGCGCTCTTGACTGGTTGCCCAGCTAGAAATTGAGCTATGAGGCAAAGAGTGGAGTAACAGGGTGTAAAGACAAGCGTGGATTTCTGAACAAATGAAACTTTTTGCATATATGTTGTTAAAATAATTCAATGCTATGTTGACTGCTTGGTGTGGATATGTTTGTTGTTGCTGCTGTTTTGAAACTTACATAAAATTTCATACTTGGCATGTATCCTTGTTAGAAGCCAACTTCCAAACTGATTCAGTTTGGCAGCAAAATTTCTGGTTAATTGTGGCTATTCTAGATGTGACAGTCAAGACTGTTGCTAAAGTATCTTGAAAATGGTGGCTGGTTGTGTAACACTGGGTATCTGGGATATGCTGGATGCTGCCCAAGACTGACCTGCTTTTGAAGCTGACGAAGTGGAAGGTAATAGCTCAGTCTTGTTCCAGCAGATGACCATGCCAGGGCTCACTCCTTTCACTGTATCTGCAAAAAACCCAGTGCACGTTCAGGATGTCCAGGTCTTTACTAACACACAACCAGCTTTGAAAGTGTGTGCCTGGGTGTTTGAAGGAACATAAGTCCTGGGACAAATCCCTGTAGCCAAAATCACATGGATTTTGTTTGACACATTGTTTATAATACTGTTCCAAGGGGTAAAAACCTCATATAACGGCACAAATTTAACAAGACTAGAAATGTGCTTTGTTGGAGCACCTAGCTGTCTTCAAGAGCACAGCCCTTTTAGTCACTTTACAATTACAGAATATTTGAAATTATAGATGGAAAATATATAGCATAATAGTTTCTGTGAGCTTTCAGTAAAGAAAGGTATATGTATGTGTTTCAGGTACTGCTACTGTGTCTGGTATGCAGTTCACTAGTGCTGTTGGAGGCTGATCCAGTATCCTGCCTCTGACAGTGATCTGTACCTGTTGTTTCACACAAAACCATAAGAAACTTGCTGTAGGCAGATCTAGGATAATCTGTCCTCCACCTAAATCCTTTCTAATCATTAACAGCTTAGAGATATCCATGAGCCCTGAAGCATGGTGTTTGATTACCCTTCAAAAATGCATTTTCATTCACTTTTACGCATTTAAATCTATCCAGTCACTTTTAAATCACTGTTAAACTTGGGTATAGGACACAGTAAAGAAAGTTTACATCCAAAAAATACATCATGATCCACAAGACATGTGTTAACTCAGATGGACAGAATTTTCTGATATTTTTGACCAGCCATAAAAACTGAAATGTAAAGGCTGAGTAGCTTTGCTCAGCAAGGACAGAAATAAGGACGTGAATCACGTGGCTGAGGAAATTTGAGCATCTCTCTGGAGAAATTTAAGACAAACCCACTCCTGGCATACTGCGGTCCTACAACATACTGCTACTGCTTCTGTTCACTTTGATCCACTACTTGGAGAAAACAACAGGGATTCTTTCCATTGACCTCCATGTTCAGTGCTTCCAACTCTAATCACATTGGCCACTCACTTCTGGAATAGCCATCTTATTAAAACATAGCCAGGTATTAACTGATGTATTTATGTTTGAAAGGCACTCCTGGAGTCTTATTGTGCTAAGCAAACCGCAAAAGTTATTTAAAAATAAAAGTAGTGGGTTTTGATTTTATTTTTTAAAGTTACCATTCAAGCATGTGATTTTTATTTCTCCGAATATGTTAACCTGCAACACTGAGGAAAAAGGAGAGCTGCAGAAATTGTACTTAAATATTTCATAAATCCATCAATATTACAAAGGCAGTCTTTTTATCCAACAGCCTTAATTATTACCTAATCAAGTTAGAAGATACTAATTACAGTATTAAAGGGGTGTTCATTTTGCGTATTTTCCCATGGGTCAGAACGATTTGTATACTTGTATTCAGTGCCTTTTAAGATGGCCCCATTTTAGTTGGCATCAGTTTGAACTCCCCATTTTTGTGTTATATATAAATATATATATTAAAATAAATAAATTACCTTGGGGAAACAGATTGGGCCATATTCTGTACTGAAGATGTTCTTCAGAGTGGCCATTCTTGCCATATGTGAGACAGCTGGCCCTCTAGCATTGATACAATTCTTTGATTGATTTGTTGGTTGGTTACTTACCTTCACAGGAAAAATAATAATTATAGCTTTTATTATTTTGGCTGAATTTAAACTGGTTTTGTCACACAGTTTTAGTGAGAAGGTGAAAACAGTGGCAATTCCCCAGAAATACCAAGGCTATTCATCTGTGGCCAAAGACGCATGTGTAAGCCTCAAGTACTTCCTATACGACCTGCAAAAGACAGTACAGGCAAACCCAAGAGTGACTGCTTCCCCTGTTCTGCAGCCCTTATTCTTTCATCTCCAGTGTTGCAAGTTTATTTTGTTTGAACAAAGTCCCTGGGTGAAATTTCCTATTTGCCTCTGTGTGCGTGTTATTTGTGGCAGACACTGTACCTGGTCAGCAGCTCTAGAACTGGAGGCCCTGGACACTATATGCTGGGCTTCAGTGGAAAGAGAGATCTGCTTAATTTTGTCCCAGGTGAAGGAGTCCGGCGGTTCCTAGCCTGGACTACTGGAAGGTTCCCACATCCTCTTTGTCACATTAGTTGAGCTGACTTGCAGTAAAAGTTGTCCAGTGAGTGTTAAGAACCTATTGAAAGATCTTAGTTTTATAGTGATATTGTTAGGAAAGCAAAATAAACTCTTTTAATTGTTAAAACCAATATATGTGTTGATGCAATGTATTTTGATATTAAATAACCTAGCAGCCGTTATAGTAAAGCATTAGAGATGTTATCCCATCATCATTCCTGTGTTTTCGAGCTGTGCTAGAAATCACATACTGCATGTAGTCGAGCTACATCCATGTTCTTGCACCCCTGCCCAGATCATGAACTGGTTCCAAGGAAGAGAGTGTGAGCAGCATTTTTCTTCTAGGAGTGCTGTTTAACTAATAAACTTATATAAAGCTCCAGTCACTATGACCATTGCCACAATTCTGGACTCGTTAATAAGCCACTTGTGATAGTGGCTCTTTTGGCTTTGAGAGTTTGCACTTGAAAGATGCACCTGAATGTCCAAATGTTTTCAGTCATTTATGAATTAAAGATTACAGATCTTAACTTTTTCAGAAACTGTTTATGTTTTTCAGCATAGTTCCAAAACCAAGGAATGAAATGGGAGAGTAGCTGCAGTTCTGCATTAATTTTAACATCTAAATAAAATGTATTTTCTATGAAATAAACAGGTAGTTTTGTGTAGGTTCCTCATTTCACTTCTTTTAACTGTTGGCTAAAACAGGTATTTTACTGGTTCTACTAAGATTTCTAATTGCATTGGTACTTGTTGGCATCTTACTTTCATAATGTGCCTCAAAGTGAGCCTGCACTGGACTAGTCCTTGTGTCAAATTAGAAACAGGATGTCAGTGCTTACCTGAACAATCAGAAGCTACTGGCATCTAAATAGTTTTGAATATCGTAGCCTGCATTGCAGCTGTAACGTAGTCCAAGATTTGACCTAGGTCACCCATGGGTGATGCTTACAATTGATGTGTTGTTTAAGTGTATAGCTAAACTAAGTCCTCACTGCAGTAATAATACCTGTTTTAAATAATAACACAAGCTTAGTTCAGACTGTTTTGTGAGCAGTTTTGGATTCATCAACTCACTGGTTTTTGTGCACAACAAGGCTCAATGCATCTTTCAGGGCTTTGTGCACTTCAGTTTACTCCCAGCCGTGTTTTACTTACGGGGTGCAGAGACCTCTCAGGGTTGGGGAAAGAGGTTGCCAAGATCCCAGAGCACTGCTATTTCTGTTTTCTGTAGTATGTAGAGAATTGTGCTGCGTGTATGCAGTTTGCCAGCAGCTGGTGAGAGATGCAGCTGGCTGGCTTTCCTCCAGCTCAAATACGCAGTCCTGTTTCGGACCCTTCCTGGGAGCCTCTGTGGGGTCAGGGCTGCAAGGCCAGAGGTAGGAGTGCATGTAGTTGTAGCTGAGCTCTGCAGAAGCAGTGGTGGAAAGATCTTGAACTGTTAGTCATGTGAAAACAGCAATATAACTGGGGATTCTCGTCCCTAAGTTAGCCCAAAATCTCTCTCGAATTGGCTTTCTTTTAACACCTGGAAAAACTGGAAAATACCAGAACGCAGGAGACCTTTCAAGGGGATTTGCATTGGCTGTGAATGCAAATGTGTTCTAGGCAATAGCTTGGCCTGGCTAGATGTTTTACTGCAATGGCTGAAGTTGGCAGGAGTTACTGCTTTCCAGGCACCTCTGCATAATTTGCAGGAAGGGAAAACATTAACTGTAAAATGGGACTGCTTCTTTCAAAAAGCAAACAAAAAAGGAAAGCTGGACAGTTCTTCTGGCATTTCCCTTGCCGCAGATAAAACTGCAGCTCTTTTCTGAAATAGGCAGATTCGCGTTTCTCCTTTTCAAGCAATTCTTTTTTTTCCAGAGTGTTGTAGAAGTTGAAATGAGAACAACTTTACATTTACTTGCACCAGTTAATCCAACCAAGTCCCTGAACACAGTCAGTCAGCTCAGCCCACTCCTTGACCCTGTAAGAGAAGGAAGACAGCAGCTTGGGCTGTGTTGCCCTCGAGGCTGTCACTGTACACCCCTGTCAAGTGATCCCACCAGTGCCCAGGGCAGATTGCCCGGAGAGCTGCTGCCAGCTGGCTGCATCGGTTTGCAGGCACAAGGCAAGGCATAATCCAGCTTCACCTTTGCGCTGGGACCTCCAGCAAGCTGACAGGGTCTGAAGGGAGAAGTGTCCCTTTCTGAAAAAGGCCAATGGCCTGCTGGTGAACCCTCTGTCTCTTGACAAGGCTGGGGGAAGCAGAGGGAGATGGTAACAACTCTGACAGCAACGGGAGGGCCCCACAGACTGGCGTAAAGGAGCGATCTATTGTTTCTCTTCTGGTGAACTATGTGGAGCTATAATTACTATTACTCAATTGCCTACTTCACTACCTAACAGAAGGGAAGAGCTGTCAGCTTTATGGTGGGCTACCCATGCAGTCACTGGGCCCAGGAGATAACCCTGTAACTTGAGGTGAGCTAGTGGGACAGGGAAAACTGTTGGCTACAAGTTGAAAGGAAGCCACTCTACCTTGTACTGCTTTTATTCCACTTGCCCTCTTTGCATGGAGCCTTGTTGTTGCACAGAAATACTCATTCTTTCACTTCCTCTCTCTTCCCCAGTCCTACATGCATGCATGTTTGCTGTATTTTTTTAATATGTAGATTTAGTTTAAATTTAAAAGCAGTTACTTACTGGTAATGTAGAGCACAAGTTGTCTTCTTTTTACCAATTGAAACTGTTGCTGTTATAAATGGTCCCATGCTTCGAGGCAGTGCTAAAACCTCTCTCTTTGATATGACGTTTATAGCAACTGTGATGAACTCTGGGACCACTGCAACAGTGGCTCTGCTCCGGGACGGTATTGAGCTGGTTGTGGCAAGTGTGGGAGACAGTCGTGCTCTGCTGTGTCGAAAGGGAAAGGCCATGAAACTCACCATTGACCATACTCCAGAAAGAAAGGAGGAGAAGGAAAGGTACCTGTCCGTTGATGATGTGGCATCCCAGGGCATGGCTTCGGTCAGGATGTGCTTATGTTCTGCTGCTGGGTTGGGCCTGGAAGAAAGCAGAGAGTTGAACGTAATGCCCCAAGACCACCTCTGAGCTGGCAGAAAGCAGCACAGCTCCAGTTAATTCATTTGGTTCTGTTTAGAGGCCTGGGAATGTGGAAAGCCCTGCACAAGCATAAACTGTTTCAGCAGTAAGGTCAGCATAGCTAGGACTCTGTACAGAGCCGTGACCACATGGTTCAGACTTGTCTAAGATGGCCAAGTTAGAACCAAGACCTGAAATAGTAGCACTATGGTTCCTAGGTTAGGACTCACCCCACCAAGCCACATCCCTTATGTGGAGCCATTCAAACAGCAAAAGCCAACCCACAGTCTCCAGCTTAGGTCCTCTGTACCCGATTACCTACCAGCAGCTAGTGACAGAAATTGCAGATAGAGACATGGGTAATTGTGTGAGGCAGTAACTCATATTATTTGCTTTTTATTTTGTGCCTCTGGACAGGATCAGGAAGTGCGGTGGCTTCGTTGCCTGGAACAGTTTGGGACAACCTCATGTGAATGGTAGACTTGCAATGACGCGGAGCATAGGAGATTTGGATCTTAAAAACAGTGGTGTGATAGCCCAGCCAGAAACAAAAAGGGTTCAGGTAAAAGAAGGTCTGGTTAACAGGGACAGCAGCATTTGGACTAAGGGGCATCATAGGTATTTGATGCAGGTGGCGGTACCCACACGACATGTGCCCAGGTGAGGCCTGGTGGCCAAGCATGTATGGATCTGGTCTTCAGGCATCAGTGTGTTCAGAGGGCTGCTTCCTAGAACTAGAAGCACCTTAAGATGATCTCCTCCAGTACAGGCAACACAGTCTGTGTAGCTGATGGATATGCTCAAGGATTCAGGGGGCAGCCTTTGGCTAGCCAAGGGTTTGGGGGTTGCAGCTGGTCCTTGCACAGAAAGCAGGAGAGCATGCAAGCACCTCCAGAAAAAGTGCATTGCAACAGAGCATAAAAAAAAAAAAGGCGGCAGTTAATTTGCCTTGCAGCACTCACTCTATCATTGTGCAAACTGAGTGCCTTTATTGCAGTTGCATCATGCAGACGACAGCTTCCTGGTCCTTACTACAGACGGTATTAACTTCATTGTGAACAGTCAGGAGATCTGTGACTTCATTAACCAGTGCCACGATCCTTCTGAAGCTGCCCATGTTGTTACTGAGCAGGTAATACCAAGGGTTCTCTTGGCACCAAATATTTGTTGTTTTTTGTTTGGTTTGGTTTTAAAAAAACAAGTATACAACCACACATTCAAGTGTATTGAACTATGCTGGTTGAGACATTCACTAGTCCCACCAGCTAGCCTTTTCCTTATCCTCGGTCTTGCTACATCCTTGCCAGGCATCATTTCAATTAAGTTGCTTAGCTCACAATCCACTGAACTGCGTGGGACCGTAATTGCAGTTTATTCCTGTGCTGAATGTGTTATCAGCGTAGACAGAAATGGCTAGTTTCTCACCGAGGGTTCTGGATGGTGGCATATCCTATTGAAAGCTCTGGAGCATACCAGAATGCAGCATCAGGGCTGGGAAGGAGCAGGGAAGTCTTGGGCCTCAGGGCATGCTGTCCCATGTGGAGCCAGACACTTGTTTCCTTTTCCAAGCAAGATGATGCTGCTGACAATTTATTTCTTCTCTTAGGCAATGCAATTTGGCACTGAAGACAACAGCACAGTTGTCATAGTGCCGTTTGGAGCGTGGGGAAAGTACAAAAACAGTGAGATCAACTTCTCCTTCAGCCGCAGTTTTGCTTCCAGTGGGAGGTGGGCATGAAGACCTGCCACAGCTATCTCGTCCTGCCGTAATCTGGACACAGCATGCTACAGAAGAACACATCCATCTGTTCATAGGTTGACTCGGCATCTTGTCCATCTCTTCTGTTCTCAGTGTTATAGAAGATGCCACTGCTCCCTCGGTGCATAATGCCTCGTTGTTGCTTATGGCCGATTGCATTTTGCTGTGTTAATTATTTATTCCAGTCAGCATTGAGGCAGCTATTTCTTTGGGTTTGTAGTCCCAGCAGCTCTGCACATCACTTTGTTCACACAGACGAGGTTCTGGGCTTTCACCTAAGGCTGGAGGTATTGCACAATTGTTTCATAACTACTTGTATTACCCAGGACCCTTAGTTACCTGGCAGCTGTGTAAGTCTTGAGTCTGAGCCCCATGCGGGCTTTTTTGTACATTAATACACAGGGGAACAATTGCACAGTATTCTTAGGTAGACAAAAAGCAGGTTTATTGTCTTCCTCTGCTGTGCAGCCACCCAAAACTCCCCTGTGCTTTAGGAGAAGCAAGTGAAAAATAAGGGAGACGTTTCAGATGTGTTTCAGTTCTGATGCCAGTGGCATTTGGAGTAGCTGAGCAACTTCCTGAGACATTGCTGCTTTGTAGGGCTTTATGCTCTCACCACCATCATCCATGATCCTCTAGCTCCAAGGAGACAGAGCAGGCTGGAGCCACGTGCTGTTGGACAGATGGGAACATTTCTACATTGGGTCAAAGCCTGTACGGTCTCAGTGGACCACACAGCAGCCCATTGCGCTGTCTTCTCTTTGTTGTGCCAGTGCTTGACAGGAGCACAGAGGAGGGAAAAAGCTGCACATTTTTAATATCCAGAAATTCTAATCAACTTGAATTTCTTTTTTTTTTTTAAAAAAAAGGAAAACCAGCTAATTTCAAAGAGTTTAATAATCAAGATTCTTTGGATGTGTGAGTCAGGAGAGTTTATTTCTTCATAAATATATGAGGATTTTCGTGCCCTCCACTGAAGGTTTCTTCCAGTTAGCTGTGATCTCCTGTGTCTCTTCCTGGTATACAGGGAGCTGTAAAATGCCCGAAGCAAGCAAGCTAGAGAAAGGAGAGAGTATTATAATAACATACAGTAATTTTTATATGTTTTGGGTATTGTTTCTAGTAGGTGTCATATATTCAGACACCAGAAGGTAGTTTTATACATAAAGGAAATGTTTGCACTTCCCTTTCCAGAGGGAGTCTGCGTCCAGTGAGGCATGGAGGGCCAAAGCTCTGAGCAAGCTCATTTCACTGCTGTGACATGGACTGCAGGTGACGTGTTTGCAGCAGGTGAAGATCTGTCCCACTATGCCTTGTTCAGACCTGCTTCCTCTGCTCCGCATCAGGTGTGCAACTCCTGTGGTCTCTGAGTCACACTGTTACAATGAAATACGGGCAGAGAAGAATTGGGCTCTTCTCAGGCTTGCTGCGATATTTTTCATTCTATGAATGCTTCCAACAGCACAACTATAAAACCAAAACAGAACAAAAAAGTGAAAGAGAAGTTGCCTGATACTAAATTACCTTGCAATAAGGACACATATTTCTGAGATGCCTGGCCTGATTCTCATTTTCCAGTGTGAAGTATGCATCTTCATTACTTTTAGCCCTTTCCTTTTAGCCCAGGGTTACACTTTAGGCAGTCATTCCATGTGTTTTTATCTTGCCTTTGCTCAAAGGCCTAGCAGCACACGGCAGAGCACAGTGTTGTACTGACAGCATTGAGCAGTAGATGTTCAGAGAGTATGCTGCTTTTGTCCCATCACTTGGTGTATTACATGGTGTGTATAATGTGTATATTCGGTTTATAAGTACGAAGTGCTTGTAACTTAGTATATGTAAATCTCTGTTGTATTAGATGCTGTTGCCCAGGCCTCCGTAAGGAGTGCATTGCTGGTTTGCAATAATCCATTCTCTCCCCTCAGATTTTTCCCAGGGGTGGGGTTCAATCTTTATCTGAGGTCAGAATATTTGCTGGTTTTGGTCCTGGGATCAGCCTTGCTTACCTGAGGCAGAGTGGCACTGTTAGTTGTTACCAGCAAGAGTAGGTTCTCAGTCTGTGGCAAGTCTGAAGATTCCCACAATGCATTTGTGGCAAAAATGGCAAAATGCAGCATCCCCTGAGCATGTGAGAAGAGGTCGCACCTGACAGGTTCAGAGAGCTGCTCTGGGAACGTGGTTGTAACCAGTTTGCACTGCAGTGTGAACAGCTGACAGCCTTTCTTCTGCAGGTCAAAGAAGTTACCTGCTAAAACAGCAAGTTCGATAGTTTCTAGCAAAGGGTTAAGCACAGCACACAGGAGGCTTACTCTGGGCACAGTGAAGGATTAGAGTCTATCTGGAGAGTGAGTTGCTGTGGGGGCGGCCTTGATATCAAGTGCCAGACTGGCTTGAGCAGTGCTGCAGGGATTTGGACAAGCTCCATTGACACTGTCCTGTTCCAAATGCTGCTCATTTCTATTCAGCTGGCTACCCATCTAGGCAGAAGAGACCAAGGGCACTGGCAGTGTTTGCGACAAGTACACGTTGATTTTTTTGATCAGTGCTGGATACTTGCCAGGCTGAAGACATGGTATTAAATGCAAGCTGTTAATGAAGAACACTGCACATGAAGAGCAGGTGCTTTGAGAAATTACCTGGCAGAGTAGCTTCTAAGCATTGACCCAGATGTAACATGAAATAACAGGTTTTCTTCTCATTGGAGGTTTTTGGGGCATTTTTTGTCTTGTCCCTATCTAGCTGCCTGATTGCATAGAGAACAAAAGTGGCTGGGGGCTTTAATTTCTTCTAACCGAGAGGTTATCCTCTCAGGAAGGATCCGTCCGTAACTTTTAAATTTTACGAAGGAAGTGATAAAACAAAGCTTTGCAAAATAGAAGATGATTAGATAAAGATGTATTGGTGGTTGCTATTACTGCCTTTGTACAATCACAGCAAAACTTAAATTGGAAAGGACTTCTGGGTGTCATCTAGCCTCGCCTCTGCTCAAAGCAGGGCTAAGTTCAGAACTGCATAGTGCAGTGAAGGGATGTCTCCTGACGTGGAAATGCAGTGCTTGAAAACGGATGAGAGAAAGAATTTAGCATTCAGTGAGTGCAGTTTACCTGTGGAACCACTTAATTGTATTGAGGTTGAAAACTTACCAGTATTTAACAGGCACTGTGTATAGCTACCAATAAATTTCACAAATAAATTAGCACATACATAAAACTAAGATATGAGCCATTTTGCTCTAAGCAGAAGCAAATCAAGAACTGACAGGAGATCACAGAGATACATTTATTATGTACAGGTTATTCCCTGCCTGTTCACTCTTGTTTTCTGCATCTTTTTCTGAAGTAAGTCAGCCGCTGCTGAAGATGAAATGCTTTGCCAAGTGGCCCAGTAGTCTGCCTGTTGCTTCTTCCATTAAAAACAGAGGTACCTTCACATCAGTTTGTGTGGATTCCTTACTTCATATTGCACATGGCAAGACTCTTGAGGACTAGCTTGAAAAGCATAGCATTTGTAGAAACACTCCATTACGAGGACTGTTGGTCTCTGCGTCCTGAACCACAATACTGCTTTTTCCTACCAAGAAACCCTCCTCAGATTCAGTGGCAACTGCAGCAAACCGTGTTTTTCTCCAAGAAGTTGGGAAAAACCTGCAATTTCCTGAGTGATGGATTCTTCATCAGTTGACACTTCTCACTGAAGAGTTAGTAGAATAAGTCCCTGCCCTTGCATTTCTGTTTTGGGGCTATTTTGACACCGATACCACATTGGTAGAATGAGCTTTGCCAACACGTTCATGTTGAGTGGGACATGGGTAGATGGCACTGAATTTGGAGTGCACAGACTATGAAGTTGGTGGAGTAGAGCCGTGTTGGGGAAAATGGAAGTAGTTTGTCGTAGGGGTACCACGGGATCAAATTAGCAGTGCCATGGTAATGTCTGGCCAGCAAGCTTCTCGGCATAGGGTTCTCCACCAGAGCTAGGTACTGCTCTGCTGTGATGAAGCTGTACTTCGAGGTTTTTTTTGTACCTAGTTAGTAAGCCTCCTGCTACCTATAGCAGCTCTGCAAGCAACCAACTTTACACCCCAGGGACCAGGAAAATTCTCTTGCCTAGCAAGAGAGCTCCTTTCAACTTGAGGACAAAGAGCAAATTCTCCTAACAGCAGCAGTTGCCTATGGGAGAGGTTTGTTATTGAAGAATCACTAGCGGTATCTTACACTTTAAATGAAACAAAACAATCTCAGTTTGCTCTCTAGCTCCCTGTCTTTTCTGTGCATCTGTTATTTCAACAGAAAGAATATTTTTTGTTTATTACGGACTGAACTGAACATTGAGGGTGACCTACTGAGCAAACCGTAACAAGTGTTTTGCTATTTTCCTGCCTTTTAGTGATGCATTCTGAACTCCCATAGCATCTAGTAAGAGTATTTTCTTGCCTGAACACTCCCCCTGGAGCAGTGGTATCTCTCACTGCACAGGCACTGCAGGAGGGTGGGCTGTGGGTGCAGAAAGGGAAAAAATGTTGTCCAGCTACATACTCATTTTTACTGTGAGGATATGGAAGGCACAGGGGACCTTGTGTTGCTGGAGGATTTACTAGGAGAGGTGAGAGATTGGAGTTCCAGCTTGGTCTCTCCACCTGAAAAGGGAGGTTTCGCACTTTGTAGAGGGAACTCACTAAAATGTCATTTGCAGCCTTGATTTAGGAGAGCTAGTCTCTCTGGAAGGTGAACAGAGTGCAAGAGATTGAAATGGGGATGAGATCCAACAGTTTGTTTAACACAGGGTCCTCAGTACAATCAGTCCCTTTTGGTTGAAAAGCTCAGAGCTGGAGAATAATAATGGAGCAAAGTTTGTGGTTGAGAACGGGGGTGTGGAGAGAAATCAGCAATATTACTGCTTTTTACATACTTGGGGGAAACAAAACTTGTGAGGAGGTTAGACTCACCACAGGATTTCCACTGATTTCCACAGGATCAGGGTATGGGATCACCTTTTCTCTCTCAGCAGGTGGACCTGCTGTGGTTAAAGGCACTGGGATTTCTAGCTGAAGGAGAAGCACAAAACAACAGATACAAGTGGAACTGGTTTAATATTAATTTTTCTCAAATAAATTCAGTTGGGCATTGCTAGGTTCATTGGTCACTCACTCAACAGACCGACTGTATGGTATAGCAACACTCCAGGTATTACTTGGTTCTGAAGCTGCTGTGTTCAATGCAGAGATATCCAGCGGGGTGTCCTCTTGACCCAGGATATGGGCAGTGGTGTGTGTCATAATTTTCTACAAATTTAAGTGCAACTGCTTATATTCAATACATAGTTTGCCTTAGGATTGTGTATAATTCCTGTGGTTTGATGTTTATGTTTGGTGTAATCAGTGCCCATAATTCATCTACTTAATTTTATAGAAGTGTCCATTTTGCCTTTTTCTTTTTTTTTTTTAAATTTGTCTTCATCAACTCAAAGCTACAATAGAACAGATAAATCTGTACTGGAATGTTTAGAAGATCTTATAATAAACAATTGGCTTCTAGAGTTGTGTCACTACAAATGGATTTTTCTTCTTCCACTACACTGCAAACTACCAGAAAAGTTTCTGTTTCTCAAGCTGTGTCACAACTGTCCTGTTAGCCCTGGACGTCAGCCCCTGCCATAAGAAGCTTCTGATAACCAAGGCTTTGCCTACAAAGACATTGACCCAGTGATGAGTGCAAAGTACCTTCTGTCTCTGTGCTCCGTCAGTGTCCACAGGCTTTGCTGCATCGGGGCAACATGTTCTAACTTGCTATTTTTGTCTTTTATATTTTGATATGTTACAATACCAAGAAATCAGAAAGTCATCTCTCTAAAACAAGTCCATCTTTAAAAATAATTCTTTCGTGAAGCAGGAAAGCAGCCTGGGTAGTTGTCATGGTAGAGCGATGTCATCCTACAACACAGTGGAAAGAAACAAATCAGGCTTCCTCAATAAAAGCATATATTTCAGCCTCTGCATGGATTCAAGACTTTTCAGTTATCCTAAAAGAAATTATAAGGAGAAAATAACAGCTGAGGGTTTTAACTCATCCACAGTAGTAACCCTGAGATCACTATTATTTTTAATTACGACTGCTTTTACGGCTGAACTCAAACCTAGTTTTACTCTCCCTTGAAAGGAGCAGCCTTGACTTCAATGAAGTCCTAGCAGTTTCCTGCAGCTGAGCCCCAGACCTTCCTTTTGGGACTAAAGTGAGTCCTTTTTGGTGATCCACTTCTCAGCTCAGTTTGGCACTGATCAGCTGTTAGATATATGCATATATCCCATGGTGGTAAACATACAGTAATCACTGCTCAGGTAGATGAATTTTAAGAACTTGGATACTGTGTTGGGAAACCTGCTGGACAGCTTTGCCCAACTTCATGAGGATGGTCTTGAGACATTGGCCAAGCTTTAAGAAACACCCCTGGGAAGGGTTGGAAGCTTTTGCCAGAGCTGAAGGCAGCTTGTAGCAACAGCCCACCTGCACAGGGCAGGGGTCGTGGCTGATTACACAGGATTTTCGTCATTGCTATTGGGCAAGAACCTTGCTCTGTGTGCACACATGTATAAACCATACATCAGTATTTACATTTGTAATATACTCTTGCCCAGAGGTCATCTTTGCTCTTGCTCAGCACTGCAGTGCTTTAACTTCCCTGCAGCTCTGCCCAGCAAAGGAGAGCAGGTGGCACAAGCTGCAGTGGCTTGAAAAGTCGGGGGAGGGAACAGTCCTTCCTCCTGGGAAAGGTGCTGGTGGGACAACTGAAGGCTGAGCACGTGGAAAACGGGTTGGATTTGAGATACTAGTGGCTCTCAGCAGCCTGGTATTTACCCTTAATTTAATGTGGTCATGTCATTTTTTGGTCATTCCCCTCCATGCAATAATGACTTCACAGCTTTTCATAGATGTGTGTTCACACTTAGCTAATTATGTTGCATCTCCTGCTGGCCTGCCTGCCCCACAGCATGGAGGGCCTCATCTGGGGCAGCATGCCAGGGGCTGCAGCGGACTCTTGAGCAAGAACAATTGTGCTTACATTCATCAGTGACTGTGTTCGAGTTTTGGTCCCATTTCTTACAAATTCCCCTTCCTTCAGGGCCAGCCACACACCTAATGCTAAATCACTCAACTCCGCCAGGAAGACAGGGCAGGATTGTCTCCCAACACATCAGTCCTGCTTCTGTGCTCACTTACCCTGTTGTCTTCTCTGCATTTTGTGGCACACTAACCTCGGCAGTGAAATGTCCTGACATGGAGACAGATGTGTTCCACTGCCAGTATTTTTTTAAAAATACATAGGCATTTTTTATAATAGTGTACGGCACAAAACACTGAGCCTAGAAAGCAGGCTCCCAACCTCACCTTTCTAAACTGCCGTTATCAGAACCGCAATGAAAGATGCAGTTCACAATTTGCTGTGACCAATTTGGTCAATTTGGTCACAGCAAATTGGCCCCAAATTTGGTAACAATGGACTGGACTATGGCACTATCACAGAATGAAATGCTGTATTTTTTAGTTCATCATAGTTTCTGTTCCCCCAAAACCGCTACAGACCATCTGTGAACAACTGGCACACCCAACAGATGCATTGGAAGATCTGGCCATTTGTTTTAGCTGCTAAATCGAATACCTGGCCCCAGGAGGTGCTTCTGGCTGGTGGGAGCTGTGGTGGAGCTAGAGTTAAAGGCTGGTGCACTTGCAGTGAGCTGCCCTGTTAGTCACTGACTGCCTTGTTTCACTCCAGAACTGGCTGCTGGCCCATCTGATGCCTGTTGGGGATTTTACAGCTCCACACTGACATTTGAGCTGCCGTGAATTTCACAGGGCATCCTTCTTCTCCTGGACCCAGGTTTAGTGCAGGAACCTCACAAAAGGTTATGGCTTTCCTGATTAATCACTCTCTTGTTTCTCTGGACAGAAAGGAGCCAAATTTACTATCCCAACACCTGATTTACAACAAGGACTCTAAATTGCACTGTCTTAATGTCAACACCAAAGCCTGTGCTTCACGGGGCAGGGATGGAACTGCACTTTCCCAATCAAAAGGTCCATCAGGACTGTGGCCCCCACTGCTTCCCCATGATTGCTGCTGGCACCTCCACTCAGCACCATGCCTCGGGGACTTGGCCTCTGGCTCCACAACCCGCTCAGAAAACTCAAAAGGGCAATTTTTTTTTGTTTCATCAAGGCAGGCTTCTCAGAGACCTGGGAAAGGGAGTTTCTGGACACACCACAGGTTGGCAGAGGTGGAGAGGAGCACAGTGCACATTGGAGTGCTGAGGGCACATGAGAGCCACAAAACCACCCCATTAAGGCTGGCTCACCTTCCCAAAGCTGAGCAATGCACTCTGTCAGACTTCATGATCTGTGGCGATGAGGTGCTGCAGTGCACTCTGTAGGCAGAATGTGAATTGCAATTCTTCCTGTCATTTGAAATGCTGTATCAAGGCACAAGTTAGCTAACCTAATATGGCACAGATCAAAGAAGGTGGCTAACTCATTTTTTACCTGTGGGAAAATGGGGTTGAAATACTGTATACGGAATGATCCAGCTGCACAGGCCAGCCTGGAGCTACTGGTGGGAGAGCATCTCTTCCCTCGGAGAGTGGGCAGGGATGCCAGACCCTACAGCCCCACAGTCGGCATGGTTTACTGCCTCAGAACACTTTGATGAAGTTTGTTCGTGACCTGCTTCATGACAGCAGAATACCATGCTGGGCTGCAGCTGTCAAGTGTCTGCAGGTATGCTGAGAAGTACAGTAATTCCCCTGTAACTGTTAAAGAGAAAACATTTTTTTCAGCATACTTAAAGATTTAAAATAGGGAAATCCCTGAGTGAGAACTACTTCAACCTGTGAAAAGTGGACATTACCAACGCTATATAACCAAGATATGGCTTAGCAAGGCCATGAAAATTGCTTTTGTAACTACTGCTTGAGAGCACACTAAAAACCCCAAAAAGTTCATGGAAGGAATTAATGTTAAACACAGTTAAGTTCATCAGTACAAATTCCTTTTCTTTTACAACCAAAGAAATCACTTACTGTCAAATACCAAGAATGCAATGTCAACTGTGGTGCTCATCAGCCAAGGAACAAGACAGGCCCAACTGCATCAAAGCCTGGATTTTAGTCAGAGGAAACCTGTTAGGCATCAGCGTTGGCATGTACTTAACTGCCAACATGAAAACTCACACTCTTTAGCATTACTAGCTTAGAAAAAGAGTATAAAAAAGGATTGAAGAATTAGTAAAATATTTCAACATTTGGGTATCTTAGGCTGTTTCTCACCAGATAAGGTCAAGTTCTGCTCTTGCAGTCATTCTCTCCTTGGGGAAGATGACTTAAACTGGATTTTGACACATCCCTCTCTTCCACGGTCCTTATTGAGCATGACTTAAGTAACTCTTTTCTGTCTGCTTTCTCTATATTGGTACAGCCTATTCTTCTACACACTGTCAAATTCTGCTGGCTTCACACTCTACAATGACACATATAAAGCAAAAAAGAACAAAGACACATGATTTCACACTGCATCGTCATGGTTGACTGCACTCATGTTCAGAAAGCAAAACCATAACAAGTAATAGAAATTTACTTGTCACGAAGATATAGAAACATGTTACTCATTAGTAACCACTCCCATCTTAAAAACATTTATTCAGCTGCAAATGTCTTCCCAACAAACGCAAAACAGCTTTTTGGTGGTAAATAGCAGGTATTTATTTGAAATGAAAAAAAAAAAAAATACTTCAGTACCTGAACTATTGCATTTAATCATGTATTGTTGTAATTGTGTTACTCTACCTTTTTGCATTGGAGACAAATATACAATGAACATTCAGATATCACAGATTGCACACTAGATAGTAAATCGTCAGGCCTTTTACGTAACCACCAAAAAACAGATACTGGATTCTGCAATATAGTAGAAAATTCCACACTCCAGTCTTAGCCAGTTATCTTCAGTTTACTCCTGATGCTGTACAAATAAATGGCCATTTAACTAGGGCTTACAAGTTAATAACAGGACAAAAAAAATATACATTGCACTGACACAAAAAGTCAGCTGTGTTAATAGTCATGCAACAAGTAACCAAACTTGCTGAAATTAAAAATACTTTCTAAAAACAGTTTTAACTGCATAAATATTTTATACACAGTTCATTTACTGAAACAAAAGGAGTCTTTAAATGATACAAAGCAAATATAAGTTTCTACCAATTTTATACATAAGAAAGTGCAAAATAACTTATCTAAAGTGTTTTGCTATTGAACTGATGAATGTCGGCTGGAGGCAGCCAACCCCCTCTCATACTCATGACATTACAGTTGCACACTACATACAAATGTTGAGTACATGAATAAGTATACTACAAAGAACAAGGCAGAAGACATGTGAGGTACTTGCAGAAAATACAGTCTACTAATGTTAGTGTACATGAGTATATTTTTGCTCAACAGATTTTTACATGGAAAACAAAGCAAGTATTTGCATTAGAAGCTTGAAAGAAATGGAGAAAAACCCCACTCCAAAGTGACAAAACAGTTGCCCACAGCACCAGCTGCCTGAGGAAATATGAGCAGGTGTGTTTTTTCCCCTCGACCTCCTACAAGCAAGAACGTGGTTTTTGGACCAGCACAACCGAAGAATTAAGTCAGAGGGCTGTGGTGATTTGTTTGCAAAATATAAATTGGGACTAACCTCTATACTACAGAATTTGTAAAGAATAATGACCTTGGTATTTTTAGTACACTGCCAAAGATCAAAAGCATAGAATGATACTTGTACAACGTGCTTATACAGCTTAACGCAGTCAACTACCTCTTCACTGACGGCTCACTATCTTCATGACCTTGTATTAGTACTATATGCCAACTATTTGCTTTAGTGTTCAGATTATATCTGTGTTATTGTCATAAACTTTGTTTTTATTAGGGTTTAATTATATACCTGTACAAGTTTCAGTCTGTAGAAAAGAAGACTTCCTTAAATTTGGTTTTGATTTGGAATCTGGAGGCAAGGGGAAGAAAACTCTGTGGACTCAAAGGCATTTAAGAGTTGTTACAATAGCCTTTTCTTCAAACTGAAAACGTTAAGGCCACTAGCCTGTCTTCTGAACTACGCTGGTTTCGCATCGTTTTGGGAAGGGTGAAGGCAACGTTAAAGAGAACAGCTGAATACCAAAATTCCAGTGCTCCACACATACTTACTGAGGACGCCTTCCTTGGTTTTAGGGACAAATCTGTCAGGGTAGCCATGCTGCATGGTTACTCTTTGGAGCCAAAGGAATCTATTTGTGTCAGCTAATCTCAACAAACCTGCATTTACTCAACAGTGTGCAAGGGCTCTAGAGAAGCCTTTCTGGTCATTTGGGGACCTAGTATACATACCAAAATGGTAATATATCTCATTTTACAGACCAGCACATACATAATAAACAAACACATATCAAAATACATATTTAACCTTCAGTGCATAAATATGTGATACCAGGGCAAATAGTAAGTGGTCAGGATTAACAAATTATTCACCACTAGAAGCTCAAATCAAGAGAAGACAGGTCTGCCCCTACAGTGTCCAGGACCTTCTGAATGAAACTCACACCACCACAGAGGGTCTGACATTTTCAATGGTGCAATTCTGACAACAGTGCTGGTTTTAACAATTTGCTGTTCCAGGGCCAGAGTCTGCCCAAATCATTCCAAGTGAAGGATAATCTCATCATCTCAAGTGAAGACACTCACTGAAGTACTAGCAGAACAAACAAGAGGCCAGCTGTCTTCTGCTGGTTTGGGTCATATCTTTACCTCTACTTAAAATAATTGATTGTGAATATACCCGGATCTAGATTAGTTTGTCACCCATTTACAAAATACATACACATACATTAAAAAACAAAACCAAACCAAACACCAGCCTGCCCCTGCTCCCCGCCCAACCAAAAACCCACTGGCAAGACCTCATTCAGAAATTAAGTCCATAGGCCTATCCAATACACATGTGTGTCTACTTCATCCCACATGTAGTGCAAAATAAATGACAGAGTAGTAAAAAATACTGCAATTAAATTCATATTGGAACTTAAAAACCATAATGGAAATCTACTGTCCTCAAGTTGATGCCATGTGCTGAAACACGAAGATAGCTCTCAGAAGTATTTCTGACATGACTAATATCACCCTGTTTTAGAGCAATGCCTATTCCAAAAGTTTTTTTGCAAACAAGGTACAGGACAAGAGCAGTTAAATTTTATGCACAAGGAATTCATTCTGTATCTATATGCAAGCCAATTGCTATTGACTAAAGAAGATAAAAGCTGGTTCTTGCACTGCATGAATCAGCTGCTAATGAACATTAAGTAATTAACAAAACTGCAGCTCTGACATATGTATAAAAGAGGCCTTATTAAATATGAACAACACTGAGGTGGTAGATAGTTTGGTATAAAATGCAACACAAGTGTACAATTTAGTTCCTGGTTATCTTACAGCTAGAATAAAATATTCCCAAGTCCTATTCTCAAAAATGTTTTCTTTTGAAAAAATCCATGTAATTCTACGAATAGCCTTACTTAAATTAAGATACTGGGGGCAACTGAAAGAACAAACATTACAGAACAGATTTTGAACGGAAATACGCGTAATGCCTTTGAATTTTCTGGTTTTTGTTTTTCTTTAAACATTCGTATTTAAATTGATAGCTGAGATAAAGATGCCACACAAAGTATAGTGGTTAATCTGAAGTCCCATGTAACAGGCAGTTAAGTTCATATTTAGGTAAAAAGGCCATTATACTTATTTACAATATACACAGTCACTTGCGAAGAAGGCAGATTTACAACTATCTTCTAAAAAGCCCCCTGCCCCAATAAAGATGACTAGCTCTACAAAAACAAGACAAGAATGGGTGTTTAGGGTTAAGTGAGGATTTTCTTGACAGTCACGTCAACATAAGTTTAAGGGTTGACAGTTCTACTGGATTTGTGGTTATTAATCACATCTTCTTGGGCCTTGCTCTTCACTTAATTATGCTGTTATCCTCATTTACCTTCTGTCAACACAAATCAATTCAATGATCCCTTTTTACTTTTAGTGCTTAAAACTCAGTATAAACTTAAGTGTAAACAGACAATATTCGAATCCCTTCTGATCACTGCATGATACTCTCACTAGTTCTTGGAGTGATGGAGGAGCTGGATGGGGTCTCCGTTTGCCAGGACTCCATCAATTTCTGGGCCCCTCCTCTGAACCCCGCTCATGCTGCAGGTTGTAGAAGCAGTTCTGGCAGACTCTGACCGGTGATGAAATCTTCAGACGCTTGATTTCGGACTGAAACCTACTGCACCTGTAGAGGAAAACAAACATCGCTGTGAACACAGGTCCTCTCCTGACCTGGCCAACTTCTATCCACGTGTGGAAATTACCATCATGACTTCAAATATCAGAAATCTGTCCAAACTTATCTTGAAAAAGAAATGCAATGCAGTGTGGCAGAAGCAGAATTTAACATGTATGATCACTATAGAATCAGTGCAATGACTCTGCATGAGAGTCAGCTTAAAAACAGCTGTTGTCACCAGTTTAGACTCAAAGTATAGCTACAGAGATGAAACTAGAAATACTGTCTCTGATCCAGTGGACCAGAGAAGAGACTTCCACATCAGTTCTTGGGTAAAGGGAGCTCACATACATCCTCTGTGTCATACATTTTTCTGTCTGAGGCTGCATGCTACTGGCTCCTAAATCAGCATGCTTACAGTCCTGCACACAGTTTACATTTTAACCAGGTTGCTTGTAGACTGACAAGAACAACTAGTTGCTGCAAAACAAGTTTGTTTGTTTGTTTTTTTAATTTGCTAAGTTCATTTGTCTAGAGTTTTTCTCCGATGGGAAACAGTGAGGTTTTTTTAAGCTGCAAGCAGATTTCATTCTCTCCTGATACCTGTCTTGCTAACTAGATTTATAAAGGGTCTGGTCTGTCTTTTCTAATTCCTCCCTGGAAGTTTTGAGAGTTTTGATGTTTGTTCCTGATCAGTTCTGTTTTGGTAAGGGAAACCTCAGTCTTTCAGCAGAGTTCTGTGGTATGCAACAGCTTTACCCAGCCTAAAAATCTGTATGAAAAGAGCCCAAAGGAGACTGTTGGCTGGCTTACTTCTGGCAGAAGAGCTGTCCACAGTTCCTGCAATGGTGACGCCTCTCAGTGAGTGAAAAACGGACTGCACAGCCTGAACAGCTGTCTCCTCCCTCGTCCTTCACCCAGTGATCAGCTGCAGATCGGCCAGGCTGATCGCTTACGGACCAGCTGAACACTCTGCCTCGACCATCTCCAATAAGAATTCTGCTGTGATCCCTGCAAGAAAAAAGCAATAGCATTCCTGCAACAGCTCCAGCACAGTAACGCATAGACATTGATGACTGATTTTACATGTCAGAATATGTAATATGTTAAAGTACTGGCATAGTAACTAATGTGCAAATTAGGCTGGACTGACTGAGAAGTGGAGCTATAACAACACTCTGTGTAACATCATGCAGCTGAGTAAGTCTACTTATTTTAGTATTTTTGTAAATCTCAGTCCTTGAACAAGGCTGCCCTAAACAGAAGCACCACAAAACAGCATTATGCAAAGAACAATGGCTGGTTCATACTGCTTCCCACTGACAACACTGAAAAAATGTTTTAAGCAATCACTTGCAAGCTACTCACTTAGAGATGCCAAGTGCAGTGATTTCTGCTGGATGTGCGTTGTCTTTGCGATCAAATGCCGTGTGCATAGTTAGTTTGCTTCTAAACACCAACTGACGCTCCCATCTGTATCCTAGAAATGAGCAGGAAGTAGGAAAGGAAAAAACAAATTTACTTGTTCTCATTTTTTTTCCCCTCCTCCCCCAACGTACCTGTATGCATGACTTTGTAGAAAGAAAAAACCTACTCCCCAGAGAGAACTCTCTAAGACTCAAGTTGCACACAGGGAAAACACGTTTTCCAACTGCTTTCCAATGCATGTAAGAAAGGGGAGGGTACAAAACAATGCACAGAGTGTTCAATTTTTGTAAGTCCAGTTGGGAGCTGCAGAGAATGGTGACATACACAGTGAAGCCCTGTACCAAAGCCTCACAGGACTGAGACAGCTTCATTTTTTATTTTATTTTTAAAGTCAAGACTCAGATTTCCAACTGTCATTAATTTTCTTCATAAAAGCTCATATGATTATGTGTTTTGGTTATGTGACTAAAACAGTTTTGATGACAGTGTTTTGGCTGTTGTTCAGCAGTACTTGCAGAACGTTAAGGTTTTCTCTTTTTCCCCACTCTGCTCTGCCCCCCACCTGCCACCAGGAGTTTGGTGGTGTGCAATAAGGTGGAAGGGGACACAAGCTTGACAGCTGACTCAAACTGACCAAAGGGATATTCCACACTGTATAACATCATGCTCAGCAATAAAACTGAGAGAAGGGGTTTTTGGGGGAAGCAGTCATTTGCTCAAGAGACTGGCTGGCCATCATTCTTTTTGTGGAGGTGGCAAGCGATTGCCTTTGCATCACTTGTTTTGTCTTCCTCTTTCCTTCGCTTATTAGTCTATCCTTATCTCGACTCATGAGTTCCCTTGCTTTCGTTCTTTCTATTCTCTCCACTATCCTGCTGCAGGGGGTTCTGGTGGTGGCGGGCTTAGCTGCCGGCCAGGGTAAAACAACTACAGCTTCTCAAGAAAACCTTGAACAACATGCAAACCACTGCACACAAATTTGTCTCTTCACTGACTATTTTGGAATTTATCAGCCAACCTTGCTCAAAGCTGCACAGACAGGGAGAGACTGTCTTATGGGTCAGTGCTGACAGCACATTTGTCTGACAGAGGAAGTGTGCCAAATTTCTTTTACCTGGTTTAAGCTTGCTGTAGGGCCGTGCTTCTGCATAGCTGGGGTGCGGGTGGTTAACCTGAGCATGGGGATGCATTTTTGCTTGTCCCTCAGAATAATTCACAAAGATAAAGCCATCTTTCTCATCCAAGCTGAGCTGGTCTGACCAACGCCTGGAGTCATCAGAGCCACTGTCTGCTGACCATGCTGCTGCTGCTCTGTTTGATGATGACCTAGGCCTGTGGTTCGTGCTGCCTTGTTGACTCTGGCTCTCCTGCAGTTTCGTGTCCTCGCCTATGCATGGATCATCTGCCTCGGAGTCACTGCTGTCCTCTTCATGGGCTTCCGGCCCTGGATTCACCCAGCAGGAGAGAAGACATTGTTAGCAAGGCTGCTTATACCCTGAGCTTTTTCCCTATTCTGCTGCTGCTTTCCCTACAATCCAACAGTTACCACCACAGCATGACTAGAGGGAAACTGCATGCAGGCATCTCAAAGCCTTTGCAGAGATTCAGCTGCTGCCAGGAATCACACCTACACCTTTTTTGCACTCGTGTGTCAGAAAACAGCACTCCTTAGCTGAAGCTATTTCCTACGATAGTCTATCTGAGGTAGGTTATGACAGACACAATGAGTAAAATTTTCAAAAATGCTCAAAGTTCGCAAAACCAAATCCTGCTGCCTTTCAGCAAAACTTACAGAAGTAAGCGCAGCCAGCTGTGCAGAAACTGGCTGACTGAGAAACTTGATGCAGATTTGTTAATAACAGGTTTTGTTAATACAATAAAGCAACTGTCAAGATATTAATATTCCTAGTGATACTGAAAGAAAGAGCTGTATTTATATAATAATTACTACTGAGTATCATGCTTTCCAGATCACATCTTCAATACAAAGAAGGCATGAGGAAGATGAGATGGCTAAAAGAAACATGAAGATGAGATAACTAAAAGAAACACCATCAAGCACAGACCAAAATCTTCTGACGGGGAAATGATACGGTCAGCATTGCTTGTCTAAACAGCATGCTGTTCCATCAGTAGATTTTTTTAACTCTGCTGTTATGCTATAATTCCATTTCAAAATAATAATAAAAAAAATCTAGCTTTTGGACAATGGTAGCATCCATTGGGTTCACTGATAGCAGAAACAACCACACATAAACAGGTGCAATCTTCACAGAAAAAAAGCTATGATGGGCATGATTTTTTCTTACTCATAGCAGTATGAAACTACCATAAGCAAGGTGGTGAACAAAGAACTCAAATGCTCTATTTATTATGCCTACTGGACATCTATTGTCTTTTGACACAAAATCCCCATCATTCATTCTGCACTGTATAACCACAGGATTTTACTTACATAAAGTGCAGATCAGATAAAAGCCAAATACAAAACATTTGTCAGGGGACATACCTATTCGTGTTTCCTGACAATCCTCTTGCATTTCCAGCATCTCCACAGGCTCTAGAGCTGGTGTTTCTGGTACTTGCAAAAACTCCATCCGCCAGAACTGGAGAGACAGGGGATAAGTAAAGTGTCACCATACTGAACTCTTTGCTTTCTTCTTGGCTACTTCTAGTTAAGATGGCTTATTAGAACTATGCATTTGCACTGGTAGCATGAGAGGCAGGTCACACCTTCATATTTTAAGCCCTGTTTTCAGGGGCTAGATACTGTAAGAGGACATCTATGTTCATGCCTGAATCACAAGTGAACAAGTCTTGTGCTGTTATTTAATATCTTAGCTGTTCAAATAAAAAAAATCCACTCCACATAGCAATCTGACCAGCAGACTCTGGTTAAGGCAGACCCAGGACTGCACACAGCAAAGTACTGAAAATCAGGTTAGACTCGCAGTGATCAGAGATGCCACTAAGTTCATCTTCTCTTTCTAGGCAGCAAAATGAATTGTCTCAAGGTGTGTAGAACAAAAATGGTGAATGAAAACTACAATCTCCAGGCATGAAAGCTAGTGATCAAAAAGTGACCAAAATAGAGCAGGACTGAAAATGCTGCTGACTATTGCTAGTTACCACATCAAACGGGTGCATCGAAAAGGATAAAGAAACCTGAAACACTGCATAGGAATGTCAGCTCACTGAAAGAGTTTTCCATGAATCTTCAATGTTACATCTAACTTGTGGACAGAATACAGTGCACCACCCTGTGCAGAAATGGCACAGCTGATTCCAGCACCAAAAGCAGTCTTCATCATCTACCCAGGCTGGATTGCCTCCTAGGAAGGCAAGGACTATTTGTTCAGATGTAGCACCCAAGCATAGTACAACTGCTTTTTGTACCAGCCAGTACACTGTGTTGGACAGGCATGACTTCTCTAACTGCTGCTACTACTACTAAGGCGTAAACTTACTTTTCCAAGCAGTTATTCCTGGTACTTACCCGGACAACTCCGTCTGAATGTCCTGTTACTATGACGTTCTGGGTATCCCACTCATTCATCTCTGACACAAAGCAACACATTATTTGCTGGCTTCGGCCAGTGAAAGTGTTCACGCTTGCAGTAGGGCTGCCATTAATGCTCCACACGTGGATGTAAGTGCCAGCACATGATACGATATCCCCCTGCAAAGACAAATAACACCTCCATATTTCAATAAAAGTCTCAGGTTTTCTTCAGCAAAAATGTTGTTCATTTATAAGCCAAGTTCAGCCATTAAGGCTGGCACTTTTTAGAAAGTTCTAGTCAAGCTGAGTTTGGCCACCTAAACTAATCTTTCCGATGATATGCATTTTTTTAAAATTGCTCACAGAAAACCAGACTTAGTAGCAACCTATTTTTTGTATTTACAGCATAAAAGTAGACCAATTCCTCCACTTTTCACAGCGTAACAATCCAACAGCATATTTTCAGTACTTTCCCTTCTCAGTTTGCAAAGACTCTGCTCATGTTGACTCTGCTCTTTTTCACAAACTTGTACCACCTTGAATTTAATTTGCTTCCTTATTGGGAAAAGAGCAAGAGATTATCCAAACTAGTGCAGAGGGGAAATGGGAACTGCAGTCTAAAACACTGGCCACACTACAACCACCAGAACACTAGCAGCTAATAAACTGTGCCTCTTGCTACCTCCTCCTTGCATTAAGTCCCATTTTGTCTTTATTTCAACCACTACATCTGCTCCAGTTGCAACATGGTCCATCCAGCCCTGATGGATCAACTACATAAAGTTTCAACTCAGGTAAATTCTTTGAAGTGCTTGGGAGCTGGATAAATGGCAACCCATAACTTATAGGACCACCAGAGAGACAAGCTTTTAGGATATGTCTGTTTCTGCTACAATTGTCACTGCAGCTTCATCCAAGGTTTTCTTTAAATTAAGCGTAAGAGAATAGAAGTCAACCAAGGTGACATATCAAAATCTTAGCTCCTGTGACAGATTTGACAACCCACTCTGAACGTCACACTAGCTGTACTGCTGTCAGCACTGTTAATAAGTCCTTCCAAGCTCAAGCCTCTCTGAATGGAATAAACACACATGTGTCTCTGGACAAAAAATGCCAATTATTCCCTAAATCAGCTATAGTTTTCAGATGAGTTATACAAGTTTTGCCAAACTAACAGAAGAGTCTGGTTTGTTTTAATTTGGTTTAACAATTTCTGACTCTTGCTACTGTTCCCACTGCACACTGGTGTTTGGTCCTTACCGTTAATTCATTTATACAGAGTGCTGAAACTGGAGCCCTGTGACCTCGAAGCTGTGTTAGAAAAGAAAGTTTATTCAAATCCCAGATGATGCAGGTGCGATCCCGTGATCCACTCACAATTATGTGATATGCTAGCGATGCTGTTAAGCATGTGACAGTGTCAGTATGACCCAGTAATGCCTGCAAAACAAAAGTAGGAAGGAACAAGTTGGAATCAGGAGAGAGCACAAAATTACTACATTAAACCCACTTATCTGAAAAGATTCAGATAATGTAAACAGGAGTATCCTATCAGAAGATGCAACTGACTTGTAAGTATTCAGTTGGCAACTATTTTCATAATTGAAAATTACAGCAGTATTTTTTCCATCTAAAAAGTACTCTCTCAAAACTAAATTTCAATGGTCTGATGTTACATAGCCTTCTACTGAAAAAAACCAAAACAAAACCAAATTACCAACCCATTCTGCATCCTCCCATCTGCAACAGTAGCCTATTTATAGGACAGTATGTGTTCCAGGATGCACCTGAAACAACATTCTGAAAACAGAAATTCTTTGTAAATATAAAATGGTTCCTATATGAATGTTTGTTGATGTTTGAGAAGAGATAAAAGAGGCAAGAAAGAGTTGGAACCAAAAAGGCAAAGTCAATTGGAAGTAGGAGAAAATTACAACCATCTCCTTGTATTAGACCCTGCTGTTACATTTTAGGCTTAACCTAACCATTGGAACAGGAGTCTTGAATACAGTCAGATTATTGCAGCTTACTCAGTTACAAATCATGGGCTAAAGTACAGTAAATGGCCTTCAATATGCAGCCCTGGAATTGAAGGCACAGTGTTTTATCTTGCACTGTTCTTCAGTAAAACACTTTGGAAACAGCTTTGGACAGTGTTAGAGACTGCACAAGGGAAGTTAATAAATAATTCCCTAAATTTCTTCTCTTATGAGTGGAATCTTTCCTCTGGAAAAAGTCCTGCTGTTAAGACGCTAACAAGAACAGTAACACTTAATAACCTAGCTACCTATAACAATGATACATAGCTTCTAGGATATTGTGAGGTACTTGGGTTTTTTTTGGTTTTTTGTTTGAGGGTGGTTTTTGCAGTTTTGGGTTTTTTTTAGCAAACACACATGACTTACTCTACACTTAGCTGCAACTGACTTCAGAGCACAGGTGCTCATTTATTACATTAGAAGTTGATGTTTTGAATTAACAAAGCAAGAACAACTTAAGGTGATCCTGAGCAAGTATACTTTGCTCCACAAACATCACTGCTAGAAAGAGCAAAGTTTTGCACAGAAGTGTTACTTAAATATGTACATTTTAAAAGAAAATAGTAATTAAAAAAGGAAAGACCTTTAAGACAGTCTCCTTCACTGCCCTCTCTGACACAGTTTTCAGATGGGGGTATTTTACATACAACATTACAATAAAGCAGATGATTTCACAAAACACATCTGTATAATTCTCTTATTTCTAATTTTCTTATAATTACCTGTATAATTTTCTTAAAATTCTCCATCTCTAAAAAATTCCTATTGATGAACTATCCTTAAAAAAAGATGCAATTTTGCCTACCTTCAATGCATTTCTGTACCTCAATTACTCAGTTCTCCAAAGGTCTGCTGGACTCATGGTTTCAAAGTTTACTATGTGAGCAATACCCCTTTCGTAATTCCTTTGATCTTGTAACATAATTTATGCAAAAGGCATCTTTATTGTATTTTACCTGTTTCAGTGTAAGGGCTTTAGCTTTTTCTTTGGAGATGCCCATTTCCCACACACACACCGCAGTGCTTGTTCCACCAGTAATAACTAGCTTTGGGTTGGGGCAAATGGCACACAGTATCTGACCCCATTCTGACAGACATTCATAAACAATTACTGCCTAAAAATAAAGAAAATGAAGAAGAATTACTTGCAGGATTAGTGTTTGGTAGGAGAATTACTTGCAGGATTAGTGTTTGGTAGGATAAAAATAAAAACCTGAGTGCCACTCTGCAAACTGGACCATTAAGTGACTAAGATATCGCTGCTACCCCTTATGCAGTTTTTCCTCAAACAGAAGCAATTCCAGCCTCTGCCATAAGATGCCTCCCAAGAGAACATGAGAGGGGAGCTTTAACTGCATAGATTTAATTCATTCATGTTTTGTGGACCTGGTAAAAAATTATTAATTGGTTTATGTAATTCTGCCAGCATTTTGATGACGACCACCAGATAGGGAGTAATGACACGTATGCAGTACAAGGCTATTTCATTCACATGTGAAATAAATTTCCATTGTTAATTTTTTCACTATTTAGTACTAATTGCTTTTGGCACATTCAGCACTGAAACAAATTTCAGGTTACAAACCTTGTCCGACTCATAGGTACCCAGTCTACAGCTGAGGTCTGCATAGCCCCAAGCAAAAGTTTTATTCCATGTAGGTGGGATGAGAACCTTATTCTGTTCTACTGCCAGAATGCCTTTATCAGTACACACGATTTGTCCCACAGGCTCCTTGAGCTCTAAAAAAGAAGATGGGGTTATGTTTTATTCCTAGCACAGACAAATACTGTCTGATCCAAGTAAATACCTGAAGTTCTGCGAAAGCAGAATCTCTGTACTGGCTATGTTCTACAAATCTTTGTTTCAACTGCAATGGTGGCAATGCTGCACAAGGTGTTCTTCAGACAAGACGTCTGTGGTCATTAAAAGGAATTGTACCATTTTCGGCACAAGTAAAGTTTTTGGTATTGATTTCAATATCTTGGCCAAGCGTTCCCACATGCTACATTCCCGACTACAGCCCATGGTGTCCTACCTGTTTTTCCCCAAGCTTTGCAAATAGTGCTTCCCAATTTCCTGTTTTAGAGTGTAGCCCTGCTATGCCCTGTGTAATAGTATGTCCTTCTCTCTTTACAGCAAGCAGGCACAGATTCATTTAACCAACTAGGAAAGAAATCAGTGTATAGCATTTACCTGATTCACAGACAACTAATTTTTGTTCAGTCCAATGTGAGATACAAAGTAAAAAACCATGGTTTTTCGTCTCAGCGCAGCTACCAACACCACCCTTTCCTGCCAACATTTCTAAGTATTTCTTGGCACTGTGATAAAGAATCCTTCTGCTATGAAAATCACACAAATTAAGGCTATCTGAGGCCCAGAAGCTATGTACCCTGAATATTGTTTGTTAAATTAAAACTTTAAAGAGGTGGTTGGACCCAATTTTATCCCTCTATTTTAAAAAAGTTCTATTAAACCAGCACAGATTTGGTGCTTCCCAGGTACACTTTCAGATAGCTAAGAACATGATCTTACAGCATTAGGATATTTTAAATTCGTCTTTCTCACAAAAGTGCAGGCATTAAGAACATTAGAACTAAGCAAAACATGGAAAAGGATTACCTTGCTGAAACTCAATGCTCTGGCAAAGAAACAGGAATAATTACCGTGCTTTTACAGTTTACCTTTCACTGGGGCAAGAGATGGCCGCAGGTTGTCCAAATGATGGAAAAAGATCTTGTCACTTGTGGAACCAGGGGGCACAGAGGTTCCCACAGCCTCTCCATTCAGCCGGCTTCTAACACGCTTTGGTGGGTGTGGTTTTTTAAAGAGCTGAAATTCATCGAGAAATAAGTTATCATCAAAAATTACAGGTTTATAAAAGCACAAGCTTAAAAAGATTATCAGTACACCCATTTTACCTTCTAAAAATTCTGCAGGCCAGCAAATGTTACTTAAGTGTTCTTATTATTCACTAATAACTTATGGCACCCATTTCAGTAAGATTTCAATAAATATTATGAAATCCAACAACGATGTAATGAGCAAAATATTTTTAAGGCTACCTCCAGTTGCAAAAGCAGTTGAAGTAAAGCAAGCAAAAATCCCAAAGTTGATGCAGTTGAACGTGGTATTAAATTCTAACGTAGGACAAACTGAAAGTTAATTTTTGGCTTTGAAACAAACCGTGTCCCACAAACAACAGCTCACGCACTTGGGTGGCCCAGCTACCAAAGAACAGAGGAACAGTGTGAGTGGGCATGTAATTGGAGCACATATGACAATCATGCAGAAGAAATGCGTCTTAGCACCTGATAATCTTCTGCCTAGCTTTTCATTATGAGTGACTACTTCACTAACCATTCCTGGTATCTCAATGTTAAACAAGCCACTCATCGCTTCTAATAAGCCATAGTCATCAATGACTGAGGTTTATCACATGATAAATTGATAATAAACATCTCGTATGTGTAGATGCTATGTATTATAATATGTAAATGGCAAATATAAATATTGAGTGAGATTTTGTAAGATTTCAATTACTCTTTTGCAGAGAGGCTAGTACAGCACTGAAAGGAGAACTGAAATTCCAAGGCTGAAAGTTATTTTCCTTACAGCCCTTTGAGATGTTACCTGTTTGTATATTCAAAGCAGAGGGGACGTACATAAGCCTGAGGTAGCTGAGCTATGAGCATGCACACAAATTTCTACTGCTTGCACCTACACTCCGGATATAGAGGGTAACAACAGGCCTACGTGCAACAGCTCTCCTGAACTACAGCACGCCTCCCGTCTGGCTGGGCTATGAGAAGATGGAGAGAGAAGGCACATCATACAGTGTTTACATGGACAACTGATCTGAAAAAAATTCAGTTCCAGCAAGAAAAAAACCCAACTCTCCTTTCTTCTCTGAGCAACCGTTCCTCCTGCTTATTCCTTCTGCTCTGCACACCCAGGCTGTGGCATCTCAGGACCCTCTAATTGTCTACAAGAGCCCTCTTTCAAATGCAGCACCAGCTCTGGAATGTTTTGTAGCACAACTTTTTAAAATGGGAAACAAAACTACCAGGGGCATTACTGGTGGAAGAGATGGGATAAAGAAGATGTAGTTCTCAAGTTACATCTCCATGCAGCAAAGGAGTGAAAAAGTGCACAGCAGACACATCACTGAGATAGGTAGCCTGCTCTAGATTCCCTGTGGAAAGTCACAGAGTGTCATAGCAAAACTCTACAGTTACATAAAAATGTGCTCCAAGAGCACTCACCAGCAAAAATCACTCAAGGAAGGAGTTTTGAGTTTGAGTTTATTGCAGTCTGCCTATTTCCTCCGGCAAAGCGTCATGCAATTTCTGGTAGATCTCATCATAGGTTTGTACCTAAAATGCATCTAAAGATTCAGGCAGACCTTCAGACTCAGCTGCAATGCTTTTCTAGCCCCAGTCTTTATCTGTTCATCTGGCTTTAGCCAGATCATGTCTGATTATCATCCAACGATTGATTATTAATTAAGAGGAGAAAACTCTGCAGCCACTACATATCTAGATTATTAAAAGTGCAAGGAAGGACAAAAGCAGCCACAGAGGATAGATGAGCAGTTCTTAGCCTTCCTTCCAAGCAATGAGAGACAGACAGCTGTTAGTGGGTCCCCACAGGAAATATCCTATGGCTGTCTTGAAACATTACGTGCTGCTGTAGTCTAGAGTTCCCAACACATGTGTTGGGCTCCCAGTGAACTGCTGAAGGTATCTGTGGTTTCCACCAGATCTAGGACTGGAAAAATTCACCTATGACATTTAAATTTCACTGGACAGCAAAAAAACCCTAAATAAATGCCTGATTTAAAAAAAAAAAAGAAACTCTCAACTCCCCAAAAACTTAAAAACCCACAGAGTAAAACTTTAGATTTAATATTACATTTAATAATTTAATGTAATCTCTTAAAAAGAGCACAAACTTTAAAGATGCACTAAAAACGTGTCTATATAGCTCCTTAACTATAGCTCTCCTACAAGAGTCGATATTCTTAATTTAAATTTTGAGGTTTTTTTCAACACATACTTCAAATAAAAGATGTGGCCAAGCCCCGCGGAATGCTAAAACTGGTGTTAAATAAAAAAAGGAAGCGTAAGTTATTATAGATATTACTTTACTACAGGATAACTTAAAATACCTAAACACTAGGCATTACTTTGAAGATGCACTTTCACTGCTCCCCTCTGACTTTGCAGCAGGACCATAATTTTTTTTTGAAGCTGATTTTTAGAGTTGAAGTGTAATTCATTTTGCTTTTATTTTAAGGGGGCAAAGAGGAAAAAAAGACATTTCTAATCTCACAAGCAAAGCCCGAAGTTGATCTTTGTTGCATTTATTAGGAAATGTAAATGATTTCACATGACCACAAAAATATTTATGGAAGACCACTCCCAAAAAGTTTCACACCTAAACCACTTTCCCATTCTATATTAATTCATTTCAATTCAAGTGTGATCTGGCAAATAAGAATTCTATGGAATACCTGCTTTGGTATCTGTCCAAAGTTATTAATGAATCCTATGGTAGCTGTCTCTTTTAATGGATCATTGATGTTATATATGTCCACTTGCCCCTCATAGAAGAGATGGTGAAAGACATTTACAGCTTCTACTGCAGCAGGACCTTGCTGTTTATAGCCAAATATTAAGTCAATCCACTCATGCAGACGTGCGCTCACAAAGTCACATTCCAGAGCCTGAAATTCGAAGCGGAAACATTAAAACTAGCTGTATCGGTCATCAGTTGAGTCTACTACACCTGCCACAGAGAAGAAAATGCAGAATATATTTTGACACACTCTTGTTACGTTTTATAAAGCTTTTCATTGAAGTGAGTCGTGCCTCAATGTACTCCCTAGCCAAAAATCAAGGGGAGGAAACACTGGTTCTATGGACCTTTGCAACAATTAGCCACTGACCCAGAACTCATGGACTGGCTAGTAGCTATCACTGCATGAATCAAGCTTAGATTAATATGCAGTGGAAAGTCCCAACTGATGTTTTCTATTGTCATTAAAATGCAAATTACCTCCCGATGAACTCTGATAAATTCACGAGGATCTCCTTTTGCCCATGGCGGGAGTATTACATCACCAAGTTTAGTGCCATTTTGTTTGCAACCTATTAAAACAAGAAAAAAAGAAAAATTTGGAGAGAAGCACCAAAACTGCTGCAACAGAAATACTGAAAAAAAAAAATTAAAAAAATCAAATTCTAACATCTTTCCTTTATAAAGTAAGCCATTTCAGTATTTTCTTTAAAATACTGTGTTGCTTTTTCATGTAAGATTGCTCACAGGAGGAAGAATTCAAATATTCCTTGAGAAGACTTTTGAAGATGATGATAGTATTTCAGCGTATGCTCTTCAAAACAAACATTACCCTTCTAGATAGAGGTGTTGATTAGATTATTCGTCCTCAGTCTTCACAACTTCATAACGTACAGTCTGAACTCAAAACCTTTATGTTTCCCCATGAAGTGTTCTTGGAACATGATTATTTTGTCTTTTTCTATTTCAGTAAATTTCTGCTTTTCTCCCCCTGTCATGGGGAAGACCCACTGCAGTGCATGAAAGCTGAAGAAAACAACAGCCAGTAAAATCACTGCACTCACAGCACAACCAGAATCTTGTTCTGTCAGTTTAGCTTGCACCTAATTAGCCAACCCTGCCACAGATAGCAGCTGTCCATTTTGCACCCAGAGGAATCAGCACAGGAAGGTTCATTTTCTTATCTCTTTTCTACTTCCTTATTCTTATTCTGAGGAAACTTGGAATAAATGTGCTTGCCCCAATTTAAGAGAGGACATAATTGCCTGTATTTGGGATCTGTTTAGTATGCATATACCAATGGCATGTCAATTCAGTATACTTTGAAGAAAATAAATCCCAGTATAAGACAATGTAACAGCAAACTCTACTCAGAAGCCTTGGTGGAACAGTATTTCATCCCAGGATTTATTTTCCTCACAATACAAACATTCTGGATTCCCCTGGGCATGGTCTGGCCACACACATTCAACTGGGTCCCAGATAGCCCCCTTCCCACTCTGAATATTAAATGGTGGCATGATGCGATTACTAAAAATGTATTTGTTAAGATTTCACAGTTATATTCTCGTTTTGTTGCTTATTGCCAAGTAACAATTCCACACTTCCTGTTAGCTCAGAGTTACCAACAAATTTCCAAGTTTACAAAGGTACATAAGTACTATGTACATTGCTCCAACAGAAACATTGCTTGCATCACCAGACTTTCAATCTTCCTCTCTTTTTATCTGGTGGAAGGGGAGCACGACTGCTACAAAGTAACATAATCAAAAGTATCACACAATGTTTGACAGTTGCTCATAACGAAACCTTTTCTACCGTTGCTCCAAATGCTCAATGAAGAATTTCTAGGACTCTGATGGTCACAGTCCAAAATTATCAGATACAGAGCTAAGTGGACAAGACCTCAACATTTTTCTGGTAATGGCCATATCCTTCTGTGTGAAATACACTTGGGAGAGGTTTTGCAGGGTGTTCTTTTGGGTTTTCTTTTCTTTTTGTAAGGTTGTGCTTCCAATCTCTTACAATACATTTTGAATAAAGGATTTGAGGCCATTAAAACCTATGACCTGATTAATCTTTATTATTGCTATTAGATTCACAGCACAGAGCTCAGAAAATAAGAGTTCAATGCCATACATACTAAGGAACATGTATCCTCTATGGCCGATAGGTGTGAAATTTGACTCCTGTTGAATAAATCTCTCTCACAAAAGCTAACTGCAACATTTCAACAAAACCTTTAGCAATACTTTAAGAGAAAGTTCTAAAAGTGAAGATTGTCAAAAGAGATTTTGCAAAGCTTAAAAAAATGTGTAAAAAAGATGGTGTAGGAAGTTACATGGAGAAAAATGCAAACCAGAGAGACTCCAAGTAAAACATGATTAACTTCGTATTTTGAACTGGTAAAAAACCAAAAATCAACTAAAACCCACCACTCCAAACAAAAATCCTTTTAGGGTATTTCACTGTCTTGTTCAGCAATTCCCAGAACAAACTTTAACTGCTTAAAATGAACATTCGCTCCTTGAGAAAATCTTAAGTCTGATAAATCTGAAAAAATAAATCTGAGGTATGGCAGAGGAAATAAGAATTCCTGCTACACTCTTCCCAATGAAACCATAAGTTCTGAATCATTCAGACTTTCAAATATAACACCAAACAAACATGTAGTATCAGTAAATACCAGAAGTAGTCTTGCTTATGCTTTCATGTCATAATGTGCGAGTCACCTATCATTTTCTCATGCAGTTAAACAGATCTTTTTCTGTCCATATGATGAGCACTTTTCTCATGTTAAACTGTCTGGCACCGCTCTTGCACTTGTAGCAATGCTATCAAGCTCTTTCTGCCTACCTAGGTCAAAATTGTTTGAATTGAGCAAGAACTCGGGGAGGTAGAAGAACTCTGGGATGAGCTCCTTCACATCTGCCATGTTGTGCTTCGATGCTGAATACCAAGCCTCCCGCACACTGTGAAACATTCGGTCAGCCAGGTCAAAGTGACCACCCTGTGGGACAGAGCAAGGATCAAGTCAGCATCAGAGCATATCTCGCACAGCAAATTTTGCCAAGGCGGCAAATGAGAACATCCTCTGCCTAATAAATACACTCTACAACACAGCATATTTAGTACCCTAACACAACGGTTTTAAACAGCTGCATTACTTCCTGGTACACAGTAATAGCAAACATAAAGCACCGAGATACAGATATACAGAATTTCAACAAGAGAGTCATCTAGTCCTATTTCCTATTAGTCTCTTCCAGAGAAACACAAATACTTTTGCCTGATGGTTTCTGTCTAGCAAAATATTTGAAACGAAATGTTACAAACCCCATTACCCAAAGTGGCAAACAATTCTAGGCTCCGCAAATGTTTATTTTAACATTCAATACTAAAATGGCTCTTTGGATAGACATATTTGTTTAAAATAACAATCTTGCAACACCTCCAGCACAGAATTAAACAACTGGCATGATTCTTTCAACAACAGGCAAATAAAGTATGATGAGTAAAGTATTTTTCACAATAAAACTTGCTTTGGTTTTTGTCTGCTGATATTTTGTTCTACATACATTTAGAAAAATGTTCAAATTTCAAGAAAAAAAGGTGAATTCCATTACATCTTTTACAAAGAAACATCAAAAACCTTCCAGGCAATAACAACTCTGCTAACAATATTTCTTCTACCATATTTGATGGAAACAAAGCCAGTTGAGTGTATTTTTCACCTAGGCCTCAAATGTACAGCAGGAAAGAAACACAAAGTGAGGTGATCTAATTTTTACCTGTAACCGTAAGAAAATCTGAGTAAAA
Source organism: Steatornis caripensis (assembly GCA_013398225.1). Taxonomy (NCBI): domain Eukaryota; kingdom Metazoa; phylum Chordata; class Aves; order Caprimulgiformes; family Steatornithidae; genus Steatornis; species Steatornis caripensis. The sequence goes on from VZSC01004829.1 coordinate 77,846, forward strand.
GGCTCCATCCGGACAAGATAAGAAGCCACTATCATGGCCGATGAATAGTGGGTCCCATAGTGATAAGCTGGAGTTTCCCCTGTAGAAGATTAAAAATCATAAACATAGAACAAATAAAGCAGTTAGTTGACAGAATCAGTACTAATTGAAAACAAAAATTAATTACTGCTGCATTTTAATTACTCTGTGAACTTGGACACATTTAAAATTGGAATTTGTAGTTTTCACTCTTGAGACTCTGAAATCTTTATGTTTTGTCACAGCTACCACTTGAGTTTTGGCTGCAGTCCAGTAGCCCTAATTGAAAGTGCTTCTGCAGAGCAATACTCAATGGTTAGTCGTTTTTTATTTTAACTAATTGAAATGTTGCAGTGCAGCTATGGTGGTTTCTGCTGAAGAAAAATTTCATTTTTTTTTACTTTTAGTCTTATTCATTACTGTGGGATTGAAGGATGGGCAGAAATACATCTCAGAATTGTGGGCTACAGATTTTGTACAGCTTTTACTTTCTTAATTTCGTGGCAAAAAGTCTGTATAAATACATTTAGAACATACTGATGCATTTCTAGAAATGAACATCTTTGCTACCTGCTGTTGTTTAGAACACACCGATACATTTCTAGAAATGAATGTCTTTGCCATCTGCTGTTGTTTGATACAGAACAGCACTGCAGTAGTTAAACAGGTTTGTGTCTTCAATAAAAGCACATAAGAAATGTATCACATAATAGCTGCCTTGTCAAACACACTAGTTTTATTTTCAATATATAAGGAAGCTCTAACATCAAGAATACATAACTTATTTGCATCTCATTCTGAGTTTTTTTAAGCTAAGAAAATGCCGTTTTCTTAGCAAAACCCCCATGCATTACTATAAGAAATGAAAAAACAAGAGCACTGCTAATGCAGAAGTATTCCCATTCCTTTGTACAACTTATTTTCTTGCAGACAGCCGGTCGTGTGCTTCATCTGCCTTCCCATTTTAGCGTTTAGACAATGTTAAACTGTTCCAAATGGGCAATTGTTTTGTTTCTATTTTCACATATAAACAAAAGCTGTCATTCAGATTTAAAACAACAAGAAAATCAATGCCCTTTTGTTCTAATTTAGCACTTGTTGGAAAGTCACTAAAAACCATGGGAGAGTTCTGTATATCCACATCCAGACCTCTTGACCCACAATATAAAAATCCATGACTCCCTCCCATCATGTGACAGGCACATGTTCCTCTACTCTTCCTGCAGGATGTATCATTACTCACCATTGGGATCTTCCCAGTCTTTGTATCGTTTCTTGTACTGGGCTAACCTGTCTTCTGTTTGAGCTCCCATGGGCTTGGCCAGGTTTCTGAATGTCTTGGGATTTGTAAGATCCAGTTCCTTTAAAAGTAAAACAGACACCAATTTTATTAAAACAAAAAAAAAAAAACCCCACAACCCAAAACCTGAACAAACCCTTTCAACACTGCTGATCACCATGTTTAACACCACATACCTCCTAAGGCTGTCATCTTTGTTTCCTACACACACAGCAGGTGCGATGTTGGATATGTTTAAAACAGTCCCTCAGTCTGATCTAAGAGAGTCAGTGTTTTTATATTTTTATAAGTCACTTCTGGGCTCTGGATAATTTTTGTACTCCTCCCCTCACCCTGTTCCTCAAGTCCTCCTAATTCTGTTCTTGACATGCACCTTAACAATATTTTATGTTATGGTCTGGCTGGAGCAATGACTGCCCACAAGAGCATTAATAGGATGTTTCATCTTTGTCAAAAGATGGGGAGGGGGTTCAGATTTCATAGTAGCCCCTACCACAGTCTTTCGGACAAGCATGCTTTCTCTGTGCATAAAGTCCTTCAGGACATTCAGTAGAAAGCTAACACAAAGACTTACAGGAACTGCTTGCAACACAGAGAGGCATCTGCCTTAGAACAAGCTATGTATCCCAGCCCTCACCTATGCACAGTCCAATAACATCTGTAAAATCAGCACAGGCAAAGACTTGCCCACATGGGACAGTCAAGAATCTCTAATAGCCTACCCAATGATAACTGTGAGGAACATTACAAAATACATTAAAGAAACAACTGGCAATAAATATAAGCCTCGGTTTAACCTAGGCAGTATGAGTCAGCTGTAATATTTGCAAAACCTCTAACATATAAAAGACTACTGACAAGGCATTTTATTTACCTCTGAATCATAGTCTGCCAGGATCCAGGGGAAGACGGGGTACTGCATGAGATCATTATAGGATCTGCCCGCCAGAGTGTTTAAGTGCATCAGGTACTGGAAGTTACTGATTTCTCCTCTCTTAAGAAAGACAGATAACAGCACTGTAAAGCGTTCACTTCACAACAATCAAATGTCTATCCTGCCAGACTCTCAAAGCGTTCAGCTCTCTCCAAACATACAAAACTTACTTCAATATTACAATGCTCACTGTGCTTTTACTACAGTCCCTTCTCTTGCATTTTCAATGGTAGAATCATTTCCTACTTGATGATCATATCATGAAATACTATAAAGTAAAATGCTGAGATACATGTTCTATAGTAGTGCATCCTCTATCTGAACAGGTGGAATATAACTTATGTGCACTGATTAATTATGTATTGCTACAAAATGTGGAATTTAATACAAAAAACTCATGAAGTTTTCATACTTACTTCCCATCTTTGAGTAACAGATTTTTCTCCCACTAAAGTGCTAAGCAAGCCAGACCTAATGGAAAGAAGGAATTGCATTTTCTGACTTGGCAGTAAGATCTGGGTTACAACTTCACAAGACAATCCAAAGTTTTAAGATTAAAACTTGTAACAATTAGAAAAACAGGGCTTTGTTTCTTTTTGCTTTAGCCGTGCTTTTTTTTACTTCTAAACACAGACTGTAAAATTATGCACATTAATTACGCAGTTCAGTGCAAGCACAAATGTATCTAACATGCTGCTGATGAGGAAAATACCTTTAACAACTTGGCCAAATCTAATGGCTTTGGCACTCCAATTCCTTTCAGAACACATCTATATAACGATAACGTTAATCCTGATAGCATGTATTAATTAGTAAGAAGATATACCAATGCTGCCAATGATATTAGTACATTTAAAATAACTGGAGTGCAACATGACTAGTTACGTATCTTGGTAATGCCCAATTTTTGACTGTAATATAAGCAGCATCTATTTGAAACTGATGAGCCATACAGCTTGTGAGGAACAGAATCACCTACCCTTGCTCTACGCTGGTGTTTGGTCTCTGCCCAGACACTGACTCCGAACTGTCAGTTAGAGAAGGCACCACAGCCAAAAACCTGCATTAGCAGTTAAAAGGAGATTAATATTAGTGTTTCTGTTCTTGGTACATCCTCTCCTTAGAAATAGAGTGCATTTAATACAGTTACAGACTTTGTTTTGAGCAGCTATGTAACATCTTCAACAAAACTGGAACGACCCTTTTCTCACTGAACACATATCGCAAGTTTCACATCCAGGCATTAGCACTTCCTAGTCAATCTTTGATGCAGCACTAAGTTGCTATCAGGTTCTCCACTGCTTAACACCCGTCGCTCTTGCAATCTGCTTCTGGTTGTTAGGTCACTGTAGGCTCAAATATGGCTCAACACAGATATTTGCAAATATTCAGATTAAATATTCTAACTTATTTTACAATACCTTTGATAAACTTTGTTTCGAACCCCTTTTTGGAAAGCTAGAAGATAGTTCCGTCCATCTCCTGAGAAAACTTCAATTGCGATTGGCTGAAAACAAAGAGGACAAACCCATGTCAACACTAACACGTTTGATCATCACCTCTGAAGGTCAGGTGCAGACAAGTTTAATCATACTGTACTACATCTCACACCAAATTATGGTGAAGCAGACTTTGCTTAGTGCGGCCAGATGTTTTATTTTCAGAACACTAAAATTCACTAATACACCCAATAAACTAAACCATGGTAAGCCAAATGTTCAAACAATGATGCTCAACTTAAGCACTTTAATTTCAACCCAGTGACTAACTTCACTTTCAAACACTGATCAGTTATGTATTTATTCCACTTTCTAAAAATGACGTTGTCAAAAAATTCCAAAGCTGGCTCCTAAATACAAATATGGTGTCTAAGTTACCTGCAAAAGGTATCTTCTTTTATGTACTTCCTTGATATCTTCATATGCAAAAATGCTGCATGTTCTTTTGAGTTGACTTGGACCTTGTCTTGCTCCCCTAGGTATGATTGGCTCATGCATCCTGTAAATGAGCATAAACAGGCAAGAGGGAAGGTAATTAAAAAGAAGATAAAATAATTATTCTCTCATATGAGACACCAGTTACAGAAACAGCTCATTTTCACAACATACCATATTACATTGAGTAATATGTGAGCACAGAGGAAACTGCTCCTGAGCTCTTTTTGAATCTGACATTATTTTGGAGTTGACTCCTCAAAAATTTAATGAAATAATTATTGTTCAGCTATTAAAGATTGAGCAAACTCTCTATTAGTCTACTCACTTTGGAGGCAGTGTCTCAATATCCCGTATTTCTCTGGTGGCTGTCATGGTAAATCCGTCAATGACATAGAAGTGCTCTTTCCCAAAGAGAAGCAGCCCTTCACTGGTGTCAAGGCCCTGAACCCGAGCACAGCGGTACATATGCTGAATCTGTAATGCAAAGCAGGCACTTAGCAAAAGCAGCTTAATGAGCTCAGGCTCAGACCATTGCTTTGTTATAACAAGGCCTATACACCGTTTTATCACTTGTAGATACAGCAAAAATTCTGCAATTTTTTTTCCTTAATCAGAAATATACCTAACATCCATGATTAGCAGTTGGGAAGGAGTTAAATAAAGCCTCCTCTGTACAATATAGATTTATATATTCACCAACTTATCCACTTGCACCATGCTTCTTGAGCATATTTTATAACACTTGACTATGATCCCCAATGTATTTACTGGTATACTGCAGATGGACATAGTCTGAAAAACCAAATATGCAGCAGAGTCGTTTAACACTGTGGTTTCATTCTAATGAAGGGAACAATTAATTATAGACAGTCTGCCAACTTCAATATTTACATTTTCAACATGCATTTTCTGTCTGGACTCATTAAGTTGACAGGATAATAATCCAAGTGTGGGATAGCTTGCAGCTTTCATTTCAGGACAGTTTCTTTTTTCCCTAGCAGGCAGAAGGAAAGAAAGAGAATGTTTCCAGTACATGGTTTTCAGCTCAGGACCTCTTTGAACCAGAACAGACATTTGGTTTCAAGGAAGAAGCTGATCAAATACTAAGCAAATTCAGCTGTAGATCATGGAAGGTATTTAAGACATTTATTTATGCTTGTGTCCTGGGTTCGGCTATGATAGAGTGAATTTTCCCCAGAACGCTGGGAGGGGGGTAGCCGACCCAAAGCAGCCAAGCAGGTATTCGATACCACTGCCGTCACGCCCAGTCCTTAGCCGGGGGGGCTGGCCGGGCAAGGCGCGGGAAGTGAGGCCGGGAAGGGGACGCGAGGCCAGGAAGGGCGCGGGGCGGCTCAGGTTCCTGTTCCGGATGGTGAGCGCTTGTGCTGTGTATCACTCGTTTGTATTTTTCTCTTGTTAGCATTATAGTTGTTATTGTTACTGTTCTGTCTCTCTCTGTGCTGTTGCATTAAACTGTCCTTATCTCAACCCATGAGGGCTGCCCCTTTCTCTGCTGATACTCCTCCCCGTCCCGGTGGGCGGGGTGTGTGTGTGTGTGTGTGTGTGTGTGTGTGTGTGTGCAGTGAGCGAGCGGCTGCGTGGTTCTTTGTTGCCGGCTGGGCTCAAACCACGACAGCTTGTGACATATAATGCAGAAATTCCAATACAGTAAGCGCTTAGTGTACACAGTACCTTCTCTCCTTCAAGAAGCCGAAGTAGAGTTGTATTGTCAGTCTTCTCCTCTTCATCAATCGAATTCCCCTCAACAATTTGATCCTGTGATTGGTCCTGGTTCTCATCGTCTCCTCCATCAGGAGCAGAGCGAGATCGTTTCAGGGGAGGCTTCACCAGGCCTGGAAAAGAGGAACAGAGGTAGATAAATAAAAATTTGACACATAAAAATCCACTTCATAAAACCAAGTTAACTTTGAAATTATTGATCCAATGCTAATACAGAAAAATAAGAGTTCTACAGGATCCTTACCTTAATGCAAATGCATGAGAAGACATAAAGGCAGATAAATTTAAAGACGACAGTTCAGGACAGAACAAATGATCTAACCTTTGACTCTTGCAATAGTGTCCTCCCCGTGTTCTGGCTCCTGTTGAGTTGTTTCACCCACTGTATTCTCTTCTATAGCATCCTGAAAGACCGCAGGATTTCCAGAAGCCAGGCGCATGTAGTACTCCTTACTGTCATAACTTATAGCTCTTCGGTAACGAGCAGGTTTCTTAGAAATGAAGAAATTGCTTGTCAGTCAACTCCTCGCTTACTACAGTGAATGTGTTCCAGGAATACTGTGTGCAGCACAGTGCATGCCCATCAAGTGTTTTGTGCGTGCTCAGTCATACAGCAACACATACAGAAACAGACTCTTCAGCAGATCTAATCTGTCAGCTAATTTGCAAGGGAGCTACTCAGCCACTCAAGTAATAATGGGGTTGCAGAAACATCTGCAGATAAACCTACAACAAGGGAAATAAGAAGTGCAGCCAGTATGTTATGAACTGCCACAAAAGGCTGGGATACTTGTGCTTAAGACTGATAGACCTGATGGCCATTTTGTCATCTTTCATAACTCCCTACAACATATGCAGCTTATTCATTAGCCAGTTGACTTTTCTGCTAGGCAATAATTTGAATAAAAAATTGCCTCAAGGAAAGATACAGATGTGGAAGTTGATATGAAGTAAAAGCAGCCACGGATGGGCTTTAAGGCTCAGAAATTCTTAATTAATTTAGTTGTTTCCTTTTTAGTAAAGACACTGACAGTTTGTGGGCAGGAGATCAGCACAGTAGCATCCATTTAACCAAAGTAATGCTTCAAGCACTGTTTGTATCTTTGGGTGATGACAACAGTTTATGATACATTTCATTATGGCGGTGGTGTGGTGGTTTTTTGGTTTTGGGGGTTTATTTTTGTTTTGTTTAGGGTTGGTTTTATTAAGAGGGTTTTGTGTTTGTTCCTCCCCCCCCCTTTTCCCGTCCTGTCCCCCACTACAGGCTAATTCTAATGTTCCTCACTTGTTTATGGAGGTAACATTCAAATCAAAGTAAGTACTAAATGAGGACAACAAATATGTCAAGAATGATCACAGGAGATACAGGTTAAGATAAAAGACGTATTAAAGAGCGAAGAGCCTTTCCAAAATTAGAACACACAGATACACATGGATAATGAAAACCCATTGATCTTATACTGCAGTTGAAAATTTTCTTCTCCAACTACGGTTTAACCCCACTCTCAAACTCTAGAAAGCTTTGTGATTACATTCAGTTCTCCACCACAAATAATTTTTTATAGCATTATTTCCCATGAAGTTCAAAATCAGATTTGGATAATTACAAAATATTATTATAATAAATCCAGTTCAATGCTTTACATTATGTAGAATTGTAGAATATCACTGCCATTTCAGTCATGATTTTCCGTTGTCCACTTTTGCAGTAATAGCTGGAAACACATATTGTGATTTTTTTTTTTTCCATCTGTATGATAGTGTAGTAGGAAAGTAAATGACTCATAAAATGAAACTAGCATTATTACAAGTGGATGCTTGGGATGATGAACAGATTAAGATCAGCAACACATAGATTTATTATTTCAGGTCAAATTGGCTGCCCCCAAAATAGAAAATTTAAGGCACTGTCATCTAATTTGCTCACTTATGTTCATATAAGCGTTCACTCCTTATTATCACAAAAATGCCACTTAAATGATGTTTAAAACCTCTGTTGAAACAACTTACATATAGCCTACAAAGAGAAATCCTAACTAGCACTACTAATATGAAGAAAGGAAAATACTAACAATTTATATTAGATACTCTGTATAAAGGAATTACTTTCATTTATTTGTATTAGTTTATTGTTGAATGTAATTCAAAATGAGTGAATGCACATTACACATTGTACTTAGTGATGGGCAAGACTGCGAATGTAACTAACAGAGAAGCAGCATAATACTGAAATGCTTGCAGAGCAGCCATTTTCAAACAAGTCTTATTTTCATGGTTTTTGAACAAATGTATATATTTCATTAACAGTAAAAACGAGAAGAGTCAGCTAAGACAAATTTAATCTGGGGTCTAACAAAAGCAGGCCTGTTACAGCCCGTTATGGTCAAAAAGGAGAAAAACTGTCCACCAGATCCTCTCTTAGAAACACTTACTTTCCCAGTAAGTGCTTCCAAGTGACCGTGTTGCCCATTACTAAATGCGTTCCACCAACCATTAGTTCAGATTCCAAAGCCACAACACTTCACACAGTGAGAACAGTGATAGCACAGCCCAACACAGCCTGTTAGTGTGCAGCAAAGAAGGTAAGATCTACAGAAAGTTTTATTAGGTTAAGGCTGAAGAGAGCACAGTAACATCTTCTAACATGATTACTGAAAAACCCTTTAGGCCTGGAAATATTTATTGAAAGAGCAAGTTGAAAGCCAAACGTAGAAGCCTTGTTAAGATTGCCTAACATGCAGAAGGAAAAAAGTTGTATTTCTTTTACATTCTTTCAGTCAGTGTACTTGTTTCTTTACCTTTTGAGGAATGGTATCATCAGATGTCTCAGGAAGTCTACTTGAGAAGTCAGACTGAAAACAGGGCATCAGTTATATAAGCATCAGAGAAAGAATACTTTTGAGAAGAATGTATGATGGCATGTTCTCCACTTCATGTGAATTAGACTGTCACTACAGCTATTGTGGGTCAGATTGTAAGCAGACAAATATACTTAGTGGTTTAAAACTGGTTGAATGCTATTTTTTGTTTGCTTGTTTTAAGTACTTTGACACTCAATTGGAGAAGAGAAATCCTGTACGCATACACACATGCCTAGAAAGACACAATAAAGACTGCTCCATTTCTTTAAAATGGTGTTCCAAAATTAACAGGAACTATATGCCAAGCTTTCAAAGGCCATGAGCATTTCTGCTACACAGCCCACACTCATATTTGCGGATGGATGAGAGTACATTTCACAAACGCACCCAAACCAAGACCTGTAGCCTGCTTGGTTTTTTCTTTTTTGTCAGATCACTGTTTACCATGTTATCTAGCATAAAGCTGAGAGAACCCAGACTGAAACCTCCCATAGTTATGGTACTTCTTAGCCTCTAGAGGCTTGTGAAGATGCCTCTGCTGTTCACTGGCATGATCACTTAGCTGACACAAGCACACCTCATCTTATTTGCAATTGCTAGCCTTTGAGTTCACTTAGTTTTGAGCCGCATGATTCAGTCTCTTCTGTAAATATACTATGAGCAACAACTGGACCTTACCAACCGTTTAGGACCTGCAGACAGAATACCAGGTAATATCAACAGAGCAAGACATGTTTCTTCAGGAAAAACAAACAATAAATACGGATTTTACAACAGGGCATAAATCACCCACCACAAAATCTTGACTACTTACCAGCAAGTTTGCTTCTTGCTCAGCTTCAGGCATGTAGGGATACTGAATATAAAACATGTCATTTCGCACCATCTTTTTCCTCATTCTGCAGGGACCCTCAGTCATCTCCAACATCCACTTGTCAAGATGGGAACCAATGGGGGGACCCCACAAACCTCGCTCTCGTAGTAACTCATATTCAATTTGAGACCACTCTTCTGTCACATATTTTAATGCATTCTGCTGACGCTGAATACAAAGACATTTGTATATGCATCAGGAGTGATGTTTTTAAGCCTGTCTCTGATACGAGCAGAGACATTTTCACTACGTTAGAGAAAAACGTGTAATAATTCATAATTCTAGTAGCATTTTCTAGTACATCTTAATGAGATTTCCAGTGTCAGTTACCATAAACGCAGGGTTCATATTGTAATCTTCTCAACAAAAAAGGAAAAAAAAGATAAAAGCTCCGGTTTTGGTTTGTATCATTAATTGCAAATATGAAAAGAAATGTAACACTAAGCCACTGATTTTGAGAACAGATTTTAAGAAAACTAAAATTGTTCTGGAGCATATATAAGCATCTGCTTATATTTACACTGGTGAGAAAAGTTAAAACACCACCAAACTGCTTAATTTAACTAATTGTTTTCAATAACTTGTTTCTCTCAGAAGAAGATTTCTTAGATTTTTAGCATGCAGCTCAGCAACCAGTTTGAACCAAAGGTCTTTGGGGATGTTTGGAAGAAACAGCAGGGCGCAATGATTTCATTCTGGAAGTCACAGAGCAGTCACTTTCTATCATTGCATTATTTGGGACAGGTACCATAAAATTTTCTTTGTGTTACTATAAAAGTAGAGTTTGTACACAATGCTTCAGAAAGACAGCATATTCTAGCATATTTCCAATCTCTCTCTCTCTTTTCTTTTTTTACACTTCCAAGGAAACACTACGTAAGCTTCTGGAAAAAAAAATTAAGATTTAACTTATGTAATACTGCTACAAGAGTTTTCATCTACAACCAGATCAAAACATGTTTATTTGATTGCATGTAAAAAACCCTTTAAAATAACAACTGTATCTAAACACTCAAGCATTTCACCAATGACAATCTAATATTTCACAAATCCCATACTGAGAAATGGGATTGGTATAACCTAACAGGTCAAAATATCAGTGTCAGTTAATCATCTGAACCATACCTCCTGATATTCTTTATACTGCATATCAACCAGGTCCCGAACCACTGCAATGTGAGTAAACATCCACTGGGAAATTTCCTAATACAAAGGTAAGAGGACAGAATGACATTTTATAAAAGCAGGTTTTGTTTGAATGAAAAGTCTATGAATACATCACCTTGCTAAACTTGCTCAGAAAGTATAGTTTCTTAAAAAAAAAAAAAAGACTTTAGGTGATGAATTTCAAACTACTGCATGCAACAGTATTTAAGGTTTTATTTTGTTTGGTGGGTTTTTTCGTGTTTTTTTTTTTTTTTTTTTTTTAAAAAGGCAGCT
>VZSC01004829.1:89042-104648 GCA_013398225.1 Steatornis caripensis
TTTTTTTTTTTTTTTTTTTTTAAAAAGGCAGTGAATTCATGTATGGAAATATCCTTTAAAAGAAACTGGCAAACATTTGGAAAATGTTCCAAACACATGACAGAACATTCCCAAACAGTCAAAGATTGGTACTGACAAATATTGCTTCTCCCTATTTCCTTTTAAGTAATACTTCGTGGATGCTGCATACTTTGTTGGAAATCCTCAAGACACCCAGCACTCCTCATTCTGCAACAGGTATTGCAATATACCTGTTTTCACTTAATGCTCCTCTACTGATACAGCCAGCAATGGTTCCTGCCAGCTCAGTTTGTGAGTTTCTTCCTTTTCATCTTAATGTGTATGCCTGCTCACCAGGAAAAGGACTGAGAGCACTGAGAATTCTTTATTTTATCCAAGCCACTGAATAATTTTCGATCAGTAAGATAACTGGGAACCTATTTTTTTCCATGACACAAATAACTCCTGATTAAGTCAACAGGAGTTATAAATTTCCTTGTGGCAGGAATATACTTGCCCCTCTTGACCCAACATCTCCCCAGTGTTTCAAGTGTTAAATAAATTAAGAACACAATCCTCCAAAACTTTCAAACGCCTCTCTTTCCTTTGTTTCCAATGCCTCAAATACTTCATACAAACTCCTTGCAACGCCCCACCAGGTGCTGTCCTACTGAGAGCACCACTGCTGTGCTACTCTCGTCTATTTTTTTTATTATTTTCTTTTTTAAGCAAGCAGATTTGTAAAGCAAATATCCAGTTCTACCATCACACAATCATTTTGCTGAGCTCTTCTCTGTAATACAACACAAACACTGCAAAGCATCATTTGTTTAGTCATGATACATACACATTCATATAAAGATTTTCCTAAACCACATAATCTTGGGAGCAGGATGGAAAAAAAGGACAAGCATCTATCTCACAGCTTCCATTTCAGAGCAGTATTGCAAATTGAATTTAAGACCCAGACTAGCAAAGCAATAAAGCATATATGTAACCAGAAGCAGCTGAGCAGTCTCACCAACAACAGAGTTTAATGCTTGGCTTAATGTTACAGACATATGCAAATGCACCTACTAGATGAGGACACGCAAGACGCTCAGTCTGGAAAAAGGGGAAAACCAAGCACCACATATCACTTCTCACTCCACAGGATTCCTTACATTGGTATATTTACCACAAAACCTGAACATACCTTTCTGAATTTCAGATTGCATGTTATTAATTGACAGAAATTACCTGTGTAGAGAGGTTGTGTTTATGGAGCCCACTCTCCTTGCGGTTTCTCCTGGAACCAGTTAGTTTAGAGAGGCCGAACCCACTGCTAACTCGTGAAAGTTTGGACTGTGTGGTTGGAACCAACGCCTCCCCTCTACTGATGCATTTCTTCTCATGAGCTGAAAAACAAAGAGTAAGCATTGGGAGCACTTTTCAGGTGGTGGGTTTTTTTTACTCTCCCTATTATAGTTGCTTTTTAAAATAGAATAACCTTTTCTGCTGCTTTAAAAAGGTAGGTGTTTTGGGGATTAGGGCTCGTGTGTGTATGTGGTGTTTTTTGTTTGTTTGGGGTTTATTGTTGTTATTTGTTTGTTTTAAGAGTGCCCAGCAGCACTCACATTCATGTCAAACATGATTTGTATGAGGAAAGATCCCCAAGTGAAATCTGGGAATTGCTTGCATTTTGAAATGAAGTATGACAAACAGAATTGTTATCAAAATTGAGGTCTGTGAGCTACGAATTCTGTCCTCAAATGAAGAGGTGAAAAACAGCTATGTATAAACAAAATCATCACCTAGCCTCTCTCTGCGCCCATCAACTTTTATTTTGCTGATTTAAATCCCTTACAAGATCGAGTGGGCATTCCAAAGAAGAGAGACAGCGTCTGGAGAAATACTTTTTTCTCAAAACAGTTACAAATACAACAGAATGTATATAATCTGCAATAGATACTAGCAAAAAAAAAAAAACAGTTGAACACTGTATCTGTACCCAAAAAGGAGCTACAATATGACCTCGCTAACCAATCTGGCAGCAAAAGTATGCTGTATGAAACGGAGAAGCTAGGTGCGCCTACTGCACCTTTTTGTGCACATACAGCCATCTCAGTTGATTGTCAAGTCCACAAGACTGGTGTGCTTACCTTAAAACTGAAGTAAAACAATTATAGTAGAGTTCAACTCTTTCAACAGTTTAACATTCTCCCAATATTTAGCTGATGGATCATACTGTACATCAGTTACCTTTGATTTAAAAGGTACACACTCACGTTCCTCACTGTTTCCTTAATTCACTCCACCTCTGGGCTTTTTTCTTCTTTTAAAACCACTACTACTTTCTTATAGCAACAATTTCTCCAAAGATCATTCTACTCAAAATATGTCTGCAACTATACTGATTATCAGTGAGATACTGGAAACTTAAGCAAACATCAGCCAGGGATAAAGCAAATCTAGAAATACAGAGATTGCAAAAACAAGTACTTCAAGTTTCCAAAAATGCTTTCTGTACATCAGGGTTAACCTCAATTACTTTAGAGCCATGTGACTATCAAAGTAGTCATGCCTATGGAAATTTATTATCTGCTGTCTAAACTCTTGCTAATTCAGTCCAGCAACAGTCGGCTTGCTTTATTACACGGGCACAGAGCTGACTTGTGCTTAATTTTTTGTCCAACTGGATTCCCAGGTCCTTTTCCTGCAAAGCTGCTTTCTATGCTGAACAGATTTCGCAGCCCAGAAGGAGAAGTCATAGTACCACTGCTGCTATAGGACTGTTCAGTCACACATTTCCAATCGTATCATCAGAGCTGGAGTTTGGAGGCTGTACCCAGATATGCTTAAGAGGGGTCTCCATCCCTGCCTGGCACATCCAATCCTGAGAATGGTAACACAGGTCCCCCCAGTCCAAGAGTTCACAGGAAGGAGCTAAGTGACTCCATCACTAATTCAGAACACACTATTTGGTGTGTGCTGACTCACAAACACTGGATGTTGTTGAGACTGCTGACTGTAGAATAAAGGCCCTGCTTGTAGTGGAGTGTAAGTATATCCTATACATGGTCAGTTTCTGAATGAGAGATGTTGAACAGTGACAGTTTAGAGCACTTACCACTACACAAAAGCTAAGCCCATATTAAAACATCCAGTGTGTATGGTTCACTTCAGGGAAATCTACCATTCAGGACAGATAAACCCTCAGTTACACTTACCCAAATGATTTTGCCAACACTTTAAACTTGCTTCCTCAATAAAAGGTCTTGCCACAGTTATATCCACTTGGCCACGATCATTGACAGGTAGCGTCACTTTGAAAACTTCTTCTAAGACCTGTTTTTTACTATGAATCAGCTCTGTCCACACTCTGTTTATGGCTTTTAAAAGGAGCTGACGACCTGCATAGGTACAAGATCACAAACAGCAGGCTTTCTACGGTGCTTATAGAACTAGTATTTTTACAGTAGTGAACGGAATAATTTTTGCAATTATATTCTAGTTTCTTGCCCTCATATGACTTGTGAAATGCCTTTGGCTAGACTATTTTTTTTGCCATTTATATGCTATTGGAAAGTACCTAGTAGTTAATTTTGGCAATTTTTTCTCTATGAATCTGAAACACTGGCTCTGATTAGTCATGATTCTTCTCCCACATCCATCTATTAAGAAAATGAGATTTAAAAGGTCTTATAGAAGCATATGTCTATATACACATATATAATTCCATACACACATTACACTAATATTTTTACATATGACTGTGTGCATAAGTACACACCTGTATAAATATTAAATATATACACGTAAGTAAAAAATATAAATCACTGAATCCTTTCATCCACAGCTAGTTCAGAAATTTCCTGAGGATGCCACTGAATAATAATTTCACATCTTATAACCATTATTTCTTACCTATGCTCAGGTAAGATCCAGCTGACACAAAACCATGATACACACTATTGCATTCAACTCAGTGCATATAAAGCAGTATTTCTAATTCTGATGCACGTCCAGAAAACAATGAAGAGGTCTTGCTATTTTAACTTATATAGTAACTTATCCCGGATATGTCTGCCTTGGTATTTCTAAGTGTTTTTTCATCTATTTTTAATTTTTTTTTTTTTCATACACCCTCCACCTCCACACACACCTAGCTCTGAGAGTAACTGGGGTAAAAGATCAGTGATGACAAAACAGAAGTGGCATTAGCAGACAACTGTGGCTTTGGCACTCTCAGATTACCTTCGCCGACATCTTGATTATAGACTCCATCTGGTTCTATATCAGAGGGTATCATAATGTGCCATGTTGTCATCCTGGCTTCTGCTTCCAATCCAAATCCATCAACGTTGCTATAAATACATAATGAATTAACAACTAGAAAAAAAACCCGAACCAGCTAAAGCATTTGATTCCCTGTGACAGTATCACAGAGATTAATACACGCTACTACAGCAACATATCTTCATCTCTGTTCACTTAAATTCTGATGATCTGCGGTCACAAGCTGAACTGAAAGTTTATGAAAAATGACACGCCATGTAGCTGGAGGAAGGCTGTAATATTTGAAGAAACACAAAACAGCTGAGTTCACAAGTAGAGAACACTAGGATTTCTGATGATGATGCTTCCCAAGTGTCTTTGGATGAAACACAAGTCATACATTGTTTTGGAAAGAAAAAACAAATAAGCCAAACAGGCATTTGCAGCAATGTAGAAAAGTGGGTGTCCTACAGCATTTGTCACGGCCATCTGATGTAATGTCTGACTGGACTTACTCAATGCTATAAATCCAAGTACTAAGATATGGAATTTATACAAAATGATTCAATAGACAATAAATCTAGTAACAGGCTTCTTTGACTATTAATTACTTAGCACCAGTGCTTCTTTCTACCTCGAAAACATTTCAAATTATCAGAGCATAGCAACAAAACGGTTAGACAAGCACATGTGTCAGTATTTTAAAATATCTCTGTAAAAGAATGTAAGCATGTTCTCTACACCTGGGCACTTCAAACCTAATTTTGTTCCAAAATGAATCACTTAAGCTTGCTTGCATTTCACTGGCTGGAAAGTTATGAACAGTTATCCAGAATTTGCTGATTTATTCAGAAGGGGAGTGTCATTACTAAGAGAGAACAGGTGGTTTTGAAACTTCATAGCCCTGGTTCTGGAATGAACTTACACCTGAGATATTTACCTTCCCATATGCAGATTAATCAAGCAGTGAGCTAGGCAACTGATGAACTCTTGATCGTGATTTCCAGGTCCCAAAATTAAGTTTCTGTTCACAGTAAGGACCCTTAGGGAATCAAGGAGAGCCACTTGCTGAGGAACAGTTTTGTGCGCCCTTGAGAACTGATACAAGATGGTCCTGTTCAGGCAGTGATAAATAGCATCCAGCGATAGTCCCTGAGATCTTCTTTTTGACTGATGTGAAGTAAAAAAACACGATCAGATAGTAGCAAAAAATCAATTTGCTGGCAGATAATGTTCCCCTGAATTGACCCATGCTCATTTTTCAAAATCAGTATTTTACTAGAAGTGTCAATGCCATTAATTTCAAGGACCCAAATAACATTAATACATGATGATACACTTCTAATTTTAACATGCTTTAACACACTTTAAGATGCTGCTGGAAAACTCTTCTACAAATCTCCAATAAAAGTATATGAGGAAGCTTTCCAAAAATGTCAAAGTAAATTTAGGAAGCTTCTCAAATTCACGTGAGGTAAATTTTGTGGTTTATTTTGGGGGATTTCCAAAAAATAATGTCATCTGAAAGCAGTTTTTATTCAGCTGCCACATATTAAAGCACTCCACACTGACAAGATGGGCTAGGGAAGCTCAGTAAAAAGAAAGCAAGCATAGGGAAGAGAAGTGTACTGCTATGCTGACCTGACATGCGTCACTAGTAGGTTGCTTAGTGACATCACTCCATGGATTTTACCATAACCCGCAAAAATGTTTTCGCAAGGAGGCTAATAGAAAAACACTGTTACCTGTGCAATGAGCTGGATTATGAAGTCCACAAGAAGTTTGGATTCTTTGTTGAACATGCCCTGCCAAAGCTTATCTACCACACGCTGTGTAAAGTAAAAGACATTGTTCACCAGCACTTGGTAGCTTCCTCCACTTGTTATAGGCAGAGATGCATCTTCACCTAGGTAATGAAAACACACAAAGTTTTCTTCATTTATCAAACAAACACATCTGCATAAGTACATTCACATTAGTCTGTGCTTTCTAGACTTCTGTAAAAGAGAAAAAAACTCAGACACAGAAAAAGCTAAAAACCTCGAGGCTTCCCGACAATGAACTTTGATGGTAAGTGGATGTTTGAAATCGACAGCGACAAAATCCAAAATGGGGAGAGGCTGGGGAGGGAAGGGTCCAGAAGAAATGGCACCCCTGTGATCCTTAGGCATCATATTTATGTGCGGTCCTCCTTATCAACTGGAGCTGCAAGTGTGCAGAACCATCTGTATCTTTTTTGAATTTTATTTTTGCCTCTTCAAAAAGAAAAAAACCTTTTTAAACCCCTAGATATAACAAGTGGTATCAGCTGGCACCACTTCTTCCTCACTGTGCTTTCTTTAATAAAACTGTGAGTCAATGGGCACCAGGTGTATATGTCTGCATGTATGTAAATGTCAGTCCAGCTATATTAAGAGAAACTTGAAAAGTTCAAGTGCTTCCATTAAAAAATAAAAAATCATCAGTGATGGTGATTTTGCTGAAAGTTCACCTACATTTACTAAGTTGTTGCTCCATCTGCATATAAAGCAAATGATAGCATTGCACCTGGAGGAAGCTGGCAAAATCTTGAAGAAGGAATGCCTGGGGAAACAAAGTCCTGCTCCTGGGCTGCACAGAACTACTTGTAAGGTCAGGCCGCTCTTCCAAGAACCTGGCCCAAAGCTTTATGTAATAAGATTCTGGATTTATTGTATTAACGTACTGCACCCAGATAAAGACAAATCACTGCTGTGGCAAGAAAGAAGGAACCTTCCCAGCACATCTGAACAGGAACACATGCTGTCCCATGACATCTAGAATGGAGACACAGCAGACCAAGAGCTCCTGGGAAGTCTAGCAGGCCACCGTGAAACCAAATCCGGCATCTGATCAGCAATATTGCTACAGGCCACTTCACGATCATCTAAACCCACGCTCTGGTGGGACAACCCACCGTACTGACATTCAAGTTACAAGCTTCTAATCTTCTTCCTGTCCATTTATTAACTGGATCAATGGAGTGCTAATCCCAGAGGCTCTTTCTGGGGTGCTGCATTCATAATAAAACTACAGTAGGAGGAAATGGAAACAAAGCTAACTGTTAAAAAAACAAAGTCTCACCCATGAGAAATTGACAAGAGCTCTAGATCCTTTACCAATGCAAGAAGTACCAGAGATGATGCAAGATGCAATTTCAGTTCTTTTTGATGTGACTGCAATTTGTCTCACATATCCAAAAGATTCGTTCCATGAATTTTTTTTTTTTAATAATCTATTTTACAGCTTTGGCACAATTGAGATAGTGAGGGAACATGCAAGCACAGCAACACCATTTACACATCAAAGGAAAGGAAAGGTCAGTAAAAAGAAGATAAAGACAATCAAGTTGTAACAAAAGAGAATAGTAATAAAGAAAAAGTTACATAATCAAATCTTTTGATCAAATCAACAGATTGATAATTAAACTTTCCTACATTACCCAATAAAACATCAGCTGCAAGTAAGTGGTCCATCACTCCATCCAAAACGTACGTCTGAAACTCCTTCTGCTGTGTTCGCGTTGATCTTTCAGGTGAAGCCTAACAAAAGAAATACAATGTTAAGATAACAAGTAACACTGACTGAGCAAGGAGGGGTGGGTGTTCTGGGTGAATTTCTCTTCTCAGCTCTCATGAACTATCTTTTTTTTTCTCTTAACATTCTGTCTCCAGTAAAAAGTCTTGGCTTTATCTAAAAATTCAAGAATGCACGTTGAGTATATATTGGCTGTATGCAGTCTTACAGAGCAGGCACTATTCCTATTTAAATCCAGTAATTTTATCTTCTGCCAAGAAAAGAACACATTCCAAAAAGGTGCATGGTTAAACTGTGATCTCCTCAGTTCACGTAGTCATGTCCTTCAGTAAAAAAAAAAAAAGTAAACAGGACAGATCAAACATGTAAGTTGATCATCACTTCTATGTGGGGTTCTGCATATTACTACAGCAGCCTTGGTATAGTCATATAATAGATGGATGTGTTAAGTCTTTCTAATTTCCTTTGCACTTAAATGGGAAAACCACTTTATTATCTTATGTTTTTCAATGCATACACAATCATACCTAACTGAATGATCCACTTAAACAGTTCTAGGAAGCAATACAACATTAAGTGAACCTGCTTTGTCTTGCCCTGTAATGGTTCAGCAGTGTGTACATACCCAGTCCTCTGTTTTTTCTAAGGGCCAGTAATTAACATTGACAAGTGATAACAGATTAAAAGAGCAGTAAAGCAACCGCAACCAATTGAACATGGCCTCAAATATGCTTCCTGATCTTTCCATGTAACTGCATCTCTTGACAATTCATTTTTTGCTTTGTGACAGCAAAGAGATGCCCAATTGCCCCAGAAAATTCCTTACAAAATATACAGCACAGTCCAAAACTCTTGCAGCTATCAAAAAATTCAGGGAGACTCAGCAACACATAGATGTTGTAGGTCATCGGAGAACGTGAATTGATGTGAACTGAACATTTCAGAACACATTGTCTGAAGAAGGTGTGGGCAAGTTAAACAGTAACTGAACTCGTCATTCCCTGCCTCACTATTAACAGAAGCATGCTTTCTGCAGGTGTTACAAACTTTAAAAGATAATTTACAGAAAGATAACACAGTTATTTTGTGAATTTTTACAGCATATGGTGCCATATGTCTGCCACTTCTTTTTATCTAATATGAATAAAACAGAAGCCTTAATATTTCTGCAGGGATTTGCAGAGATTTTATATTCTCAACAAAACCAATACAGCTGTCATGGTCTGAAAAGTGTTTAACAAATGAATCATATTCCACAAAACCAAAACTTTAAGTAACCTACAACTTCTTATGCTGCACTGTTGGAACATCTAGCGTTGTGATCCAGTACCTGTTTCCAGACAAAAGGAGGTATAGGCTAAGATGCTGAAACAAGATTATAGCTGCCTTAAAGCGAGCACAAAATAGAAATAAAAGACTGACACAGTATGCTTAGCAACTAACAGAGCCGTTTGACTAGCCAAATGAAAGTTAAGGAATCTGCAAACAGAAGTGGTAGTAGGGCTGTGATGTCGAGGGAGAACAGAGCACAGCAAGAAAAAAGTCAGGTAACTAGCATGCAGACTGTCGGCTGAAGCACCTGTGATGGTCACCAATAAATACAAATATTGAGGAGGACAGGCAGGGAGAAGTCCAGAAAACATTCTCAAAGGAAGGCCGAAATAAACCTTCTGCATTTGCTTTCGTAGCTTTTCCAAGCTGTTAAAGAAAGGTGAGCAAACAACTATTTATGAAACACTAGGTTCCTTTCTTTTCTTTTCTTATTTCCATGACAATTTACAGGATTCTGCTGAATCCCAGGTCATCACTCCTCCTTCAAAAGGTAAGTAGAGGAAAACATTTTAGGGAATAAAGTGTCACAGTAAGTTCAAATAATAAAAACAAAACCCAACACAAAAAGCCAAAGAAACTGCACCTCTAGCAGAAGATCTACTAGTGGAGTCTGTTTGCTAGCTGGTGTGAGACATAAGTTATCGATTATCAGCACACGCATGAAGTCAAACACAAACTTCTTGGCAGGATGGTTGGTTAAGTATGTCTTGGTGCCAACATTGCAGTATTCTGATTGGCTTCTGTTCATGCCAGAATCAGCTGCAAAGACTTTAAACTCTTCAGCTGGGGACCCAACTTCATCATCAAGATCAGTGACCTGTGAAAAACAGCATGTTAAAACTCCAGAGATCAGCAAATTAATAGCAGTCTGTTTGCTACTCTATGCTTTACTTATTCTAAGGCTATTCACTTCACATTTTGCTTCTTAAGAAGCCTTTTTACAAGATTATTATGTTCAGGATCAGTTCCCTAATACACAACAGGAGAAACATCTAAATTCTACTTTTGTATTCCCAAAGAAAACAGTAATCACTGAAGACTGGCGTGACTTATGTCAGCTAGAGATCGCATTTCATATTCACTTACCAACTAGAAATACTTGGGCAATTTCTAGATACTTTGCAAAAATAAATTTTCTCATTGCAAAAAAGGAAAGTTTTGAAAAAATTAACTAAAGCAGTTAAAATAAAGACAAAAGCCAACTAAAAAAGGCTATCAAGCTTATGTGACAGGAAAAAAAAACGAATCAAGCCTTTTCTTAATACAATACCTTCATCACAGCACAGTTATTGGTAAGCCAGTTTCCCAAAATCTCTCTCTCTCAAAAAAAGTGTCTCTACAGCTTTTCTGTTTCTGACGAACAAGAACCTTTGAGGGGCTAGCTCTTAAGGAGGACCATAATAAAAGCGCAAACAATAACGAAAGCTGTGAAATCTGAAAGACTGGCTGTTTTTACATAATGCCCTCCTCCAAATGCAAGAGGAGACAACATAATTTCCCTCAGCAGGCTTAATGCATCACCAGCTTACATCTGAAGTTACCAAACGTTTTGAATATTTGGTCTGCTTCAGTAGGAGAGTTTTCCTAAGAAATGAAAAGAAGCCTGAATGTGTAGTCCTTCTGGTTTTAGTACCAATCTAAGAAAGGCTGAAAGATCAGTTAGGAATTTTCTCCCAAGGGAGAATTTGGGCTATAGCATTTAGTTGCAGGAACCTGGCTGTTATTAATCTATTTCACAAAGGATTGATTAGTTTAACACATGCAGGCAAAGGAAAATCCTGGAGGAGCAAACTGATTTAGAGTCAAGACAGCCTTCAAACAGCCAAGAGCTCAAGTTGTCAGGCAGCTACACAAAGTTTCAAGGGACCCAGTAGTTATAGTAAAACCTGCTCAGAGATACAAGGCTCCTCTAAAAACTATACAGGTGAATGCCAGATCATCATTACCAGTTTGTAAGTGGCACTTTTTTTGAGAGAGTGCACGCTCCTATCATCTACTTCAAGCGCAAGTTAAACTAAAAAGCAAAATAAACTATCTTTACAAGAGACTCATGAGCACATTCCTATTGACAACAAAAAGATAGCATGCCATCAGTAAGTATTTCCTGAAGTATTTTATCATATGCTTCCTAGTTTTAGCATTTGTCAACCTGTAGCCTAACTATCCTTCCATGTTCTTAGTAAAATTACGTTTAGATGATGGCTAACAATAACTGTTTGCCTCCTTTCCATTCATATTCTAGAAATAGTATAATTTGTAAATGATGCTTAGCTCGAAAAATACTTCAGGTGGCAATGCAAGCAAAGTTGAATTCACATCCTCTCCTGACTTCAACTCAGTAGTGCCAGGTAATATAAGAACACTGTTTTGTGATTAAGCCACAAAAGAAGAAATGGGAAATGCGAGGAAAAAATAAGTTTCAGATTTTATCACATCCTCTAGAGCAGAGGGCTGAAAGCATAGGCTGACACACCCTCTTTTGCTTTTGTAAATCTGAGCTAACATTGTTCATGAATGAAAAAACTGATCCACTAGAAAACAAGTAAGCCATGTACATTCCCGCTAAAATGAAGTTTCAGATGTCACTGCACAGCAACTGCCCTTCAGCTTGAACATGCACTTCTCTCAGTTCCAAAACAGAAGTACAAAATGTCCACCTCAGCCTTTGCAATGACCTCTTTCTACAGAGCAAGTAGAGTTTCATCTTGGTATGACTGTTAATTGATAAATCCTCAAAAGTAACATTCAGGGGAAAAACGAAACAGCTAACTAGTTCGATTTCTTACCATCTCAGAGTAAGGACGTATGTTGAAAGGAAACACTGTTGCTGCCAGTGCACACAGGAACTCTGGACTCATCCACAAGGTAATGAGGTCTGGCACATTGTGATACAAATATCGAAAGAACTGCATCAAGGTGACTGGATATTCTCGAAGCCAAGAGCCTTCTTCCTCCGACTGCCAAGGCTGGGTTGAAAAACAAACAGCACATTAGCATAGATGGCAATAATTGAAGAATGCTCATTTCAGAAAGGAGCTACAGGGTCAAACATGCAATGAAACACATGATCGTGACACGTGATCAAAGATGGGGTCAAATGTGATCAACCACATGGCCGAGCACTTGTTCAAGCAGGGCAGTAATAAATGACTGGACGTGTGTCCAAGCACATGACCAAGTGTGAAAAACACATCCAGAACATGTCAAATGTGTGTTGGATTACTTGTCAGAACACATGACCAAACACGGATTGTGTTGGGTCTGTGTGTGGGAGCTTTGGTAGCTGTGGAGGGGCTACGTGGGTGACTCCTGTGAGGAGGTGCTAAAAGCTCCCCTCAGCTCCAAGTTGCACCTGCCTCGGGCTGAGGCAGATGTGCCTCTGGGATAATATCTTTAAGAAGGGGACAAAGAAACTGCTAAAAAAGACCTGCAGCAGAGGGAGGAGGGGGATGTGAGAGAAATACCTATGCAGATACCAAGGTCAGTTCAGAAGGAGGGGGAGGAGGTGGCCAGAGCAGAGATTCCCCTGCAGCCCACGGCAGATCATGGTGAAGGAGACCATGGAGGACCACAGCAAGGCAGAGATGGACCTGCAGCCCATGGAGGACCCCACACCAGGCTGTGCCCCAAGAAGACCTTGACTTTGTGGGAAGCTCACACGGGGGCGATCCGTTCCTGAGGGACTGCACCCTGCGGGAAGGACTCACGTCGGAAGAGTTCGTGAACGACTGTCTGCTGTGGGAGGGACACTGTGTTGGAGCAGGGGAAGAATGTCAGGAGCCCTCCTCGCTTAAGGGGGAAGGAGCAGTAGAGAATGTGTGGGGAACTGACTGCACCCTCCATTCCCCATCCCCCTGCGCCACTGAGGGGGAAGGAAGTAGACACATCAGCAGTGAGGTGACTCAAGCCTAAGAAGAAGGGAGGGGTGGGGAGAGGTTTGGGTTTTGTTCTTGAAGATCTAGTTTTATGTGTCATTATCTTGCTCTGTTTTGATTAGTGACAAATTAATTGATTTTTTTCCCCAAGTTGAGTCTGGTTTTTGCCTACTCACCTACTCATAAACAGTGAGTGAACTCTCCCTTCCCTGTCCTTGTCCTGACCCACCAGCTTTTCATATTTTCCCCTGCCCATCCCACTGGGGCAGGGAGGAAGGAGCAAGTGGTCATGGGGTGCTTTGTTGCCAGCTGGGCCTAAACCATGACAACCTGTCTAGAACATATCACTGAAGACACTGTGTCTGATCATGTGACCCAATATCTGACCAAACAAGTCACAGAAAATGTGTTTGAGTACATCACCAACATGTGACAAACCTGACTCAATGTGACAGAATGTGTCTGAGCATGTCACCATATGATGAACACCTGACCAACCATGTCACAAAACACATGGCTCATCTTGCCTCCAGAATGTGTGACAATTGAACAAGCCACACACAAGCTTCTCAAATACATAAATCACATGTCCAAACCATGTGCCTGTAACAGGTGACAACAGAACACGTGATGAGGAGATGTGTCCAAGCCATCACAAACGTGACCGAACTCATGGCAGCATTTCACTATATCATAAATGCATGAGAAACACATAGCTGAACATGATAAGCATGACAACAGGACATGTAATGATAAAACAGGCTGGAACAAGTTGCAACCGTAACAAAATGTAACCAGACACATGACTGAACATGTAATAAACCCACAGCAATAAGACATGACAGCCTAACACATGACAGCAACCTATACCCAAGCATGTGTTTGAGCATGTCACAAACATAAGACTGACCACATGTACAACACATGACTGACCATAAGACAAAACATGCGCCCTAACATGTAATGATTCAAAACATGTTGGTAAACATGACTTGACTGTCAACCTAAAACATGATGGCACATCTGAAGACACATCTGATAACACAGCACAAGGTAGCAAAGCAAGAGACAGTATACGTCTCTAAGCATGTCACAAATGTGTCCGAACAGGTGAGGATCAAACACATGACAGAACAAGTCACTAGCAAGAGACAGAACATGTGACAACAGGAACACGTACCACAGCAGGTCACAAACACGTAACCAGTAGACACATCCAGAAGACACTTCTGAACATATTAACATGGGAGATACATGCAAACAATGCTTCTCAGAGCATATTGCAAACACGTGATGACCAAACAGGCAACCATCAAGCAGGTACTGCTTTTCAAACATTTCATGAGATAATTTTCAGGAGATAACATGCCCTGGCTCCAAGAAAATATGGAATTTTCCCCACTGAGAAACCAACTTTCATTACTCTCGACATTAGACTCAAAGATGAGGAGACGACACATTTTTCTGGCAGTAAATTCATTTGCTCCAGCATGTGGCTATTAATAGTCAGAGCACTTCTCTGCATG
Source organism: Steatornis caripensis (assembly GCA_013398225.1). Classification (NCBI taxonomy): domain Eukaryota; kingdom Metazoa; phylum Chordata; class Aves; order Caprimulgiformes; family Steatornithidae; genus Steatornis; species Steatornis caripensis. Next base: position 103,588 of record VZSC01004829.1, read on the forward strand.
TAGAAGGTTCATGCACGAAACCTGCAACTTGCATAGCTCTGAGCAGATGGGATATAGAGTCTCAAACATTCCCCCACGATGTTAACCAGGAAAGAAATTCAATGATTTCTGCCAAGGGCATTTTATCCTTCTGCTTTCTTGTTTTGTTTTAATTGCAGCAAAACACAAAGCCCAGCCTTTTTGTGAAAAAGTAGCATCAATTTTGTGGCCACTAGTATTTCCACTGATACTGAAAAAATTAAGTAAGACAGAATAATCTACTGGCAATGATGGTTTTCACCCAGGTATTATTAGCCTAACTCACTGCTGATTTTGTCGTGACAGTAACAAACCCTCAACTTTCCTAATTTAGCTTTTGACCACATGGCAAACTTGAACAATTCTGTATATTCAAATACAAGTAAAATGTTTTAGGCTTACAGAATTCAGCATGCTCCGCAGCATTCCCAGTAACAAGAAGGCAGCTTCTGTGCAAACACCGTGTATTGAAGAGGTAACGGTGCCACAGGAGGCAGGAACTCCAAATATGAATGTCCAAATAGAGTCTAAATCAAACTGCAAGAGGTAAAAGGGAAGAAAGAAGACACAAAATAATCCCTTTCTACTGTGCAATTTGATACCGCTTTTTATTATACCTACAATATGTGTATTTGGCAGTATCTAAAAAATGAATCACTTCATGTCCTCCAAACTTTATCCCCAAAACCTTCATATGAAGGTCAGATATCCTTCTAACCACAGGGTAACGTAACTGCAAACTCTCACCTTCTCAAAATACTTAAGGGTTTTGAAATAAGAGACCTGTCAGCAGAAGTGCTGCACAACCACCTCAGTTTACTTCATTCACATCTAGCAGTAAAACCCACATGGTATCCCACAGAAAAAAAGAAAAAGAACAAAACAAACAAACCAAGTTGCATTTTCCAGCAAGTCCAAAAAATTCAATCAATTAAAAAATAAAACAGGAGAGAGTGCCCACCTCTTGCACTAAGACGCAAGAGATGCCTCCCTAGAGAATCACAGAGACTTTCTGAAAAAAAAAAAAAAAAAAAAAATACCTT
>VZSC01004829.1:110709-137568 GCA_013398225.1 Steatornis caripensis
AAAAAAAAAAAAAAAAAAAAGAGGCTTTTGGAACTTAGACATTTTAAAGGCTATTCATAAATTCCATACATAAGAAAATGCAACCCGATCCCACGCAGATCAGGAGGAAGTTGTGCTGAAGTGCAGGCAACCTGCTATACACTGCTGAGAAATGCTCAGTGTCTCATTATCATCATCACACAGTTTGGTCAGTTTGAAGAATGGGTAGGAGGGAATCGCAGCTTCTCAGACAATAATCTAAACTACGGTGCTCCAAATTAGCTAAGATAGTCACTCCTGACAGGCAGAGACATAAAACCAATCACACACACTCCACCTCATTCTGCTCCCCCCACCCGACCCCAGTAGCTGGATAAATATTTTGCATTATGCAATCTTGGGCAGGGGAATCCCAAAGAAAAAACCTGTTACTTCCCAACTCCTTCCAAATATAAGAAAGGTGGAGAAAAATTAGTTTCCTTTTCTTTCGACAGATTCCCAAACTCAATCAGTTGAAAAACACACTTCTGCAAAATAAGCCAATACATACAGCTCAGGACTAGCTTTACAATTATTTTGTGAATCCCTCTTACTGCACCTTATGCTGTCAATGGAGGACTACGTTTTTACATCATTTAAAAAAAAGAAAATCGCAACTTGAGGTATCATATGCAAAAATGAAGACAAATAAATGCACACTTTCTGGGCCAAGATTTTGCGCACAAGTCACAGACGTGAACACAAAGCATCTTCTATGGCAGAAATACAGCAGAACTGGTGAAGGCATAAAAATCTCATGTCCTTTGCCTCAAAAGCTTCTCTGTCCATTCCTGCCACAGCTTGAACTTCTTCCCAAAGTTCTTCAGTCCCTGAGGCAGGCAAAGAGCAGCTCTGGAAAAACACGGCTGGCCTGTAGTGAGAACACCAATCTGGATCTCTCTCCAATACCCACTCCCTCTTTTTCACTAAAAAGCTTGAATTCAATCATCTTTGAGACTGCAATAAGCAAAAGTATTCAGAAGGAACAGGAGAGGCATAGGGAATAATGATGAATGTGCAGATGCCTAAACCTTGTTCTTTGCAAAACCAGACTAAAGGTAACCATAAAGCAGAAACACTTCTCTCTCACTTGTCCCTGTGCACCTCAACAGATGTAGAAACACAGGATCTTTGGGCGCCCCTTCTAGTTATTTGGGTGACATTCACTGTGGGGCTAAAACATTTCTGTTCAGGGTGACTGACTGAAAATGCAATTGCATAAACCTTTTTTCTTCAGGAAAACAAGATTAGAAATGGTCTCAAAACAACTCAATATAAGCATTCTTGAAGGACAGTAATGTCTTTTTTTTGCGTAAAAAAATAACTAGACTGTTATTTAATTCTTTCACTTCCTCCACACCTGGTGAGCAGATGCAACTGGTAATCCATTTTTTGTCTTTATTCTCTCCACACAAAGAAGCGGAGATGCACAGGTCATTTGAAGGAGCGAGTGGAGGTAGCAGAACAAAACCATGCAGTGCTAAATGAACAAAACCAAAGCAAGAGCACATGGGTTTTACACTGCTTTGCAAGCAGTACTGAAATCTGAAGTACTACAACTAACTGGCAGCCAGGCTGTAACAAAAGTTACAATATTGCTAATGACACTATTTGTACATTTTATGTATTTAAGCACAGAAGAGATCACAAAGTATTTATCTTCTACTGCTTCTAAGCCATGCCATCACTTACCACTGTCAAGCTTTTCTTCATTGTTTATTTCCATGACCACAAACTTCTCACAGACTGCAAATGTAGGTAAAGTGGAAGAGATGAACTGTCCAAATCTTGATGTACACAGGAAAAAAAAAATCATTCATTGATAATGACAGATGCACTCTCATCTATCAATAATTCACCTTGTGTAATGTAAAACTGTAAGGCCAGTAAGAGGGCAATACCCAAAGACATCCACCTTCTCACATCTGAAGATTGAGGAAAACAGTTACTAGTTACTACAAAAACCAAATTAACATGTAGTAATTAATGGAATCTTTGCAGACAAGTCTGCAGGTAAGGGACCCTGAAAATGCTAGGATTCCAGAGAGGAAACTGGGAGATACCACCAAGTCCCAGTAAAAGGAATACCACAAGTTAAAGAAAGGAGAACAGAACATCATTCTCAAATCATTACAGCTGAACAAGTATCACATCAAAAACCAGTGATAACTCTGGTATAACATTTATAAGTATAGCTCAAGGTGTGTAACACAAGGTCATGGTTTTCTAAGACAAGACAATGAAGTGCTACTCAAAGAAAGGAGATGTAATATATTCCTCTTTCCTCTGGAACTAACCTGAAACAGTCCGTAGCTCGAAAAATATTATATAACTTGGGAAAAGTTATAGATTTTTATTTTCAGGAAGCAGAACAAGAAACACTCAGGCATTCTACAGTCTGTTCCATAACCATTTAAACATAAAATCAACGGGTTTATTCTTGAATATTCTTTTGTCTGTGTAATTAAAACAAAGAAAGCTAAGATGTTCAGGTTGATGCTTCTGACAGCTCGAATTGTACTTAAAGTGAGAAGCTGAAAACATGACCACTCATACACAAAGAACTCCCAAGCCCTGCACTATTTTATCCATTTCCCTTATGATGAAATGGGAGAAGAGAAAAATTAACTTTTCATGGAGTAGAACTCATTTAAAAGCATTTCAAATACTCCTGTATGTATGAACTGCCATTATTTATGTAACTTTCATCAGTCAGAATTAATAGTACTATATCTGACAGCGTTAAATCTTTTTCTACAGTGATGATTAAGAAAAAATTTCAAAGTAAACCTTTCATGTGGGAAAGGAATCAAAGCTGCATTTTAACCAGAAGTATCATTATACTCCATCTTCAGTAATATTTAACGGTATTTAAGAAAAGTGCTCAGTGCTTCACATGAACAAGGGAGCTGCGATACAGCAACCTTCACGTTTTGCTTCCAGAATATCAAACCAGTTTAATCATTCAGTCATACCTGTTTAGATGCAAGCTAAATTTAATGAGCAAATCAAGGCATTAATAAAATTATTGCTTATATGTCTAAGTTCAGTTACTACTTAGAGGAAAAAATTCAGTATGTGAGCATTTCACATTACTTACTCCATAGCAGCATTACCATTATGTATTTTTGATCAAGATCACAAACACAATAAAACCACAAATACCAGAATTATCATAGGTGTGGGCTACCTGAGCAAGTCATAGGTGCTAGGGAAGCCTTGAAGGAGAAAGCTCAGCACATTACTAATTGCAGCGATAGTAGGCTGGGACAGAGACATATCTCGAAGAGTCAAGAGCAATCTTGGGATGAGCTGGAATTCCCTCATTAACTTAGCATTCTTTGCTGCTTCACTGGAAGAAGGAAAGAAAGGAGGTGGCAATTTAAAATTGAAGCATCCTCTACATATTACCTAATCCTCTGTCTCATTACTAGGCTGGTATTGGCTCATACCTGGACTCAGTGAGAAGTTCTATGAAGTGCTCAAATAATGACAGATGAAGCTCATAGGGGGCATGAAGCCAGACCTGAAATACAGAATAAACAATGATATGTTTTGTACACAAATCCATTTTAAGACATAAAACTGATATTAGTGTATCAAAGGTTGTGAAAGGCTTGAAGAGATTAAAACTATTCATCTACATTACTATTTACCTGGCCATTGCACTCAAAAGCTCATTGCAAGGTTCTCTATTGTTTATTCTTCAACTTCAGATAAGTAGGTTTATTTGGCTTAAATGAAGATTTTCTCTTTGTAAAATTAACTTTCTATCTTCTGCCAAGATTGGACTCAAGGTCTTCCCTGATACCTTTTTTTTTTTAAATCTTTACCCAGCATTTCCTGCACACTATTTTAAATTACTTAAATCTTCTACATACGTGCACAAAAGATTCATTTGTTCCATCAATAGAAGTAATAAAAGATATAACAGCCAGAAAGCTCACAGTTATAGTTGCAAATCTTTAAACTGACTTGCTATTAAGCAAAGCATGATTAATACTTGTGCTCTGGTGTATAAAACTGTCTTAAACTAAAAGCTTTCTAGCTTTTGGTTTTCTTATAATCTTATAATCTAAAACAATATAACAAATCTTTTCATTTCCCTGTCTAGCATAAGAGTAAGAACACCTAATTTATCAAATTTAAGTGAAATGTTTGGGTCATTGATTCCTGAATACAGAAATAATTTTTTTTTAAAAGCATCAAAAATGGAGGCTTTTGTAAAGTTTCTTCTTAGTGACTCACTTATTAGTGACTTATTACTTGCATTTTAAAAATTTTATTTTATGAGTCTCTCATGCATATTCATTCTCTAGTTTTTCTTGGTCTTCAGGGAAAAAAAGAGACAGGCATAAATTAAACAATATTAAATTGGATCTTTCATACAGTAATTGCTGTCTGGGTGACTATATACCATTGATGAAATTTCTCAGCTGCTTTGTTCATGGGGGAAAGAAAAAAAAAAAAACCCAGAAAACAGAGAACAGTATTCTTCAGCAGAATTCATGCCTCACTGTAAAAGGAGCTGAGCTATGATTCACACCCTTTTCTGCTAAATAGTTCATCTACCGTAAATATTACCTTTCGTTACCGATGTAACCACTTCTATTAAGTCTATGTTTAATTTTGTGATCCTAAAGGAAGCATTATTGTAATTTAAAAGGTTTGTTAAAGAATAACTAGTTACATGACACTGAAGAATTTATGATTCGTCACAGCACAAACTTATTTCTAGTCTTAACATTACGTAAAAAAAAAAAGCAAACTTTGGTGGGCGACAGATTTCCTCTGTATTAGCTCCCCACTAATGTTACAAAAAAAAAAAAAAAAAAAAAAAAAGAGGCTCAGGTTTGCCCTTTTAATTTATCCTTTCTTCGTGCCATAACCATAGCATACTGATCTTGGCAAGTTAATAAAGCCAGTTTATTTTATTAAAATAAAGGCTATAGTAAGTAGTAGGAGTTTTTTCACAGACAAGACCTTAAATAAAGTTTCCAGGAGTACTTTGAAATACTGAGATAGACATCTAAAAAAAAGGAAATGCATAACTCCATAAAGCCATTTGTGCAAGATGGACTTGCCCTATTAAGTCAGTACTTTATAGCCAGATTAGTAGTGGTAGTAGTGCATTTATTTATTTAAATATATGTGAATCAGAATACTTTTACTCAGTCTGTGTCATGTACAGATAACGCCAAAGGACCAAACACTAAATTTTGAGTTCTATAGATAGCATAACGCCGTTTATCTATTACTTTAGCATTTCCTTCTGAACTTTTCTACTTTCCTTAGTCACAACACAACAACATTTAAATATTTCATAGGTCATGAAAGCAAAATTTTAACTGCCTTACTATTAACTTGGCAGGAGACGTATGGTAAAGTGAATCCTATGTGCTATGTTGAAATTTATCCCCTACTGTAATTTTTGGTACGTTTTTCTTACCCTGATATATGTACGGCAGAACACCACACAGGTTAAAAGAAATTGCAGCGCAACAGAAAACTGTAAAATATATCTTCTAGAACAATAAAAAGCAGAAGCATCTGTGGCACCTGTGGCATTGCTTCTACAGTGATTCTTGATTCCAGTTCAGCAGGAAAAGTTACCAGTAACCTTGCAGCTCAGCTGCTTTACTGTACTACACATGAAATGGTTAAGTTCTCAACAACCTAGTTTGCTGCTGTTCAATATTTAAGGTATGCTATCAACACATGACATCCAGTATCATCATCAATTTTCTGTGCAGTTTTACATACTTCAAAATCACAGAGCAGATCCTGGAAGGCAGCAGAATTTGGAATAATGGAGGTTTCGTGCCCACTATCGACAGTTCCCACCAAAGAAAAGGTCAAATGTAGTATGTGGCTGTTCAGAAGGGATCGTTTCTTCTTTAACAGCATTGCCAGCAACTTGAACAAGCAAACAGAAAAAGAATTAGTAGTTTATGAACACATAACAATGTTGTCCAAGCACAAAGAAGCATGGATGAAATGTCCCTTTCGAGAAGACCCTTAAAGTATCTCTGATAGTTGATACTCTTGATGAAAAAGCTTGAAAGTGGCATTATGGTTAATTAGAAAAGGGGCATATTCAGGACACCCTCCAGCTCATAAAACATTTATTTGTTCTACACTGCAGACAGTATCTAGGCCCTGAGGCTTAGGCACACACAGACACACCTCAGCAATTGGTAGTCAGTCACAGTTTAAGACAGCACACGATACATTCTCAGATAGTTGCTTTCCTGGACAGCAACTGCAGACATGGCAGACTTAAATAGAGCACCCCTAGAGTACTGCATGCACAAATGAGAGGTATTCTGGCATTGAAGAAAAGTACCCATGACAACATAAATCCAAATAAGCCTGACTTTCTTTTTTCTCGTTATCCTTTGCTGTCCTAGGCATGCCTGTTGATGTCTGTGTAGGGTCTGTGTGGTGGGGTTTTGGTAGCTGCAGAGGGATTATATGGGTGGCTCCTGTAATAAGCTGCTAGCTAAATAGCCTGGCTCCAAGTCAGACCTGCCTCCGGCTGAGGCTGAGCCCATTAGCAACAGTGGATACATCTCTGGAATAACGTATTTAAGAAGGTGACAACGAAACTGCTAAAAGAGACCTGCAGCAGATGGAGGAGGGGGATGTGTGAGGAACACCTATGCAGATATCAAGGTCACTTGAGAAGAAGGGAGAGGCTGTGGTCGGAGCAGAGATACCCCTGTGGCCTGCAGTGAGACAGCAGGCTGTCCCCCTGCAGCCCATGGAGGATCACGGTGGAGCAGCCCACGGAGGACCACAGCAAGGCAGAGATGGACCTGCAGCCTGCAGAGGACCCCACACCAGGGGAGGTGCCGCCTCCCAGAGAAGTCACTCCCATGACTCTGTGGGAAGTTCACCCTGGGGCGGTCCATTCCTGATGGACTGCACCATGTGGGAAGGCCTCATGTTGGAGGGGTTCATGAAGGACTGTCTACCGTGGGAAGGACTGTGCATTGGAGCGGAGGAAGCGTGTGAGGAGCCCTCCCTGCCTGCAGAGGAAAGAGCAGCAGAGACAATCTTTGGTGAACTGACTGCACCCCCAATTCCCTGTCCCCCTGTTTTGATTAATGAGAAATTAAACTGATTTTTCCCCAAGTTGAGCCTGTTTTTCGCTCATGATCATAACTGGTGAGTGAACCCTCCCTGTCCTTGTCCCAACCCATCAGTTTTTTGTTATATTTTCTCCTCCCTATTCCATTAGTGCGGGGAGGAGTGAGCAAGCGGCCGCATGGTGATTTGTTGCCAGCTGGGCCTAAACCATGACAATGTCATTCTTTCAGTCCTCATTTCTGCTCTAACTTATAATCTGGGTTGGGAAAGAACAAATTGCCAGATGTACTATTGCTATTTCTTGTCTTCTGATACAAATTTGCTAAACTCTCAACATACCGGCCTGTTCAGTTTCACCATCCTCATTGAAACATTACTGAAGAAATACAGATTTCTGGAAATCTCTCTGAAACCATGGTATTTGCTGAGGTCAATACAAGTGGAATGTAAGGTTGTTTGTGATGATCCACTGACTGCTTATGGTACAAGGAGGACACTATCTAGATTTGCTTGGTCAAAGTAAGCCAAGGCCTGGCAACAGGCTACATGGAATAATACATTTCGACGTAAATAGTAACATATTTGACATACCTACACTAGCCATTACAAGGTTTGTAAATATGCTGCCCAAACCTCTTTCTGTTTCAGTAAAGCAGTCTTCATGAGAAATGTAAAATGCATTGGTCATGTGAAGATCTTTTCAAGTCAGTCAACCAATCCTTCTGCGTAACTGATTGCACTTTTCCCACCTTGATGGAAAATTAAGAAGTCTTCAGCTTGAAAGCAAACAGCATCACTAAATATAAAATCTGTGCAGTTTCCTCAAAATGATGATTCCAGGAGTTCACTTGTTTGGTTTTCTTCATATGTCCCTATCCTCCTCTCTTGCTGGCAGATCATGGAGACAGAAGCTCTTGGGCTTGCAGGGGTGGATTCACAATCACAGGAAAAGAATCATCTAAGTGTGATAGTTCTGCTCTTCTTTGCTATTAATGAAGAGTCAGTTTCAGCAAAGCAGCTTAACACACACAACTGCTTAGCAAAGCTTTCCACCCTCTCCTTTAAAAGCCACCCTAAATAACTCATCTATGCTAATTAGCCAAGAGCTCAGTAAACTTAAGAGCAGAAACTCAAGTTGCCACAACACAACAAGGAATTTCCACGGGAACTGATAGGAAGGACATGAAGTTCAATCACCGGCCTGGTCTGTTTTAAGACATTTCTTACATACCTGATAACCTCTGATTCTTTCCATTTCTTTGCTGGCTAATGGATTGCTCTTTACCACACAGACCAAGGCCTTCACAGCTGCATACAATCCTTCTACATCTGATGCCATGGCTACAAGTCCCAAAATAGCAGCAGCTCCACCAATGTACTGCAGTGTAGTGGCAACAGGCTTGGGGACAAATGTTCTTACTCCTGAGCATAGGGCAGAGAAAATATATTAAAATCAAATCAAAGCTAATTAATGTAGGAAATTATTGTGAATACATACAAGTAATTTGCATTCTAGCATTGCTTGAGTTATGAAAAGAGTATCACTAGAAGAACTATGACACCTCAGAAGAGGAGGTGAAGGAAATATTGCACTAGAAAATAGTTTATGGCCTAAGGTAAAGTAACAAAGTATATTTTCATAACATTAACTCATATAAACTGAAACAAGCATCCCATGTTAGTAAAAAAGAAAAAAGATAATAGTATGCCCATAAAATATAGAAGTATTATAGCAATTTAACAAGGTAAAATTAACATTCATCAATTACATGATTTATCTTCTATGCTTAAGTTCTTATTGACAAGTAATTAATCACATTTAAAGACAATAATTCTCAAGTGCTCAACTCACCCAAATACCCGATCAAAGCTGCACCAATGGAGCGCGCTGGTCCATTCAAATGCCCTGCTGAGTTATGTAGCAGCTTCACAGGTGTGGCATTTTCATGAGAAGAAATTGCTAGCTGAACAAAACAAGAAAAAAAGCAAGAGCTAAAGGGCATAGGGTTTTTTTTATGTAATCCTGAACATAACTTGTGTATTTTCCTCCTGTGATAAAGAGTGAATAACACATAGCAAAACAGAACTATGCTAGAGTCATTAGGACATTCTCTAAAGAAAAGAGAAATCTCCAGTCTCCAAAGTTCAAGGAACTAACTAAAAATAATGCCACTGGATCATAGAATGGCTTGGGTTGAAAGGGACCTTTAAAGATCGTCTAGTGCAATCCTCCTCCTGTGGGCAGGGTCATCTTCCACTAAATCAGGTTGCTCAAAGCACCATCCAGCCTGACCTCAAACACTTCTAGGGATGGGGCATTCACAGCTTCTCTATGCAACCTCTTCCAGTGTCTCATCACCCTCATCATAAAAAGTTTTGTCTTTATGCCCAATCTAAATTCACCTTCGTTCATTTTAAAACCCTTGCCCCTTGTCCTGTCACAACACACCCTGGTAAAAAGTTTCTCTCTGTTGTTCTTATAAGCCCCTCATATGTATTGAAAGGCTGCAAAAAGGTCTCCTCCAAGTCTTCTCTTCTTCAGGCTGAACAACCCCAACTCTCTCAGCCTTTCTTCATAGATGATCCTTTGTACAAATAATTCACTGACTCTTAATATACTTTGAAGAAAAATGTAAACTGATATTCTGGTTTCCAAATCTGAATCACAGTCAGAGGACTAGCAGCTTTTTTTCCATCTGCAACAGTAGAAATATTGTTCAATAATATAATCTGAACTGTTTTTCAACAGGATTACAATTGCCATCTACATTAAATACATCAAAATACCACCAAAAGATGCTAACATACATAGCTACTAGTAATTTCAAGAACATGAATAAAATCTAGAAGTACAATCTCATTTAATTTTTTAAAATTTTTTTTTAAAAACATGAAAGCGATCATGGGCAACTCTTCTGAAAAGCACTTCATTGTTCCTGGTTACATTCAGCAAATTGCCTAGAAAGAAGTTAAAAGAAAGGAACAAACAAGTAGTACACATTAACCAACTCACTTCACAACATACCTGTTTGGCAATAGCTTTACTATCCAACTTGTTGTAAACTTTCCTTATTTTTGCCACTGTAAATGAAGAAACTGACAGCGCATAGAGACCAAAAGAGACCTTCTCTTCTGGTACCAAAGATACTGGAGATGGGTTGATTCCTTCAGACTTTGAATCTTTGCCTTAAAGACAAAACGGAAGTTCATTTCAGTAATAGCACTGTTTTTCTTGTCAGTTTTAAGAGCAAAATCTTAAACAAATTATACCTTAAAATATATATAGTATAGAAGAAAGGTTTTATTGTCTTTTCATACTTGCTCACTGTACCAAAGAGTAGCTTGATTGCATATGAGTCATTGAATAAATTTGGTATTTAAGATAAAAGAGCAACACACAGCAAACATTTCCTTTCAAGAAGGTCTATATTAACCTGTATTGGTAACTGCTAGCCTGCGGCTTGGCCAAGTGATAGAAGATGTGGTGCTTCCTCACCTGAATTTTTGGAAAGAAACATTACTTCTGTACTCAATCTGTGTACAGCCTAAGAACTTTTCACTTCACTTCCCTTGCCACATGAATACAAAGTAATCAAAAAACAGAGAAGAATTCAGTACATCTGCATCTTTGCCTGTGACAACAGGCTTTTTACAATGGTTTGCTGGAAAATCCACCTTAGAGAATGGTACAAGAGATGCAAGACTGAATAACGATCAAAAGGCCCAGGAATCAAAGAGAATATATAACTGTATCTTTAATGTTTTGTATCCACTGCTGTGAAAGTGGATGCTTCTTGTGAAGCACTGAAAACACTATGACTAACAGCTGTCTACAATGCTCAGAAGCAGCATGCAAAACTCAGCACCTGAAAGCTCAACATAGAGATTCACTTCTGCATCTTCATTCTAGGCCAAAAAGTGTCTGCAACTCCAGTGAAACGCATTAATGGAATCAGAAAAGCATGAAGGCTCCTCACCTAACACTGAAACAAACGAGAAGCTGGGCATCTACGTAATTTTTTGAACCAGGGTCAAGTCTCTGTCAAGTCTCACTTGAGAGATTTTCAGAAGTCTTTGTTCCCCATAAATGAAATCCTCATTGGATCCTCTCCTCATGTGGATGCCCTGAGAACATTCATCCATTTCAGTGATCAGACAAAGGAATTCTTCCTCATGAACTAGTAACTGCTCTCTGAGGAGTCTTTCCAAAACTTAGAGTATCAGGTTTTTCATTTTGTTTAAACACAGGACAAACTCTCTGAAGATGGCAATCTTGCTCACTGAAAACAGGGACAAAACTTCCGAGAAGCATCTCATGGCCCAATGGCAAGTCAGATACAATTTCCCTGTAACAGACAACAGCAGAAGACTGCAAGTGCTCTTCCCTTCTCCAGGATTCCCACTAATAATCATTACACTAAGGAAAACCAAGCATTTTTGGAAAGACAGGCCAAGAAAAAAGGTTAAGATAAGAGCTTCACACTGCACCCCCTACCAAACTCCTTAGGGTTTGGCACAGTGCACATGATGTGAACAGAAGCTTAGCTCTTTGAAAACATGCTCTTTATTCTGGAGCAGACCACTCCTGAAATACAACAGACTGAGCAAAGCTTGTGTGGGAGAAATACACTGCCACACTTGAAAAAGTCAGTATGTTACGAAATTAAGAACTCTTCTGTGTTACTGTGGGGTTCCTGGTGAATATGTCCTTGGCATAAAGGTAGGAAGATCATTAATTCTTGGAAGTGAATGAACAAATTCACATTCATAGAATTTGCTTTGGCTAATTTGGCACTTGCACAGCGCCAGTCAAAATGCCTTCCAGGAGAAATTAAAACTGACTAGCAGATACCTAAATCCAGAGTTGTTTGCTAGGTTTGTCTAGCTGTCAAAAAGCAGTTATGTGACACAGATCTGTAGATGACAAAATTCAATTCCTTGAAGTTTTCCACTCAAGGTAGGCAAGGAAATCTACCTTCTTCTTCATGATACTCATTCTTTCACAGCCTGAAGATCATCTACATTTGGGAGGAGCTTGTGTGTGTCTGTGCCTGTAACCACTCTAGGGAAAGCTTTCACCATGAAAAGTAAAGACTCTGTACATTCTCTGTACATACTTTTGTTTTCCTGCCACTTAAAAAATGTAACAGAATTGCCCATATTTGCTTGCAACAAATACTTAAAGACTATCTACTGCACCACAATCCCTTACTGTTTGACTTTTTTTCTCAGTTGACCTATTTAGACCCTATAAACAATGACATTTCAAGGCAGCTGTGTTTGAAGTACAGAACACACTGCAGATTTGCAAATAGGTGCTATCACTAGAAACTGACAAGTTAATATGTTTTTCAAATTCCACGTTCTACAGATAAATATAATATACAGTATGAATAATGACAGCTTTAAGCATTTCTAATTGGTTTAAAAATCAAAGTGAGGAATACAAGCACCTCTATCAGATCTCAGTACAAGAACTACCAGCATTACGTTAAAACAGTAATTTGGATTTCTATCATCCTCTTCAGTAGCAGCTACTGATCTTCTTCCTATGAACACCTAGCTTTTCCTCTCTGCTACTGCATACTCTCCTTTCTCACCTCTTCTACCAACATGCGCACAAAAGAGTCCGCTACACCCGGGCCAAGTCACTAGCTGCCATTTGAATTGTACTTACATGGTACATATACAGCTTGAAAGCTTCCAACGTAATTTGGTCCCAGCTCATAAATGGTGCTAACACCTGGGGCAGGCAAAACTTCCTCCAGGAAATGCGCAGGGCCCAAACGCCACACTAATGAAGAGAGCTGGCGCTGTGCAGGTGGTGTGCCGATATAGGCATAAACAGTGCTGACCACAGGTGGATTGGCAGAACCAGACCCACTAGGGCTACTATGAATATAGTGAAGCTGTAAGGTAAAAAAACCTGTGAAGTTACTGAAATAGCATGGGTACTGTGAAAAGAAAGTAGACAGATCAGCAATTCGGGAAAGCAATTTGCAAACCAAAGAACGTACCAAATGATTGCTATGTAACGCACGGTATTCTGCTATGCAGCAAAAGCCAGTGAAGGACAGTAATCAGAAGGTAAATACGAAGACCAGAAGTTAAGTGGCTTTCAAAAGATGAAGGTGTGTATGGAAACACAGGATCAGAACATGAGAGTTCTGTGCTTAAAAATGCTAAAGAACAAGGGTGCGTCTTGCTTCCAAAAACACGGTGCTCTATGATGGTCATTATTTTTTGCAAAAGAAATAAGATGATCTCATAACCTTGTGCTCTTCTCCTCCTTCTTCAGACCATGAAAACACGCCTTTGATAATCACACTGTTTCAAGCTAAAGTGCAAATGTGATGAATTCAATTTGATAAGATTTTCAGATACCAATAAAACAAATACACAGAGAAGATGCTGGCCTATACATAATGGCAGTAACAATCTCACAGGCATTTTCTATCTAACTTGTAAAAAATCTGTTACCAGCGATTGAATGTAGTCACGTATGGTCAGATACATACTCATGTATCACAGATATTATCGTAACAAGTAAAGTTACTGTAGTCCTCCTTCTGCAAAAGAAATTCTGAAAGGTAAACTTTGAAACTCAAAATATTGTTTTACCTATAGCAGTACAGTAACACTAGCTAATTTGCACCCCACACTGGGATTAGTTTACTTTGTTAAGGCCTATGCCTGACAGGTGCCAAATGCTCTTTGGTTATCAGTTGCAGGTCAGGAATACTTTGTGCTCAGTGGACAGGTCCACAGTGCTCTTCACTGCTCTCTGCTTTTGGCCTCCTAGTTTCTTCCACCTAACAACAAAATCCTGGCCTTTACAACTAAATGTGTTTCATCTACAATCAACTAACAACAACACTAGACATCTCGGGGGCTATCACTGACAAAGGGATGCTATTTCTGGGGTGACAAGAGGGTTGGGAAAAGAAAACATGGCTAAATTGGCAAAACTGTCTTACTCTGTCATCTCACTACTATTCAAAGTCAGATCTGCTACATGGTTCTGGGATAAGTCTTCTTTAGCTTTTTATCATCCTTCTAATTAATCTAGTCAGTAGCATAGTTGTGCCATGCTTGCCTCACATTTAATAAAACATGTCCACTTCACTTTAGCATTACTATCACTCATGCCTGAGCAAGTATTATCTCAACAGGACTAGAACTCGGTTTGAGCTGTATAGTGAGCAAAGACCACTTTTGCAAGGCTTCTCATTTTGGGTTTGGTTTTTCTTTTTAGGTTTGGGGGGTGCATCTGTCTGTGTGTGGGGTGTTTTTTATTGTTGTTTTGTGGGTTTTTTTTTTTTACACAGAGAGAGAAATCACTCCAAAATTCCAAAAGACTTATTTTACCTTAACAGTGTTAACAAGCTGTCCATCAAGGTAGAGTGCAGCTGTGCTGTTCTTTAGCATGCCTTTACTCATGACCAGAACTAGATGATGCCACTGGCCTTCCACAATGAGGTCACCACAACGAAAACGGGCACAACACGGAAGAATTTCATAAAATGATGATTCCTCACTGAAGTCATCGACTAAAGGGAAAGTACCAGTTAGGAGGCATCTGTTTTAAGCTTCTTACATCATTAGACTTTGCATGAAACAATTTACAGCAATACATTACAGCCAAAATTTTAGAAAACATGTCGTTAACAATGCGACCAAAAATACAATTAACAAGATATGAAGTCATATGATTAACAAGATATGACTTTAGACTTTCATAAGCAAGAACTGAAAGAATGAAATGAGAATTTTTAACAAAGCATTCAGATCAAAGTGTTACAATTTGACAGGCTGAATGTCATTAGATACTTGCACATTAACGAACCAGTATAATTTAGTATCAATAATGGTTCTCTCCTTCCTTTGCCTTAAATCTTCTCTAAGAAAATTCTCAGGATACTTTTAGACTTTTGACAATTATGTTTTACTTCTCCCCTTCTATCCTCCCTTTGCAATTTTAGCTAGAATCACTAGCTTGCTCAAGTTTACTAACTTTCTCATGCCACTATGCAGGTCAGAGAGAGATTTTTTGTTGTTTTTCTAAAAACGTTTTTACAGCGGTAATCAGCCAGATGTCTCTCCAAACCTATTGCACTAGTTTTCAGCTGTCTCATACTGTAGAAAGATATTCATACTTCCTGGACTTTCTCCTCACACTTTTCCCTGCTCCACTGTGGTCTCCTCCACAGGCCCCACTATCTGCTCTGGTGTGGTCTTCTCCAGGGGCCGCAGGGCTTCTCTGCTCTCATGCTTGGAGCACTCTCTCCCCTCCTTCTTCTGCTCTCACCTCGGTGTCCTCAGGGCACTCTCTCTCACATTTTTAAAATTACTCCTCAATCCATGCAGCATTTCACTCTCTCTTCCATGTCTTTTCCCAGAGATGCCATTAGCCTGGCCGCTGGGCTCCACTTGTGCCCTGCGGGGGTCTGTTGTGGAGCCAGACAGAAGCAACCGTATTGAGGCATGTGGCAGCCCCAGTCTCTTTCCACAGAAGACACCTCTTGCCCCACCAGCACCTGGCCACAGACACTCAGTATAAGCTCGCTGCTATCTTGCTTAAACCATTAGGTCACACACAAAAGAAGATACAAGTAAAAAGACTGCCTTTCAAAGCATCTGCGTCAGAATCACGCTAAATTACAAAGCATAAGCGAAGTCAAAGATGAAGTTGAATGCTTGAGACTTTTTTCCTTAATAAAAGCCACAAATACAACATCTGGCTAGTGAGACACACATCAAGCACAGACCTGCAAGAAGCCTCAACACAGTGGCTTCTTTTCTTCCTTTTTTTGCAGTTCTAGTTCTAAGGAAAATTAATTTTCTGAAGTGCTTCTACTGAAGGGGTAGCTCAGGGCTGAGCCATTTCTGCCCAAGTCAAAATGAACACTTTGCAATGTTCCATCTGTTCCATTTCAGTACTGTAACCACAGTGAGTCACCCTTGCCTTCCCTTCACCTTATCAGCAATGGCGCCTGGGTCATAAGGCCACTGACCCAACGTGAGCACGAGCTGCTCTATGGTGAGATGAGCTACACCCACAGCTCCATGGGCCACCCTCACATCAGCACTGAGAGGAGTTGGAGACAGATGCCTGTCTTCCAGACGCGCAGCCACAGGAATCCACTGCCAGCCTCTCCGCAGGGGCCATAAACCACAAGCTGCTGACCACCCATTCCCAATTCACACACCTATACTCTTCAGCATTTCCCAGTTCTTTCTTCACTAATGGATGCTGAAATCTCTTCTCCTGAATGTTGAAATACACTTTGGTTCTCAGTAGGCATTTTCAAAATTTCTCTAAAAGGCATCAATTGACTTTATACCAGAGGGCATGACTGGTTTGCAGGTGCATTAGCTTCTCCATCGTAAAGCAGAATGACCCACATTCTACTTGAAAGCCTGCGCCACTCAAAAAATAAAAAAAGACAAAGCTCGAAAATTCTCTACCAGGGAACACTTGAACACAAAAAAGGAGCTTTTCAGACCTCTCTTCATTCTTTCACGTTGAAGGAAAAGAAACCACTAATCCTCTTACCTCAACAGCCGCCTGCACAGGGAGAACATTCGTTTCTTTAGATATAGCACAAGGAAAATCATAGAAGCAGAGTACTTGGAACTAACTTTCAGATACAAAAATAATCTCAAGTTCTTTTTCTCAGCCAAACACCTCTAAGCAGAATTCTTGCTCACAAGAAAGATCCTTAAACCACAACATTTATTTTTACAATAGTCCATCAGCACTTCCAGTCTCCATGCTGGCGGGGCTGCCATCTCGGGTCTTCAGGCACTTACCTGCTCAGCACTTGCAGTAAACCACCCAACTGTGACAGTAAAGAAAAGTATCCCATTCAATTAAAAAAAGTCTTTGTAGTCAGAGATGTTCAGATCTTCTCTAACAAAGTCTCTTTGAATCCAATCTCAAGATTTAGATAATAGGGACTTATAAATGAAAAACATAAGAGCTGTATCTCCAGCACAGGCTAAAGCAATTAATATGAAGATAAACTTATTTAATTCTCTCGTACAAGAATTCAGTCTTCTGAGAAAGAAAACACTGTCCATATCTTTGTAATTTAAGAGGTTTAGTTCCTCCCTTATACTATGGGTCTACAGTTTTAGGTTTTTAACCTGACTTCTACTAAGAGAAACTACTGCAGTTAATGATGTGAACATCTGCTTATCATGAAAATAAGGAATATTCTATAACGGTCTGCTTTGCTGTTTGTTTTTCTAAAATAATAACAGTCTTATGAATTCTTTATTTGCGCCTGCTACTCAAAAGAGAAGGAGGAACAGGTTTTTGGTAACAACTTGTGAGCCAGCGTGTTGGTCTGGTAGAATTAAGCCTTAAACACATGCAGAAGGCTGCCCTGCTCCTCTCAGCTCCTCCACAGCCACAGTGCATAAACCGCCTGTCAAAACTGACCATTTTTGGAGGCTCTGATGGAGGACAAGGCAGGAGACAGGAGATGGCTAAGCCTGAAACCCCTGACCACGCCAACAGCACTCTAGCAAATTCACTGGCCTCAGCAGGTTCACTAAGATTTTCACTGCACCTCCTGGTCAAGCTGCAACTGAAGTTCCACCACATACAATTCTTCTAGATACTAAGTTAAAAATAAACTTGCTGTTGCATCCCCATAATATTGTCCAGATGAGCTGATGACACAATGCAATGCTTACCATAATTTTGAAGCAATTCTTCTTTAGTTGAAACAATCAGTGACCGGTCTTTTGCCGAGAGGACAATGGCAAGGCATACATAATGCTGCTCTGAGGAGTTTGCACGTCGCACTACAGTAAGAAGTCTCACGGGATGGTTATTAGGAGGTGTACTAAAATGTTCAATAGAAAACCAAGTTGAGTAGCTTAAACCAGATGGTGGTGGGAAAAATCTTTCACCTAAAACCAAAAATGAAAGCCCATCATATAGCTGGAGTAGCTAGTACTTAGGATACCTACTTGTTGCTGTTTCTTTTTTCATACCAGCTCAGTTGGTATCAGCTGTGCTTTCTCAAATTCTTCATGAACTTCAATGTTACTTCTTTCATTTCTGACTCAAGCTTGGAGGAGAAGCCACATAAACCTAGCTCAGAGAGGCCTCTTTCAAAACAAAGTAAGGCAAGAATTGCACACTACTCCCTCCTATGCTAAAAAAAAACCAACCCAAAACTCAACTCTGAAGCTGTGCTTGTTCAGAACAACCCAGTTTCAGTTTCCTAGATTAAAAAAAGTGGAAATTGATCAGGCTCTCAGAAACTGCTAATATCATGATGAGATCCTTCTTCAATAGGTGTGACTCATTGAAGAAGCCTTTGTAAAAGAAGATCTCTCCACCACATACACCTGACTTCATTTCATCTCCTAGGGTGCTCCCACAGAACTCTCAGACTTCAGTACTAACACTAATTTTATCTTAGTGCTGTAAACCTTCAATTTAGTTTTTAGATTTAACACCTTGTTTAACTAAGTGATCATGTTCAGTTAGCCCCACAACATGTCAGGTTCTTGTAGTGTGAACAGCCTACAGTGAACAAGTATAAGGGACATCAAACAATTTAGATGGGATTTTTGTGATGATCTAACTACACCTGTAATAAACTCAGTCAAGAATTCAGCAGAACAACGCCACAAGTACAGCATTACAATTCATTCCACATTTCCTATGCTCTTCGTACTACCTCAACGCATCCAGGTTCATTAGTAATACACTTCTCTTGATTATAACTTAACCTTCTGCTGAAATACTTGCATTTTAAAGCAATCACACATTTGTATTTCATACTGCTTTTCATTGACTTGGGGGCAAAATGCAAGAGGAACACATACACAAAAAAAGACACAAGAAGTTCTCAATTATGAGTGTACAACGTCCAACACCATACTATCACTTCACGGCTAACAAAAAAATACAAGAGAACTAAACATCAGATACAAAACACTGCTAACAGTCATACTCAAGTACTTACCAATCCCAATCCCACTGACAACTGCACCGTCAATAAGTCCTGTTGTAACAGCATTATTTGTAGGTGCATTATGGGGAGCCAAACTTGGCAAGAACAGGCAGCTGTTAAACAGAAGACCAGTAACACACTAGAGTTTATGAAAGTCAATACAATCAGAGTTCAATACAAACAAAATACAGCCCAGAAAAATATACCATAAGCACACCATCACTCTCCTTGACCGTACATATTCATGAAAAGTAGAAATGAATTCTCAAGCTTTCTTTTTGTGAGGCTAAATTATCTCCAGTGCAAAGAGCTTTGGCAGCATACGTCTTTGGTGCGAAGGTGCAGAGACTTATGCCCACATGGCTCCATAGAATAAGATGCTCCCTTGTGGGCAACCATAACTGGCTGCAGCCTTTGAGATGTTCTGGACTCTCAAAGAGATTAGCTAAACGTTCAAAGGATCTGGTAATTGCATACTACACTGTTCTTATTTTAAGTATGTATGCTCTCACAGTAACGTAATATTTCACCAGATTAGCTATACTGGGTCCTTAAAAGAGCCACCAATGCTGTGGACACAATGTGATATAAGGAAACAGATATAAGGAGTACTCTTAGGTACTAAAAGATGTTTAAAGCCCAGACAGTTTCAGTGACCAAGGTGGAGTGAATACCCACAGGAGTTCAGCTTCCAATTTGTACAGATTGTCCTAGTAGAGGCAAAATGATGGCTCTTCCACTTGCTGAAGAATCATCATTTTGTTAACATTTACACTTGAGCAAGCTAGTTTATGTATAGTGTAGCTGAGTTGCTTGACAGAGCTAGGAGTTATTTTGTTCTCATGTAAGCTATAAAGAGTTAACTTGACCACCCATCTTGAAAGCAACAGCTTCGCATGGTTCAGGTCACTACTATCTTCCTTTTGATTACAGTTCTCATTAAATACTTCTTCCTCCCTTTTGAAAATGTTTCTCTGGGCAAATCCCCCACGGTCAATGGTGTTACAAGCATGTTCTCTCTAAGCAAGCAGCATGTAAGGGTCCAACAACTGTTGAGTTCATGAAACACCCTGACACTTTATAACAGACCAAAAAGTTTTTTTGATATTTTTAATTGATTATAGCAGCTACCTTAGGTGACTTGTTGAAATGAAAGAAGCTGCAGCTGCATTATGTGAATTACTTTTGGACACAATAGCAGCATCTACAAATCTCCTGAAGCAACCACAGTGACAACTTATTTGCTAGTCTATTTTAAGTTCTTATGTCCAAAACGTTTTTTTTTCCTCTTATGAAGGATGTAGAACAGAGCTTTGAGCACCATTTGTTTTCCAAGAAAAGTCTGTCCCTGACTATACTGGATATGAAGGCTAGATGCAAAATGGGCACTGCATCCTTGCTTCACAAAGCTGAAAAGAGAATGCAGAACAGCAGGGCTCCCAAATAATCAGGCTGGACTGTGCTATCAGACCAGTCATTCCAAATAAACTGGAACACAACACAGACACTGCATCCTTGCTTCGCAAAGCTGAAAAGAGAATGCAGAGTAGCAGAGCTCCCAAATATCCAAGGCTGGACTGTGCTATCAGACCAGTCATCCCAAATAAACTGGAACAAGTACACTAAAATGCAAGTAGCTCTGTAGAAGGCCGTATCAGAACAGAAATAGATTTAAGAAAGAGAAGCGCATAAATATTAGGTCTGGAAAGAAAAAGACAAGATGAATGATTCTGTCAGGTGGAGTTGTTTCTGGTTTTATGAAACTGTGGTACAGCCGTGGACAACAGAATGCTTCTACCTCTTCTCACAATTCTTTTAAAAAGGGGACCAAAAAAAGTGTGACACTGAGGAGCTACTCATCTCATATAAGAATTTGTCACGCTCTTTTGGGCTTCACAGCAGTTGTCATTTTTGGTCATTTGTGTCACTAAAAACGTTTTAATAAAGTTTCTAGTCAAGGTTTTTGAGCTTTTAACAAAGCTTTGGGGAAATTATTAACAATTACTTACAATTACTTATCACCCAAGGTGCCATTCATAATTATCCGACTTGCACGTACCTCACAACACTGCCCTTCCTGACATACTGACTATCTGCGAGCCTCCGTCTATGGACCAGTCAGCAGGCAGTTAAGGAATATCTGTTCCTTATACTATTGGTCTGAATTTTTATAGTAATTTATGAGAGATTTACCCCTTAGCACAGGACAAAATTAGCGTTTTGAGGTTTTTCTATTCCATTTTTATAGCCAAAAAGACAAAACATTTTCATTAAACAGATGCTGAGAGTGCTGTAAGGTGTTAATCTTCTGAACAGTCAAGTTAAATCATATTACATGATCATCAAAGTGCCTCACTCAACAAGTCTTTAATTAGAGAGAGAAAAAAAACAGTAAATGAAGGCGATACTGGGTGCTACAAGACAAAATTAGTTAAGTGTTATATTCAGGCTAGACCTCCAGTTAATAATTTTTTTCATTTCCAAGTTCTTCAGCAACTTTAAATGAGTTTCAGAGCGTTTGGGCCACACAATGTTGCACACAAAACACTAGCAACTAATGAGTTTCTGCAAGGGTGTGTTGGTCTTCCTTCATTTTTAAAAGGCACGTGAAATCCAGAACTGAGAGAGTACTATCAACATTTGATACAAACTGAATTCACTTTCAGATATGGCAAGCAAATGTTGGTTTCAAGTCATTAATGACAGAGTGGAAATTTACGTGGCTTGAAGCATTCCTTTCTTTTCCTTAAAGATTTCGTTTGCCTCTGGCTTGCAAACAGTCTACTAAAAATTACCAGTACTTCTTTGAAAGAAGAAAGTAAGAAGACATTGCACTGTGCCCCATGCTATTTGAAAGCACTGTAGGACCTTACCCGAACCCTTCAAGAGATGTGTCAAACTCAATGAATGCTGGCGTAACCGATGATCCGTGAAGCCTGATATCATGCGGGGTTGTCATAGAGACCAAACACTTCACTCTCGTCAGGGGTACTGTGCTCCCTTCTGCTGGCTTGAGCAGGCTCTTGCTTATGCGATAGTGGCTGTCTTCATGCAAACTGAAGACGCTGTCAGAACCCAGACCTTCCACCAAGGTAACCATGGTATCTACAGTAGAAGCCAAGAAACAACACAGCATTGCAAAAGGGAGGCATTTTCAGGCTATTTATTTGGACTTTTCAAGTACTGCTTCCAGTGCAAAAGATGAATTGTCAATCATTGTCAACTAGTTCAGGCTCTTGGTTAGAAGATTATAACTTCGAAATCATTGTTCTCATTATAAAAACATTCAACTGAAGCAGAGATGAGCATCTTGTGCAAGGTATTACAGAAAGTCTGTGGTAAAGCCAAAAAACTGATTTAAGAGGTCATACCACTACCTAACATCGGGAAAGTGTCTCTTCCACAGAGGTTCCATTTCAGGTGCCTTCCTGCTACCTGACTTAACAGGCAGGAAAAATTCTGCCTCATGTTTTTCAGATGCAGTAACTCAGACCTAAAAGTCTCAGAGCTCTCAGTAAGCCAAAAGGCTCAGTAAGCTTAGCTTAGAAAATCTAACATAACTTGCAGTATTCAGAAGCTAGCTTTGCCTTCTCTTTCCTAGGTTAAAACCTTTTCAGACGAACATTTTCACAATTTTCAATTTTTACTTTCTCCTGTGATAATACCCTATTAAAAATAAATAAATAAAGCGCTGTCTAAGAGATAAGATGAATCTCTGCTTCTCTACTCTTTTTAAATGTACTGAACCTGATCACATAATATGAATTCAGTTATTTTGTTTTATTTATTTATTCCATTATTTAAGGCTTGGAATTCAGTACCATCTGGGATACTTTATAGTTTCTTTTAAATAATTCAGACATTTTAACTATGTGTTACAACTGGCCATACAACAACTGAGTTGATGCCTAGAAATAAATATCACATGCTTTGGAAACTTATCAATAATTACTTTGTATTACCATTTGCTGAGACTCTCCTATGCTACAAGAACAGGTATTCCTAAACTCTACAACTCATGGATAATAACAGGAAAGAGTGCACATGAAAGAAGTTTGGATCTGATGGAGGAATCCGTCAGTTACAGACACTCAATGCAGTTTATCAGATTGATTCATTAAATGTCTGGAAAACAGATGTAACTTTCCAGTATGATAATCAGAGTTGATGTGTAATTTCTGATAGAATACTTCATATTCTATCAGACGGATGAACTTCCATGACAAGATACCATACAAAGGTACAATGAAAATTTCTGCTAGTGCATACGCATATGTAGGTGTATCTATAATCTAGGAATATCTAGTGAATATCCTATCAAAATACATTGTGAATACCTTCCCACAGTGTTGATTCCAGGCCTAAAACTGAAACTGAGCTGTCATGGTGTCCATGCCACCCTCTTTCTCCCCACCCCACCCCCCCCCAAGATGATGTCTGTCCTTTTTCTGGAAAATTTTTAAGGTATATGCACTCATAACTCAACATGATTACCACACACCATTAAAGATCTCAATTTTAATATACTAGGAAAGTAAACATATTGAAAGCAAGCAATAAGTAAAACCATTGTAAATATTTACCACGAACAATTAATGAACGGTTAAAAAGGAACTGCTGAACTTTAAATAATTAAGAGTGGATGATCCAACTCCAAATTTACCTCTTTATAAGATAAATGATTATTAGACTGAGATTCTGCCAGATTAGGTAAATTGTCCTTTTTTTCTTTTTAATTCTTTCTATGTCTATCTCATTACTAGTAATGATAATGATGAGCCAGGTTCTTGAGTCTAGCTGAAATAAATGGAACTGAAGTTAAGTGCAGGAATTTCAGTTATTTTATGTGACACCTTACTGAACACATGAGAGGCACTACATAGATTTAATGACATGTGAAGTGCACATGAAAGTATCTGAGAAAAATATTTTCCCTTTTACTGTTAAATAACTACAAACTCCGGATCTGCTCAGGACTTAAAAGCAAACTATCATATTTAATAGTTACTGTTCCTAAAATAAAAACCTATAACTACCTCATTGGATATATATTAAATACAAGTACTACATTCCCTCTGCTTTTAGAGCTTTTTCCAGTCAAACCATTCTGATGATTTCACATTCCATACAAAGCCAAGGTGAAGTCAGGTTTTTCCGGATGCTTATCTACAAATTTTACATAAGTATGCAATTGGAGGATGTCAGTGAAGCATTCTTAATGTGAATTTCTAGCACTTCAGCACCTACTTCTCATTTCCGGTTCAAAACTCAGTGAGCTGGGCTTGTGCACTCGGTACTGTTTCAACAGCTTTTTGTCCCAAGCTCCGCAATTCAAAGGATTTCCCAAGCGCAAAAATTCCCTGAGAAAAAGAATAAAAAAATGTACAAATAATTTTGTCTATTTATTTGCCTAGAATGGCACCAAATCTAATACCATTTTTTAAAAAAAGACAGTAATTACTTGTAATAAACCTAACTTTTAACTAAGAAAATAAACTAACGCTTAATTACAAGAAACACATTTGATCCATTCAAAACTATTTAAGTTGTGAATACATGCTCTCAAAAGTTGACATTATTTTAACTAATCAAACAATTTTAATAAAGCTCCTAATTCCCTTAATTCCAAAGGCTTGAGAGGATGCTGCCTCATCCTGTAGGAGAACATCAGGACACTCACTGATGCACATTCAGCAAGCTGAACTCACCTTGAAAGGTAGACCACAAGCTGAAATGAGTAAGTGACCTCAGCTTTCTTTTATCTGTGTCTCCTATTAGGCTGGGGGATAGTTTCACAGCTATCACAACATCTATATCTATAGATAACTATAGTATCTATATCTACAACTACTTAGGCTATCAGTATCTATGCTTATGGAAGCTTAAGTCCCTGCAATGTGACTATCAGCAAGGATGCTCCCTCCAGAATCATTTGCGACACGGCTACATGTCACTGAAGTGGACTGACCAGCCATCCTGGCTGCAGGTCAGTCAGCTGGCAATCCATAGGAGGTAACACAATGCAGTTCCTTATTCCAGCTGAGATCACAGAATGGTCTGGGTTGGAAGGAACATCATCTAGTCTAACTCCTCTGCTGTGTGTTGGGATATATTTCACTATATCAGGTTGCTCAAAGCCCCATCCAGCCTGACCTTGAACACTTCCAATGATGGGTCATCCACAGCTTCTCTGGGCAACCTATTCCAGTGTCTCACCACCCTCACTGTACAAAATGCCTTCCTTTTGTCCAATCTAAGTCCACCTTCTTTCAGTTTAAAACCCTTGCCCCTGGTCCTGTCACAACAGGCCCTGGTGAAAAGTTTCTCTCCATTGGTCTTATAAGTCGCCTTTTTATATTGAAAGGCCACAAGAAGGTCTCCCCAGAATCTAGCAAGCAGTCCAAAGCATCAGACAACTGGGTGGACATTTAACAAATTGTTCAAAACATGCTCATAAACTTGTCAAGCCTGCTTTTCTAGTACTAGCACAGATGTACAAACCTACTTTCATTAATATGCAGAAAGATCAACCTTTTAAACTTATGCAACCCCAGATTTTTCCAGACACCTCTTGTACTGCATTCCTGCATTTCCTTCATGCAAACTGAAGTGCTAAATAATAGTGCTGGTCTGAACGTTTTCCAATATGAGGTATTTAACATGACACAGAAAAGTCTAGGAATCTGTCCTCTTCTATGGCAGTGTCGCTTTTAAAACCATCATGTTTCCTCTTCCTAAGGACTTAGCCAGGAATGACATTTTTGATAGCCTCTCAAGATTTGCAGGAAGGAAGCAAGCATTTAACTTCAGTACAGTCTCTGAAAAACACCAAACCGATTTCCCCTCTCTACACTTCCCCCTCCTTCCCCACCCTCCAATTTCCAATGTCTCCAGGGTTACATGCTGATTAACAGAAGCAAAACACTCTATTTGATGAGAGATAAAATGGGATCCCGTGCTATCACTACCACACAAGGTCACTTATGCTCTCTACGAATCTGAGCCATTTACAGTCAATGAGTGACAGCATAGGCAGCAGGGCTCAGCTCAACCAGACTTTAATGCTATCTTCCTGACCTCAACACCATTGGCTGCAGCGCCTGGGAGGCCAGCCTTTCAAACATTCTTTGGAGTGGCGGATGCAGCGAGTGGTCCTCATCAGCCAGAGCAGCGCTGCATCTTTGTAGAAGCCGTGCATGGAGCCCAGCTTCGCACATGACTTGCTGGTTTCTCTCTGTGTGCACTAGAGATTGTAGGATATTGGCCACTGCCAGCTGGAGATCCAGCGCATGCTGGAAAAAAGAAGAGCATACAACTTGAGAAGAAGCAAACTGAGAATGCAAATAAAAGAAAGCCCTTATACATAATAACGAAGAGGAAACTATCATAAGCAATAAATACACAAAACATCCTATACTTAGATATATGCACATAAGTGTGTGTTGCGGGGATGCGTGCGTGTGTGGGTGAAGAGAAACTTCACAATATCTACAAAATTTAACATATACACAACATAACTGCCAAATTAATGCCCTGAAGACAGAAAGTTGTCACATTCATATAATTCATATTCATAATGAATTATGAATTCATATTCATAATCAGTAGAGGACAAGAAAGATGAATTGAGTCTAGTAATCCTTGTAAGCTTTTGGAACTTTTTTTTTTTAAAATAAGCAGTGTTCTTCAGGGAAGATATCTCAAGCAAAAAATACTTAAGCAACTTCAAAAAATGCTCAGTAAACTTTTTATATACAAACCATCAGTAGAG
>VZSC01004829.1:146326-179808 GCA_013398225.1 Steatornis caripensis
TTGCCTAGCTGCTCTCTAACCCAATCCTCATCGACCAAGGGCAAGTCTTCATTTTTCCATGCTTTCTCTCTTATCTCCAGAGTCTGGCAATCCAGAGGGCCAGTCCTAGCAGCAAACCCTGAAGCAAAGAAGGTATTCAGTAACTCCGCCTTCTCTGTGTCTAGTGTCACCAGGTCACCTGCCTCGTTCAGCAGCGGGCCCACATTTTCCCTAGTCTTCCTTTTGCTGCCAATGTAGCTGTAGAAGCCCTTCCTGTTGTCCTTAACCTCCCTTGCCAGATTCAATTCCAGTTGGGCCTTAGCCTTCCTCGTTGCATCCCTGCATGTTCTGACAACAGTCCTATATTCCCCCCAAGTAGCTAGTCCTTTTTTCCACATCCTGTAAATTTCCTTCTTCCCTTTGAGTTTTTTTACAAGCTCCTTGTTCATCCATCCAGACAGTCAACCAACAGGTTGCTTCAACACATCAAATATAACCATAAACTGACATCTCTGTCTTAACTGCTGCCACGACAAAAACATTCAACATCAGAGAGAACACTGTATACAGTGAAGAACACCAGCAAGCTAAGTCAATATTTGGTCAGATGTTGGTATCTTATATTCCTGTGACTGTAGTGAAGGAACAAAGAAATAGATTAAAATAGAAATACAAAAGCTTGCAATGAACATATCTGAAGAAAACTATTTTGGGGAACACTGAGGCATGGGGGTGGGAAGAAGAAAAAAAAGAAGCCAGGAAAAAAAAAAAGTTCATACCTGTCAAAAGAATCTGTTGCTACCTTGTAGAGGTAAATAAAAAGTCTGCTGCAGTGTCTTAGTGTAGGTGACACAGAATCCAGGGATATTAGGTCATCTTCCAAAAGTCTTTGAAACAGTTGTGTATTTGAAGGGAAGACATTTAAGGGACTTATTTTTCTCAAGTCTGAAAAGCAGCCAAGTAACCGAACAGCATCTGCCAGTTTTTCATACTGGATCTCTGTTTTGAAGAAATGAGAGTTGGCTGGCTCGTAGCGCATTGCTGCAGTCAATGTGCAGAACACAGTGTGAAGCAGTTCAAACACTTGATTCTGATTGACTTTCTCCCAGCCATTCTTAGGTGGCGAGCACAAAGATCTTTCCATAGCAACGAGTAAAGATGTGACATACACAAATCCTCCAACTTTTCTAAAAACAGTTCTTGTGCGGTGACTTTCTCTTAGCACCAAGAGCAGGGCCTATGGACAAAACAAACAATCAAAACCAAGAAGAAAAAAAAGCAGCAGCATTACAAACAGCTTGGAAAAAGGTAGGAATGTTTTTGTTTGATATGCTAACAAAATCCTCATGTCATTTGTCAGAATTTGGTAATGCCTGAAGTCTCCAAAGGTCAACTTGGTACTGCAAGAGTGCCCCATCCTCAAGAGCTTACAAAATAAAAAGAGAAAGAGTGGGGGGGAAAAGTAAAGCATTGCCCCCAAATTAGAAATAAGAAATTAAGGTGATAAACGAACTTGCCAACAGATAAGACTTGACCAGGCATAGAATGGAACGCCAAATCCCCAGGTAACTCCTTTAGTGATAAAGCAGAGAACATAGCTATTAGCAAGGAATATACTCTGCCGTCATACTTCACAATTTCAAACAAGAGTAGGCAAACAATTACATGTAGCAATGAGAAATCTAAACTTTGGAGCACTCTAACACAGGTCTCAGAAATCTACAATGCATAAGCACCTGGCAGCTACAAAGGCACAACAGCATTCAAAGATAACAGCAGCAGCAAAAAATTATCCCAAAAATCCCACTTAGTTATAGCCTTCCTCTACAATGAAATCCATAAATCTCTGAATTCAGTGAAACTCGATTTTAAGAGTTGCTGTTCAAAAATAAGCCTGACAGAGAGAGAAACAAAATGGATAAAACCTTACTTGCTGAACAAATACAAAACCACAATATAAACAGCGGAAACGATATGAATCTAGGTACTAGAGAATAATACTCAATTTTCTGTGAAATCAGGGGGTAGAGAAGCCCATCCATTCAACCAAAACCAAACAAAAAAACATGTCATGGGAAGTTTGATCCACATGTGAATATGGAATACAGAGGAAAAAGTCTCTCTACACAGAGCATCACAAACAACAGAAAAATATTATTGATACAGAAAAATAGGCTGGGAGTGGGGGGAATCTTCCAGTAAACTCTTCCAAGAGTTTAATTCATCAGAATCATGGGAGGTTTTTTTAAGCGCTCAGAAGACAGATAGTGACATAGTTAGACTGTCATTCCTTTGAATTACATTTCCCATATCTCATTTCCTGCCAAACCTAGATAAACAGTAAGGGACAGATCACTGCACTATTCTGGACTGTCAGGTCCATAACCAAAACTTCTGAAAACAGCACCAATGGAAGACAAATACAACAGGTCATATGAAGGACAGAAACTCTGACTTTGGAAGTCAAATCCATTTGGGAACTGCAATATCATAGAATCATAGAATGGTAGGGGTTGGAAGGGACCTCTAGAGATCATCTAGTCCAACCCCCCTGCTAAAGCAGGTTAGCCTAGAGCAGGTTGCACAGGAATGCATTCAGGCGGGTTTTGAATATCTCCAGAGAAGGAGACTCCACAACCTCTCTGGGCAGCCTGTTCCAGTGCTCTGTCACCCTCACAGTAAAGAAGTTCCTCCTCATGTTCAGGTGGAACTTCCTGTGTTCCAGTTTGTGCCCATTGCCCCTTGTCCTGTCGCTGGGCACCACTGAGAAGAGTCTGACCCCATCCTCTTGACACCCACCCTTTAGATATTTATAAGCATTAATCAGATCTCCTCTCAGCCTTCTCTTTTCCAGGCTGAACAGACCCAGCTCTCTCAGCCTTTCCTCATAAGACAGATGCTCCACTCCCCTAATCAACTTTGTGGCCCTCCGCTGGACTCTCTCCAGTAGTTCCCTGTCTCTCTTGTACTGGGGAGCCCAGAACTGCACACAGTACTCCAGATGCGGCCTCACCAGGGCAGAGTACAGGGGGAGGATCACCTCCCTCGACCTGCTGGCCACACTCTTCTTAATGCACCCCAATATCCTTTCTCTCCCCTTAAGTATTGTGAATGAGGCACGTTCAAAAATGACTGAAGACCTTGAATAGACAAAATACACCAAATGAATCATTTTATTACTAGCTTCCCTTTCTTTCTTTTGGAATAATATGAAGCTCCTCAACTGCCAGAGAAATATTACAGTTTCTTTTAACAGACATGAACCTAGATGTCCCAGAATTCTCTCTGGTAAGACTCACTGACTTACTACTGCTTGCCTCAGCTTTTCTACCCTAAAATAACAGCATTATGTCAATTTACAAAAATAACATTAGCTATTTTGAGAAGAAATTGTGAGTCTACATTAGCAGCCAAAAAACCTGATATAACAGAGAACAGATGAGAGTCTTCTCTCTTCCTCCTCCACTCACAGCCTTACATTTCTGCCTTTCCACTATTTTGCTTAAGCAAGTTCTTTGGATTTATCTTCTACTATGGTCACTATGTTTTACATTTACATTAACTAATTCGGCATTTATAACTAACAAATTGTAAAATAAAGTAGGTCTGCTAGAGGAAAATGCAATCCAGAACTGAAAATAAACTTACGTGTTACATGCTTGCTTTTTTCCTTCCATGTATTCTCATTCTTTTTAACTGAATAATACTTTGCCAGGGTATATTACCATAACTGTAGAACCTCATTTCCTATCCACTGAGGTTGATGATGCTAAAAACACATACTCAGTCACTAGCCTTCTTCTCTGATTCTTATATCTTCCATAAACAGATGGAAGAAAATAGAAACCATGCATCAAATGTACGCATTTCATCTCCAGAGGCAATCTACATTCAGTAGCTAAATACCATCCATCCAATCCAACCCCCTTCTCAGGGTTTTCTTTTTTAAAAAAGTGGCTTAGAAGCAAGAGTTCTGAGCAGTCATTTACCCTTAAGATGTCAGTTTTCAGCTGCAGTTCCGTAGGTGGAGCCGAGTGCATCAGTCCCAACAAAGTGCCCATATCATCTTCTCCACTAGGTGATAACACCAACTGCTGGATGATCATCAGGGCATGCTGTCGGCACTGGGGATACTTCACTATGTTGTGCACGCATCTCGCGCCACCAAACTCCCTGAAAATACCTACTCGGAAAGGGGGGTGCAGGGATAAGTAGAAAAGGAGTATGAAAAATACAATCAGTAACAAATAATCACAACAAAACGTGAAAGGTGTTTATTTTCATTTCTACAGATTGAATGGCAGGGTTTTAGCCCTATGGATGTTTAATGACTTACTACTATTTTTTCTCTCCTATCACAAATAAAAACAGAACTTGAACAATATGCTTCTGACTTTTTTTTCACTAAAGGTGTTGAATACAAGGATGCAGGTCAGTTCTAAGAATTTCCTCAATAATTCTGTTACTCCAACAGTAGTTACACATTTCATGCTAGAGCTCAGAGAGTCAAAGGACGAAACAAAGAAAAAATACAGCAATTGCTCCATCTTTAGTGAAGACTTTATGCTGTTTTGGTTAAGGATAGTGTTTATGTAATATTTAGTTCATTGCCAAAAATATAACTAGGCTGCCTCTGGACAAGACGAGCAAACTAGGAGCACTAGTTGAGAAATGATTTGGTCTATTCACAAGATTTGTAACATTCTGTAGAAGTTTTCTTGTCGCAAGACCTATCTCTGTAGAGATAAAGCTTAAGTCAAATAATGGTTCTCAAGCTTGCTGAATACTCAGAACATATTGCAATATTAACTGAAAATTAAATGAAAATTAATTCTGAAACATCATAAAAACCAAACTGGAATATATATGGCACATATAACGTGTGTTTAGTACAGTGTCACCACCTAGAGTACTGCCCTACGTTAATTACTGAAGATAAAAACAGAGTAGGGAAATGGATCAATGCTGCATTACTGTATCAAAAGGAATAATTTTCCTTGTGGCAATAAACTAAGAGAGCAGTTTAAACAACCAAGATGAGGATTAACAAACTAGTCAGGATAATGTTTATTCCCTCTAATACATGTATACAAACCTTAGTCCCACTATCCATTTCCTGCCTCCTGCTTTCTCTGATGTTCTCTGGATGAGATGTAGACTTGAACATGGCAAAAGGAGAGGCCTCAGACCCTGAGACAGTTAAGATGGTTGCATCCCTTTACAGGCAAAGTGCATCTCCTTAGTGGCCAGGTTTCTTGTTTTCAGAGAGGCTGAGGCAACATTTTATATTTCTCCCACTTCCGGTCTAGATTATCCAGTGAACCTGTCTAGGTCTGGACATCCAAATTTCATGTATGAAATTTGGTTATCAGTTATGCAACATTCAGGAAACCTTATCAGAGATACTGGTTTAAGATCAGAAACCAAGCTTTGAGTGTGGTATGGAGCACTGCAAGGCTGCATAATGCCTGTTTATGCCTCTGTGATGACTTAAAACCTGTGCCAGCCTCTGGATACAGTACCACTGGGCTCACATCCCAGTCACACTGGACAGACAGCAACCACAACTTTTTTGAGAAACAGTTTCTTAACTCCTCCAGTATAGCTCTATCATACTCATGAACTTGGGGAGCTATTGATTAAATGAGGCCCTTGAAATCTCCAGGAGTCCTCAGAAACAATATCTGTGGCATCATCCCACAGTCCTGATGTGTTTTATGCTACCCTCTTGTTGTTTCTCTGGTGAATACTCAGAGACTAACTTATTACTAAGAGTAGCAACGATGGCTGCTTCAAGCTTCCTAAGTGAGGTCAGGAATGCCATTTAACAGGAGCAAAGGATCTGTCACAATTCAGGTGAACGAAAACTACCACAGTCAGATCATAGTTGATAACTCACAGGAGCAAAGCTCAAGTACCACAGACCCTGACACCACACAGGTAGATGTAGTCTAGTCCTGTGAACCAAGACCTGACGCTTCTAAAATATGAGGCAGTTAAAGTGCTTCAGAGATGTTATCATCACATACTTACACCACCTACTCTCATTTATCCTTAGAAATCAAACAATCTTGAGGTTTTTTGGTTTTGCGTTTGGTTTTCTTCCCCAATTTCTCCTTATACGTAAGCCCCTAGACATACCTTCGTGCCAGTCCTGACTCACTTCTAATCCTGCCTTTTCTTACATGGCAAAAACAAAGCTGAGCAATAAATTTACAAGTATGTAATTAATCTGTAATCTATACCAATTCCTCTCTAAACTCTCATTATTTCAGCCTAATTCATTTGCTTCTTAGTTCATCATTCAACAGATTCATCTAGTAAATAAAAGATCATGTTTTTTTCCTTTACATTAACAGAAGAGGTAGCTTCGTGAACAAAAGGGAAGTGTCAAAGGAGACACCTCAACTTCAGCAAAACTTCTGGCAGTGTTATCCACAGCTTTCTCATAAGCAACCCGACAAAATGGTCTAAATATGATCATAACAGCCTGAATGTATAACTAATTGAAACATCAGCTTGGAGTAACCTCTACTTTGCTGCAATGCCTTTCTGTTTTGACAAAGGACATACCACTGGGGTTTATCTCAAGTGCTGTGAATAACGCCTTTCCTGATGGAATGAAGAATTTACTTAAAGTAGGTGGACAGAGCCAAGCTGGTAGATGTTGTAAATGCTCAATGGGAAGAATTCAAAAGTCATCTTTGAAGGTAGTTTGAAACTACAAGCTGAAATGCAACAGAACTTGAAAACAAGCGCAACAGTGAAGTGACAGAGACAACACTGGAGGTTACTCCAACACTGGGCCTAAATTTAAGTTAAAAAATTTGCCCAGGTAAAAGCAGAAAAAACCCCACCAAGTTAAAAGCTTTACGCCATTATCCCAGGAGCTAATGTTTAACAGTGAACTGTCAACCAAGCTGGGCAATTTTCAGGATTTCATTCTTAAGCATTTGTCACAGATTGTAGTTTCTCCTACTTAAATGAAAACAAAAACAAAACCAGAAGTGAGAAAACACCAGCCAGAATTGAGAAAAAAGAAAAAAAACACCCAAGTGCTGAAATAAGGATGTTTCATGGCCTGTAAGATTCCCCCCACCTGTTCATTTTATTCTTCATCTAATAGAACAGACAAAAATGGTTTAAAAACAGTTCTTACTCTTTCTAAATCTGTTATTTCAAACTCTCAGAAACAGCTTTTACTAATATGAGATACACATACTGTCTATTTCGATGTCGCTAAGTCTTGGCTAATGAAGCATAACATAAATCTGTCTGATTTAGAAAAGGACACTCGTAACAGCCCTATTTATACATACTGACGGGGAATATGCATTTAAAAATTAAAAGCAGTCTGTCACTAAAGATGCAAGCATTTTTAATCATGTTTAAGTAGACATGACACTGTCAACAGCAAACTACATGTCTAATTATATGTTTACATTTTCTGATATACAACCTGTGTTACAAGCCCTATTACAAATTATTATAGTATTGTTGGAGAGTGATGGGGGTGTGGTGGTTGCCTTCTGGTAAACAATAGCAAAGAAACTCAAGATTAAAAAGTCCACTACCTTTATTTTATTCACTCCAGTTTATGCTGACTATTCTCTCTTCTGGAAAAACTTGGCAAGAGAAAAAATATATTTCCGTGTGTTTGAATGCTTGCCTGAAAGTTAGAAAGTCAAGACTACTTTTGCTTTTAGGCATGATTTTCTGAGTTACTTTTTTAATAAATATTTTGACAGCAGTCTCTCTACTTACCTGCATTTGTGTTTGATCCTTGTAGTAGTACCGTCAAGGTCTCCATAACCAATAAAGCCAGCTGCTTTTGGTCCTCAAATGAACTGTTTCTTGAATCTCCTAAAAAATAATTTCAGAAGCCAAAGTCATAGTAAAGATCACTCTTTTTCTAAGACACTTCTTGGTACTTTCCACTGACACTTTTATTTTCATTGCTTCCACAGAGAACATGCAGTCTAACCACATTCCAAAGCAAGTTAAGATTTAGTCTTCACATGCACTCCTGGCAAAGTTGAACTATGAATATTTTGGAAAGTTAATTTATAAAGACAAGAATTTAAACAGAAGCTTTTAAGCACTGTGAGCTCAGTCGCTGACAGTGCAGCTGTAGGTGTAATTTCATATCCCCAACTTTTGTTTCTTGAAGTCACAAAACCATACCATTAGTTAAGACTAACAGGATCCGCTCTTGTTCAGTATTCAGTACTAGAAAAGAGAATTTCCACACAAAAGCATAAAACTACATTCACATAATTACAGTAAACGTGCTGATGATTCAACAGGTGTAACAGATGAACCAACACTGCAAGTGACATCTTAAACACAGACTAATACTCCAGAAAAAAAAAAGAATGGCTAATAAGAAGCAAGCCACAAAACAAGGGCATATGCACTCAAATAGCACCCTAATCGGATAACAGCTTGGTCCATTTACTTACAAGAACATGAGAATTCATGTGTTCTTCAATGAAGTTGCTGGCAACAAAGCTTTCTAACCCTAATTCAGCTGCTACTGCTCACTAACAAAGCTTCAGACAACAAATCCGGGAGAAACATCCAACAATTATGATTAAAAAATAAGTGCCTCTGATGCAAGTACCTCAACTTTAGTTTGAATAAAGAATGAAAAAAAAAAAATCTGCGTGTGTGTGTGTATGTATGCACATATGCTGCTTGGCATCGCATGCTTTGCAGGCTAAGCAGCTATGTAGCTTAGCTATGAGAGGTTCAATTCTGGAGATAACTAACTTTTTTTTTTTTTTAAAAGCTCTTAGAAAAATGTAGACCCAA
The DNA here is from genome assembly GCA_013398225.1 of Steatornis caripensis. Lineage (NCBI taxonomy): Eukaryota > Metazoa > Chordata > Aves > Caprimulgiformes > Steatornithidae > Steatornis > Steatornis caripensis. The sequence goes on from VZSC01004829.1 coordinate 155,120, forward strand.
ATTGTAAAAAAGTCTGCAACCTTGAATATGTACTCCTAGTAAGAGCTCAGATACACACTCTATAGTATTTTTCAAAGCTGGGGCTAAACACAATTAAACGTTCAAGTACCTTTTATGAGGAAGAGTATAGATACTATGCTTCGGTCCTTTACTTGTTCTTTTCATGTTAAGTAACAAATATTAAACCAATACATCAAAAAAACACTTAAAAAGGAAAATATGAATGTCTTCTTTTTGCATTCATACAGCGTCTTTCACTAAAGCTTGCCTTGAGTGTATCACCGGACATCAAGAGAGAAGCAATTCCAATGAGCTTTTAAGATGGCATACCAGCCCCCAGCAGAACTTTGCCCTTGAGATACACATTCAGACTCTCTTGTTCCTTTTAGGTGCCAGCCTGCACCATTCCCACCAAAAAACAGACATGCATTATTAAAATGGAAGAGCACACACTACCTTGATCATTCAGTGCCTGAGTGGGATCTTTCAGAAGGGCTGCATATTTATGAAGAAGATTTACCATCACCTCCAGAAGTCCCACTTCCCTGAAGACATCCTTAAAGATGTAGTCATGACGGGTGAACTTAAGGAGTGTCTTCATGGCAATGATGCTACACTGAAAAGAAGTGCTGGATTTTAAAAGGATGCTCACACTGATTAGTTCTTTACAGGGTATGTAGTTCAAGCTGAAGACAACAAATTCCAGCATCTCGAAGTATTTGGTCTGCACTTCTGGAAGTTTAGGAATTTTCTCTGCAAACTGAGACAATGTGTGCTGCGATTCCAAAATAAAGTAGTTGGCATTGTCCACCATATAAATATTCGTGATGGCATCAAGGATGATTTGTGCTAGATAGTTGGTTTTTGCTCTCAAAAATGCACTCTGGAGGACTGAAAACGCTTGAATATTCCTCACACTGTGACCTAAATCAGGAAACAAAGTGGGATGGGAGGAAAAAGGAAACAAAGTTCTTACTTGTCATAAACAAAGAGTATACTTATTAATAATGATCCATGCATTAATAAGACAACAGTATATGTCATGTATAATAAGAATTTTTATTAAAACTGACTCTTCAAAAAAGCCTCTGCACATCCTACAATCTACTGCTCATGAAAATCTTTGAAAGTAAGTGATTACATAAGCAGCTGAATAAAAGATCATTTCTTTAAAATAGCTGACCTATTGTTAAAACGTGCAACAAGATACAGTTCTAGAGACAAAACAAAGCCTGCCTGTCATCTACCTAGGCCATAAGAAAATGTATTATAGCAACAGTAACATGTTCTGTATTTCATAATGCAGAACACTACTCTGTCCTCTGCAAGTATTCGGCAGGCTAAGTTTTGGATAACAGCCAGCTGTGTCCCCTCACTCAACAGAGCAATAAGCAATGACAAATCCTTTTCAGCTGGGTTCAAAGCCAGACAACATGCATGGCCTCCAAATTTCCTCATTTCCACTCTTTGGCAACTGCCTGCAAGGAGAGCTACGCGTAGAGAAACTCCATAGGGCAGCGTAAGGCCAGCAGCTGCCTGCCTTTCGTAGAGAGGCTGCCCTTGCTCAGGTCTGGATTAGCTGGCATGAATGACCATACCAGTTATCAGAAGTTGGCACAGGGCTGGCTTTGGAAATCAGGCCTGGGAATAAGAAAGCTTCGGCAGGGTCCAGCACCGTTAACGATTATGTTAAAACAAAGGGAAAGACTTGTAAAGCGTAAGGCAGCTACAATATTAGCACACAAGACCTCACATCTTTAAAAGCTCGGTCAAATTTCTTTTTCTAAGTACCTTCAAGTTAAATAAAGTCTCTTTCATTCAGCCAAAGAACGTATCATTCATGAGTACTCTCTGTGGACCCCAGAATTTTCTATGGGCAGATAATATTCTTATTCTACTAAAAAGACGTTGTGAAGCCAACTTTTTTAACTTCTGTAGGAACAGCACAAGTCCTGGTGAACAAATCCCATTATACAGAAAACAACTAATGGTAAAATTAATTAAAAAAACCCAACAAACAATCAAGAGTAACAACTTGAAACACGTTCTAAACAAAGCATTTAGGATGCTCTAACAATAAAATCTTGTTTTCAAACAAGCTATAAGCAAACTGTTAACCCTTTCATAAATAAAGAACCATGATTTATTACATATGCTCTCTGGAATGCTACTCTCTCTTCATAGTTTATAAACTTAAGTTGTCCTATTTAAAAGTAAATTAAATTATACTCATGTTTAGCCTCACCACCTTCCCTGTCACTATCTCTCCAGAAGGCAACAGGAAATTTCCTTGAAATCTAGCATGGAACAATTTCACATATTGGAAGAATATTAATGTTACATTATGAGTCACACTCATTTGTTTCTAAAACGACATTTTTACATGCTTTCTTTCCAATGAAAAATATTGAAATGGGTATTTAAAGCTTATTAAATGTGACAGGTAGTGACAGATATAGCTATTTCTATTCTAACTTAGTATCAACAGTTGTTTCAGGCAATCAAACAGATTAATAAATTATGTTTGATTATTACAAGGACTCTTAAAGAAACCAAATCTTAACCAGCTCTTGGGAGTTCAAGAACTAAAAGGATTTAAATAAAGGCAATTAAGAAAATGAGCTAATACGGTCTTCACAAAAAGACAACTTACCAACTTAATGAAAAGCAGGTAAAAGGAAATGAGAGATGTCATGACAAATACCAGAAAATGAGATAAAAATTCCTTTGGAGATTGCAATAGGCCATGGTTTTCTCATGCTATTGCATCAGAAAAGCTGATCAGCTTAAGCAAAAATTAGTATGTTATTGTCAAAACATGGAGAAATTAAGCTCTGAGTGTGACTATCACCATCTTTCTCTATTTAGTGCAAAGGGAAAACAAATCCCACTAACAATGAACTCTCTCAATACCAGAGAAACGAGGTAATTGTTTAAGGAACCTAGTTATATAAGAGAAACAGCGAAAGTAAATCCATTAGTCTGTAAATGTAACTATCACAAAAAATTTTCTTGTATCTCTGGTATTACTAAATCCCATAAAAAGTCCAAGTAACAAACTAGCACCATGGTCACTATTAAATTCTAAACTCGTCAGTTACATACAAGACTTACCTGAACTTTAAGTTTATACACAAGACCTAAAAAATAAGTTTATTTTTATAAAACTCTTTCTCCCCTCAGACTTCTTCAACGTTATCTCTCTATCATAATTGACTGTGTTTGCAAGCACACCACAGATTTCACCACTTTCTGAACAGTGCTGATGAAACAACAGATTTCAGCTCACAAGTTACACTTGCCTAAACTGACAAAAGCTAACAGGAAGCAAATAAATCATACTAGTACACATCAACCTTTCCCATCAGTTTAGTAAGAGCAGCTTAAAACATCATAAATCAAATCAGTGCATCCCTCCATTATGAGAATCTTTGAAAATGTCCACATAGAAACTGTCAGCTTTGCAGTGACAGATGTTTGACTCAGCTTTTAGTCCTCAAAGACAAAAGCCCTACACTTTCTTCTTTGAGTATCAACCCCAAAATAGAACCTTTGAGACCAACAGAACTAAGTATTTGAACTTAGAATCTTAGTAAGGGACCTAGACTTGATTACAAATGGTTTGTGTAGTATAAAGCTTCTCTGTATGTTGTTTACATTTAAAAAATAAAATAAATAAATAAAATAAAAAAACAGAGGGAGAAAGAAAGCAGACTCACCTTTGCCTGCAGGCTGTGGGACTGCAAATCCAGGTAGCAGGAAAGGTACTCCAGTGGTAACACCGGCTGGCTTTAATTCATTGACACCGTATGTTGTTAAGGAAGTTATCAAATTAACTAAGTCCTTCAAAGCATCCTTAGATTCAGCCTCTTTTGCCTGTTCTAATCTAAGAAAATATAGATCAAGTTAGCAGCACTAGTTTATTTCAACTCAAGTCACTTTAATAAGATATCTCTTCCATTTTACTCTATTAATCTAGAGACCACACTTCTACTGCCCTGTTCCTGTAGTTTTTCATATGTTCTCTGCTCGTATTTTGTACCATTAAGTCAGTCAAACATTATGGGATTTATGAGAGCAGACATTTATTTGCCATAGAAATTCACCTCATAAATCTTCCTTTGAACTCAATAGTTTGCTACAAAGCAGCACAGACATGAAAATTACTTTTAAAATCCTCTTACAAACATGAAGGGACTGGATAGGAAAATACCTACATAGTCTGTCATTAATAAATCCATAATTAACTTGCTAGATTGTATCTGCCACTTTGAGACTTAATATTTTATGCTAATGAAACAGCATCTTGGTAGAAGCGTAACACTTAGAAGCACACAATGAAGCATCTTCAGTAGAACTACAGACCCTTACCACTAAACACAAGAGGATGGAAATGCTAACATTCCATTCCAAGCGTTGTTTCCTGCCAGCAACACACCATCAAACCCTAAAAACTGACTCTGAACCCTAGAACAATCCTCATTTTCCTTCTACTTCACCAAAAATTATGTTGAATCATGTTTAATTACTTACTAACTCTATAGATCTCAGGAGAAAGCTGGGGACCACAATCTCCTATTTGCTCCTGCAGTGTGAGCTGTATTTTTCTTCTTGCTGACAAGTGACTGTGGGAGCCCTTAGAAGCAGCTCATTCTGCATCCTCCATCTTCTTCTCAGTCAGACATGTGGCTGAACCTTCTTCAAACAGCCATTACAGAAACACTTAGCTCACCTATTGCCATTCTACTAATCCTCCACATGCCCTGCCCTTTCACACCATTGAGGTGAAATTACATACTAGCTCCTGTGGTCTTCACAGACCTACTGTAATTTCTCATTAAGTCACCTTCTTCACACGTCCTTCTGTATTACCAGCTCAAAAACCTTTCTTCTTTGCAGTTTGATGCCCCATGTTCAGATTTCATACTCCCATGTGACAGTAATCTTCACAGTAATGCCATAGAGCTGAACAAGTCTCTGTCAGCAGGTTTGCGCCAAAACATGTCCAGGGACAACACATTACTGTTGTTCATCACTGACCAATACATAGGCTTGTTCAAGATGACCCATTTTTTGAAACAAACTATGTTTTTGATTTGAAGATCAAATAAACTAAAACTTATAAGAAACAGCAAGAGATACGGCCATCAAAACAGCGGTCATGTTTTGAACCATCTTCCATCTCCTCTGCGATAGAAAAACCACTAGCAAACACACCACACATTAGTGTGCACTGTTCAGCTCCTCCCAGGCATTTCTGCAAGAGTCTTAGCAAGTTTTCTAGAGCCACCCTGGGAAGAAGTGAGGATAATGCATTCCCACGCTTTCAACCTGGTGTCAACTGAAGAACCCAAGTGCTCTCCCTTCTTCAATCAGACATGCAAACCTCTCATCTTACTGTACCTCTGTCAGGAATCCCCCATTCTTTGATTTAAAGGATGAGTAAGCTCGGGAGAGTTTGTTTAAAACACTTGATCTACAGAGGATTGCTTTTCTATTTGAAAATGAAATTCCTAATGACAGCCATGTTGCCCTCAAATTCCACCTAAACGCTTGCTGACAGTTTCCAGAAAACAGTCGAGTTTGAAATGCATTGCTTTGAATGAATGCATTAGTAAATATAAACACATTCAAAACCACCATTTATACTACAAGAACAATAATAATTCCTTAACAGGTGTTCGAGCTTTTGTGGCATCGAAGATAATTTATGAATAATTTTAACTGTGATTAAGAATTTCAAATGCCATGTCTATGTCTGGTATTCATTTAAAATAAACAAAGAAATAAAAAATGCAAAACAATACTACATAGTAGAAAATTTAGTTCAAATATTTGGGTGCCAAAACCTAGCATCCTAGTACGCAAAATGAATGGCTTATAAGAGGGAGACACCATTAACACTTCTCATTAATGGCCACTACAGCACTGTTTCTAAGCACCTCTGACCTAAGTATACTTCGTAAGGTGTACACTCATAGACATCACTTCCCAGTTTCTGTCTTGGATTTGTAAACTACATACATATTTCAATAATTAAGCATGCTTCTTCAGAACTTCATATCCAAACAAAGCAACACGGACTGACCATAGATTTTACACAAATAATGCAGCAGACACTAATTTGCTGACCAAGATAGAAAAGAATGAAGTTTCTTTCATGGAAAGAAACAAAATAATAGCTTGATCATATGCTCAGGTTTGGGCAGGCATTTTCATTACCCTATTTTGTGACACATTAGCAGGTTAGCCGTACCTTTAATTAAAAGTACAAATTAGAAAACCCAACGTATATACACTGATTCCCTAGTAGCGTAAGAATTCTCTCCAGCACTCTGGTATGAGACCTTATTTACAGAAATGTATCTTCAACACTAAATAGCGTGTCTTCAATACTAAGGAGCACGTACCATATTTACACACATGATTTTTCATTATGATAGTATGTTAAAACAAAACAAAACCCCAACCAACCCCAAAAATTACTAGTTGCAGACAAAATTTTATTTTCTGAATTCTTTCTGTATTTTCAGTACCAGTTGGTTTTAAGCATCTGCTTTCTTAGCAGATACAGGAACATTTAGTAATAAAGTAGTACCAATGAATAAAAGTTAAACAATGTAGTTACATAAATAGAGACACACATAATTTCATGTTGTGGTCCTGATATCTTCATTTCATAATAACCTATAATCACTTATTTGTTCAAATCTATTCACCTATTCTTTATTAAGAAATGTTTTCAGAAAAAGCTCACAGTGATCTGTCTACATTCCTTCAAGAACTTTTGCATACCTGAGGAGGAGGTCACAGAGGAAGTTGTATCCTTGCCATATCCTAAAATCATCCAATAACGTTTGGGATACATCACTGGAGTCTTTGAGAAAACAAGAAAGTCCAGCAAACATCTCAACTATTTCTAGCGGAGAAAGGTCATCAGACTGCTGCATGTTCTGAACACACGTGGACAAACATTCCTTTTCTGAAAAGAATCACAATTAAGAAAATTAGGATGTTACTGACGTTAATCACAGCAAAATGTATAACTAGTGCAAGAATCACAGCAATAAGGTAAATGTTATTTAACTATCACTTATCACAACATTTAATATCACAGAGCACTTGAAGACAAGTAGGATTCTCAAGTGGCTTTGTACTAACCTTTTTGCCAACTCCTCCTCCCTTTTATAATCTTTATTCTTGTAAGGAGGTGACTGTGTAGACAAATACTGGTTTTTACCTTAAAATTTTGACCAGACAATTCAGCAGAATAAAAAGACAAATATGGCAACTGTAAATAATTCTGAAACATCTTTTTTTCTTTTAAAACACAAACTTATACAAAGCACTGACTCAAACTGTTACTGATTTTAGGTAAAACCCTACACATAAATCCTTACGCCATGTCGTCTCATTGCTACTCTGGTTAGCATTGCTTTGGCTGGCATAATTGCTTGCCCAATAAATCTTGATCAAAGAGAGACAGCTTGTCTTGTTCTGCATGCCTCTCACACTCCATCAGTTCACTGGTCAGTTGCAAAAAGCTTTCCTAAATCTATAGTCAGATTTTAGGTTGTCATTCCTGTTTTAAAGATGCTTCCTTAAATTATCTATTTTAACTTCGCAGCATGTGCAAGACAAGTGCAAATCTTTCCAGCTAGACTGATAACGTTTCCCAGAGATCAAATCAAAGCATGAGATAGTGAAAGGATGCTCTTTTGCATATGATAAAACATGTTAACTTTTTTCCTGAATATGAGATGAGCCTCTTGACAGATGTTGTTATCTCAAGTCAGGTTCTTTTTTTTTTATCAACAAGTGAGAGGGAATGCCGACTAGTTTTCTTTCAGATCTTATTTCACTCTTTAAAGAATCTAGAATATCTTTTCATATGCCAGCCTCACTCCTCTGTGGATCAAGCCAATAGAGAAGTGATAATGGTAGTAGCCACAATACACTAAACACCACAGACAAAACTCAGTTATTTTCTTTGTTGCCCTTCATAACGTTTTCACCTATACATATATACCTTCTTCACTCATCAAACATGCATCAGAAGCCTGTTACAGATGCCGGCAAAATGCCTACCACCTTTTAAATCCTATCTGAAAATACTTAACTGATGACTATTTATGCTTCCAAGTGATACTGCACATTCACATCTTCTTGACTGAAATTGGAAACACACTGCTAGCACAAGAAAAAACACAGACTGAAATTCTCTGTGAAGTATGTGCGAGCAGGGTGATATATTTCATAAACTGTCAAAATGGTTTTCTGAAGCCTTGTAACTACATGCTTTCCAGGGTGTGAGGAAACTGTAGGTTTCTTTTTTTTTTTTCAGTAGGTGTACACTGCTAAAATGATAAGGATGTTAGTTCACTTCAACAGTCATCCCAGTTTAAAAACTGCAAATGTTTCTATGTGTGGCTTCAGTCTCAAAGCCCTAAATATAATATCAGAAATATATTCTACCAAATTTCCTACCTCAAATCCTACATATTTAAATATCCATGCAGTTTTAAATTAATGCAATGTATTTGATATGCAAAGCTGCTGCTGGGCAGCTAATATCCTTTCCAACACTGGTTTTTATCTCGCCTTGCTCTCGCAAATTCTTTGTCATGAACCAACTCGGTAGCTGCCCTTGCTAAGCAGACCGTGGCCAGTCCCTTGTAAAAATATGTGATGAATAAAGTACTACTTGTATTAGCTACCAAAATCTGTTACCAGCTACAGGAATACCTCTGTACGCTACAGCTTCCATGCCTGAAACAGTCAGGATGCTGTTTGTCTCAAAAAAAGACAGGATATAAAATGGAATTATTCTGCTTCAGTCATTTGGTGGCTCACAGGCTGGATTAAGCCCATGGGATGACTTTATTTTGGCCTTCAGGATGCACAAAATCCACAATCTGTAAGCTGTATGGCAAGGTGAAGAAGACAAGGGCCCAGCAGAAGAAACACAGGCTGGTTGAACAGTCAGCAATCTAGTCAGCCAGCCAACAAACCCATCCAGCCGCCAGGCTCTTTCTAGCTGTGTCCAAAAAGCTCCACACCCCTGTGACACAGGGTCTAGGACAGGCTACACGTAAGCTTCCTAGGAGCAGTGGTACTGAGAAACTACCTCCTTTCGGCAGAGGCTTGGGTCTCAGCCAAGTGAAGGAGAACCTCCCTGGGCCAGGCCCTAGGGACAACGTCCTTGGGTTGGGGACCCCACAAGTAAGCTGGGCTGGACCACAGAGGTGGAAGCCACCTGGCTGTTCCAAGGTGCCATCAATAAGCGCTTGGAGGCTTGCACTCAAGTGTTTCTGTGCCCATGTGCATATGCTCCCTTGAGGATTTTCTAGTGCCTATATTACCCAGGTTTTGCTGTTCTCAGGATATGCCAGTTCCCAATGCCCTGGGTAATGGAAAGTACATTGCAAATCAGTGGTGGTTATAACGGTCTGATCCAGCCTCTTCCCACAAAAGCAAGATATCTGGGAGAAAGAGTCTCCTCCCAGCATACCCAAACTAGATCTCCCTGGTTTGCGTAATATACCATAATTTGCTATAGGGGCTTCTAATAGTTCAAACTGCGTCAGCAGAACACATGGAGCTGGTTCCTCTTCCTGCGGCTTCCTCTGATGTCTCTACACTTTTACTGCCAGCTAGAGTGGTACCCAAACAAGCAGCAGTACACAGGCATACTGCTAGCTTGCCTCACGCCTCTGTGAGGAGCTGCTGCTCCTAACCCAAACACAGGACAGAGAACAACTAACTCCCATTAAGAATGCTCAAAGTAGAAGTGACAAACCTATGCATCTTCACAGTGACTACTTTTACAGGCAGTTACTGAAGTTGCTGAAAGGCTTTCATTTTGGTGACCATAAATTCTGCACCAAAACACACCAGGAAACTCCATCTTGCAATGTTAACTTGAAATTGTAGCTGAGACTGCCTCATCCAAAACATCTCTCTCAATAAACAAGAGCTCTGAAATTTTACCTGTATGTAAATGCCTGCATGTCCCCCCCACAAAAAAAACCCAGCCTGTAAACTTTCCTTGGTCTATTCTTTTCATGCCTATTTCCTAACTAAGAAAACTATGAAAGAAAAGAAAAAAACGCAATAAATAATATTGAATAAAGACACATACCATGAATGTATTTCACTACATTGACACTAAGGCCATGACGCGATATGGTCATTAGTACTTCCCCTGCACTCTTCCTCCAAGGCAGATTATAGGGAGGGCACCATGAGGTTATTGCACTGAATAGAAGCTGGAGATCATCCTTTTGAGCCAGTTCTTCTGCCGGCGACACAAAACTGCACAACTTTACTAGGATCTGAAACAGTAATTCATTAAGCATCTAGCATTAGTACCCTGATTGTTGCTATTTTTGTCTAGACTTGGTAAAAGATGAAACACTCTTTCATTTAGCATACACATTAAAAAAAGGCAATACGCTGTTTTCCCTTCGCATGTTGTTTCTGTAATTTGAATCAAGGACAAGGTTATTCACCACATGGTTATTTCAAGTCCCAGTTCAATTTAAAATGACTGGCAAAAGATCAGCAGCAGAGTTTAAATCTCTTAGGCTGACACAGCATACTTGCATGGATACCAGGTTATCCCGTTCTCGGAGAATCTGCCCATTATCTAATTTACAGGTCTAAATGCTGCGGTGGGGCAGAGGCGCTACAAAGCAAACTGTTGTTTGCTAATGCAGGAAGAAGGCCATCGATGTGTTGCCGGCAGAGCAGCATCCATACCATCTTGGCCAAATGAAAACAGTCGAAATAGTGTGGCAGGAAAAGATACAGCAACACTGTAGATCTATCTGGACAACTGACTCCTGGATCTGAATTTCCAGGTTACCTTAAACAAGACAAAATGCAGCCATGCAACCAGAGTTACTACGTTGCACTGCCTTTTCTGCATGTTTTGAAACCGCCTGATGTCCATTTTGTCTCTTGTGCAGAAAAAGCTGAGGCTCCCTCTCAGAAAGCTGTAGGACGACTTTGCAAGGCTGCCTGCATCCAGAGGAGGTTTGGAAGATATGTGAAACCTCACCCATTCCTGCCACCTAATTTGAGAGTACCACTTTACAGCCCTTGAAGAGGAACAGAAAAGAGCTGACCTGTAGTATATTGGGGGGGGACTCTATGTGGTAACACTGTTCATTTATTAACTCTGCTGACTGAAACACAGCAAAGCATTTTCTGAAAGACAGCTCACAGCACACTGATTTCTGCTTTGGAAGACAGTCTGCAGTACTAAGACAAAAAAAAATAGACAAACAAGTATGTTCTCATATAGTGATTGTTACTGGGCAGGCATTGTGGCTAGTAAATGTGGAAATAAGGCTCTCATCTTTATTTTTGTAGTGCAGGTACCAAAATGCCTCTCAAATGTTATACTTATAAATCTTAACACTGCCTTCAAATCCTTGAAAGACGTGATTGCTGACAGACCTCTATCGTTTTGCATATGTGGCTACAATGTCTCTAAATAGAGAAGCATTCAATTTGCACCTCGAAACTGGTAGTATGATCATCAACCCCTTTCTAACAGTAACTGTCAGCTCCTTCTAAAAGTTTCATCAAAAGAACATACAGGAATTTCTTTGCAAGCTCTCCAACTAAAACTTCAGAAAGAAGAAGCAGGTCAGATGAGAGACCCTGGTGTCCCTGGGAAATCTGAGGGGTAACTGTAATAGTAACTGCAAGCTCAGATGGTTCATTCCCATATTTAAATTATTTGTTTTCATATTCATTGTTTATTTCCATAATTAAAGGGAAAACAGCATATGTTAAATGAATTCATAGATTATCATCAATACTAATGACCAAAGATACCAAAGACCAGGACCAGTTCGATTAAAACAGAATAATAGTCAACATGTTGTTCCTTTTAAGCAGCGGCACAGAAGAGTTGCACACATTTCTGTGGAGGAAATATTTGCTGAGGACAAAAATCACAAAGGGAGCAGAAATTTAACCTCAACTGTGCTTGCAGGAAAATCCATCTTACTCTGAGCCATCAGTTTCTGAAAAATCAAAGAAGAGCAAAACCTGGTTCGAGTGATAATTTTCTGGACTCTTCTAACATGCAACATTTCTATTCCTCTTGCAAATTCCATAACCTATTTTACCTTTCTTACCTGTACAAAGACTTTCTGTAGTAGCACGCGGCGCTCTGCGAGAGGTAGTTCATTCTGTGCTCCTCCAACTACCTCAGGCACATGTGGAAGGTCAAAAAACAGGTACAGACATTTAACAAGTGTGGAAGGCACTGACATTGTAGTCATGCAGTCCACAGTTTTCTGGGGAAAAAGAAAACATAGCAAAAAACCAGTTTGGCGTATTACCATATTCAAAAAGTCATGCTCCTGTAATGCAGTTGACTCAAATGCTAGTTTTTCTTTCTCACACCTGTGGTAAGGTGTCCACACAGCAGTACAGATTTACCGTCTATTTTTGAATGCCTACCTAAACAGTAACCTTAAAAACAGGACCATAGTTTATTTACATGACAATAGCATCTAACAGCCACAGTTCAGAGCAGTCAGCACACAGGACAGAAACAAAAACTGACAGTCTCTGTCAACAGGAGCTTACAAGCTAATTACAAGACCTCCAGCCAAGCTCTCATTAGCTATCTATTCTTTGCAGCAGTAGAAATGTGAATGGAAGGAGGACTATTTAATTTATGCATTCACTTGTCAAAAAGGTATAAGCAGGCATAAGGACCAAGGTAGTAGAAAACATGAAAGCATCAGTGGGAAGAAAAGACAAATTGGCGTAGAGGCTGGTGACATATTAAACATGAATAAGATGATGTGCTGAATTATAATGGCGAAGTAGAGTAGAATAAACAAATCACAGAGCTGTCCAGTACATTGCCAGAGATTGGCTCTCTGACGGAGGGCAGCATCAAAAGCAGAGGTCCTAAAGATTCACAATATCACCCACTCTTCACTGCTGCTGGCTTTGCTTTTCGCGACTGCTGCTGCTCTTCTTGAACGGCGAGACCAAGTTCAAAGCCTGAGTGATTTAAATGTTGTATCTCATGGGGTACTAAGCAGCAGCAGCATGCAAGAGAAGCCTCTAGGGAACAATAAAAGTTGCATCCATAATTCAAAAGAATATTATAAATTAAAGCTCTAAACCGAATTTTTTAGGCAACTCAAACCAAAGCAGCGAAAGCAGAAGTTCTGTGGCAGTATAACAGAAAAAGGAAGAAAAAGGATCTTAACACAGAAAGTAGAATATAGTTACAACATCTTTTAGTGCGTGTTCATGTAGCTTGTTATTTTATTACTTTTGTCTCTCCCACTCCACAATTTATTTTTAGCCTTGCTGTTTAAGACTAACCTGTCCTGATGAAGCTAGTAAATTGATTGTGGTGAGCAGCATCCAACCTCTACTTGCTTCTTCACTTTGGTTGACCTCCAGAAACTGGACTATGGCACGACTTGCAGCCTCTGTAGGGAAGCAGTTAAAGAAACGCAGTAAGAATTCAATCTGATAGTTTGCAGAAGCAAACACATCCTCTCAATAGTCCCAAGCGATGAGCATGAATTCACCTCTGCAGCATAACTGGAAAAAAGGGCTAGGCTTAGGCCTACACTCTCCAGACACATTCCTGTCTTCCACAAACACTTGGCTTTGGCAGTAGTGTCATGGTTTGAGCCCAGATGGCAACAAAGAACCATGCGGTCGCTCACTCAGTCCTCTCCTCCACACCAGGATGAGGAGAAAATGTAATGAAACTTGGTGGGTTGAGACACAGACAGGGAGGGCTCACTCACCAACTGTGGTCACCAGCAAAACCAGACACAACTTGGGGAAAAAATATTCAATTTAATCAGTTATCAATCAAAGCAGAGTAGGATAAGGAGACACCCGAAGCCAGATCTTAAAACACAAATAAATACCCTTCCCCTCCCACCCCTCCCTCCTTCTTGGGCTCAAGTCCCCTTGCTCCCAATGCCTCTACCTCCTTCCCCGTCAGTGGCACAGGCGGATGGGGAATCGGGGGTGCAGTCAGTTCACCAAAGATTGTCCCTGCTGCTCCTTTCTCATCAGGCAGGGAGGGCTCCTCACACACTTCCCCTGCTCCAGTGGGCAGACAGTCCCTCACGAAGCCCTCTGACCTGAGACCTTCCCACGCGGTGCAGACCCTCAGGAACGCACCAACCCAGCACGGGCTGCCCACACAGTTGAGGNTCCTCTCCTCCACACCAGGATGAGGAGAAAATGTAATGAAACTTGGTGGGTTGAGACACAGACAGGGAGGGCTCACTCACCAACTGTGGTCACCAGCAAAACCAGACACAACTTGGGGAAAAAATATTCAATTTAATCAGTTATCAATCAAAGCAGAGTAGGATAAGGAGACACCCGAAGCCAGATCTTAAAACACAAATAAATACCCTTCCCCTCCCACCCCTCCCTCCTTCTTGGGCTCAAGTCCCCTTGCTCCCAATGCCTCTACCTCCTTCCCCGTCAGTGGCACAGGCGGATGGGGAATCGGGGGTGCAGTCAGTTCACCAAAGATTGTCCCTGCTGCTCCTTTCTCATCAGGCAGGGAGGGCTCCTCACACACTTCCCCTGCTCCAGTGGGCAGACAGTCCCTCACGAAGCCCTCTGACCTGAGACCTTCCCACGCGGTGCAGACCCTCAGGAACGCACCAACCCAGCACGGGCTGCCCACACAGTTGAGGTCTGCTTCGGGAGCAGACATCTCCCCTGGCGTGGGGTCCTGCATGGGCTGCAGGGCCCTGTCTGCTCCACCATGGTCCTTCACAGGCTGCAGGTCCATCTCTGCCTTGCCATGGTCCTTCATAGGCTGTTCCACCGCAATCCTCCATAGGCTGCAAGGGCACAGCCTGCCCTCTCCCCATGGGCTGCAGAGGAATCTCTGCTCTGGCATGCCTCCCCCTGCCTCCTTCCTCACTGACTCCCGGTATCTGCACAGGTGTTTCTCTCACATCCCCCTCCTTCCTCTGCTGCAGGTCTCAGCCTGGCCTCAGCCCAAGGCAGGGCTGACTTGGAGCTGGGGGAGCTTTAAGCAGCTTCTGACAGGGGCCACCTGCCCATGCAGCCCCTTCCCTGGCTACCAAAGTCCTGCCACACAGACCTAACACATCTAGCAAGGCTGCAACAAGTACGTTTCTAAGTCATGCATCATTCTTTAAAGCAGCAGACAGATTTCAGTAACATGCAGCAACTTTTGTGGAGTAGTTTGGCTTTATCAAATACAACATACTCTTTCCCAGAGACATGAAGTCACCATCACTTAGTGGTCTCCATGGGAAAACCTGATATTCAGTTTCTGAAAAAAAAAAAAAAAAAAAAAAAAAAAGCACTGCACTGAAACAACATTACAAAGGATAATGAAAAAAGACTGAAGGGAAGGAGAGGTGCAGAAAGATAAAAGGAATAAAAATAAACAAAAAAAAGTAAAATTAAGACTAAGATCAACAATTACCACATCCCTATCCTATGCTTTTTGGAAAATGAAAACACTAACAACTTATGGCTAATTCTTATGACCCAAGGATCACTTATGGAATCAGTTGCTATTCCCTATCAGTCAAAGATAAATATTCAGCCTAGTAAACAAGTTATCAGCTTCAATAAATAAATCAACAGAAAATGCAACCCTATTTCACTGCTGTCTGAATACACACTTATGTTAAGAAATCTGTAATGTCAGTCATGATGACTGTCCATTACCCTTAAGGGAAATCTAAAACAATTTTTCATTAATAACTGCATATCAATCATCTTCAGCGCCTAGTGTCAACTAGGACAGAAAAGGAAGGTGCATAATATTGCTTAAAAAAGAAATTGCAAAGGAATCACTAATGGAGGAATAAATCACAAACTGAAGAAAAGTCCAATTTTAATCTTCATCTGCTGTCAAGATTCCCAAGCACAAACCTGTGAAGGACTTTGTTCTAAAGAAAACACATTTTATATGGCAAAGTACCTATCAAACTTCTAGCAATGACTACAATGAAAAGACAACTTTCTGGAGCACCAGACTGCAAACTGAGCTGGACTAGTAAACCTACAAAGCAGACAATCCTAGAAGATGTCTACAATTGTTTGGTTCACATTCCTAACAATTTTTTCCAAGAGAGACTACCACCATGCAGAGCCAAAGCCGTCAGCCATTTGTGTACTGGTGAATCAATGTAACAAAAATCAAAGTGTAAAGAAACTCTTTTATCAACAGGAGGACAGCTGATAGATGAAGGGAATTGGTCAACCGCCTCTGCACAACACTCATTAGATCACATGTAGAATGCTGCATCCAGTTTCAGCCCCAACCCAATACAGGGAAGACAATGATAAACAGGAGTTCAGCCAAGGGCCACCAAGATGTTTGGGGACTGGAGCACTAACCCTGTGAGGAGAGGCTGAGGAACCAGGGAAAGAGGACAGCCTCAGGGGCACCAAACAGCAGCCTCAGTGCCCACAGTGGAGGAAGCTATGGAGAAGTCAGGCTCTTCACAGCACTGCATGGCTACAGGGCAAGAGACAACACGCTTAAGTCAAGAGAGGTTCAGACTGCATATAAGGAGAAATTTCTCCTCACCCCAAGGACAGAATGCACTGAAACAGGGTCCAGAGAGGTTGTGCTGTCTCCAGACTTGGAGGTTTTCAAGACACAACAGGATCGAGCCCTGTGCAACCTGATCCCATCTCACAGCTGGTTTGGCTGTGAGCAGAAGGTCAGACAAGAGACCTCTCTTATTCTACTCTTTTCTCTCACATGGGAAAAGATCTACTTGATGTCTCATTCAGGGGAATTTCAGTCACCCATGCTGGTGTCAGTTTCATTCCCTTCCAGCACGAAAAGGATGTATTTTTTCCTAAAGCCTAGAAACCCTTTTATAGTCACAGTCCTAGGGGAAAGAAAAACAAAACAAAACAAAACAACACAACACAACAAAACAGATTTAAGATAAAAATCCAGATTTGGTTCATTTGTGCAATGGCTGTTTTCCCCTGTTTTGTTTTGCAGCCTTGTTCCCGTAACGGATTTTTGTACAAACTACTGGCTTTTCAAATTCTGGTGCTTAAGTAAGGAGAGGCACCTACAAAATCCCTGCATGAGACCGACTAAGATAAAACAAAGCTTGAAATACCAAGGTGAAAGGTAAGGCAATTTTTAAAACTCACACAAATGCTGACATGCAGCAACTTCCCAGCATGCTGACCTGAAGTACCTGGTCGGCGTTTTGTTTTCCAAAACCATCCATTCAAAACATTGGCCAGGTGGTTGGGTGTGTAAGACCAACTTAGAAAGCACAACAGCTATGCCACATGGAGCCATAGTTCCTACACTAGAGGCATATGCAAAATGCCAGAACTCCTGGCAAAAGCCACTTTCTTAAATTCTGAGTCTCAAGTGTGTCTAAAGCAAGCGCTGCCTGTACAATGACAGTGCCCCACCAACCCAGCGTTAGGAGCTATTCAGTAGGCCCATTCTCTTTCTATCTGACAGAGCTGGGCAATCAGTCTCTGACTGTCAGCAGGTATGACTGGTACCAAACAGAGTGCATAGCCTCCTTTGGACATAGTCTCCAAAAGCCACCTGTGGAATAGGTGCTCTTTTAGCCATCTTTTAAAGTGAGACTCAGAGATTAACTATACGCTTCTGAAAAAGTTGTCATGCTGCTGGCATCCTAAATGGCACAGCAGTTGAACACTATAAATAGTAGTTTCAAAACTGTCAGTCTTAATTAAACATTACCTAAAACACAGACAGCATTTTAAGTGCAGGAAAAAGTTCTCTTGTCATCTGCTCCGAGCAAATTTGATAGAAATTAATCTTAAATGATAGTGCTGTCATCAGTACTAGTCTTAATTTATTTCTTGTACCTTTTCCCTAGTTTTAAAGTGTTCAAGTAATCTTTTTAATATAACATGCTCCATGTGCCCCACTCAGATGTCCTTAGCCCTTCAACTTTTGCAGAACAAACCACTAAATCTAGACTGGGATATGCTAGCTAGTAAAAATGGCAAATGAGCAAAGAGAAAAACCTATAAAATAATACGTAAGCATACATATCTTGACAGCTGTGCAAGCATGTATGCATAAGTGTGTGGTCACATGGTTAACACATAGTAGTCAGATTTTTTCAGTGTGGATTCAGTATATATGGGATAGGTGCTTGGTAGAATAAAATTTGTTTCATAAGTAAGACATGGCATGGGTGCTTTGTGTCCTGGACTTCAGAAAAGCAGCAGATGGAAAGCAATGGCATTAGAGGCATTCAGATTGCTAGCATTGTGTTACAAGCAGCACTGTGTTACAAACAATGTTATTGACTATAACAATAGCACTAAGGACAAATTCAGTACATTAAGCTTTTAGTTAGATGTTCTAGTACCATGAACAGCATAGAATAGTGTAACCAGACTTTTGTATAGCTTATTCTTACCATAGAGTGGAATATTAATGAAAAAAAAAATCTATGCATATACCAAAAGAGGCAGGGAGCAAGTAGGAGGTATGGATGGGTGTGTCAGGGGGGTGGCCAGAGCAAGCTGAAGTCAGGGATCCCTTCTCTAATCAAGCGTTCAAGAAGCCTCTACTACTTCTCCTTCCAGGCAGGGAATGCTGGAAACACAGTCAGATATCTA
Source organism: Steatornis caripensis (assembly GCA_013398225.1). Classification (NCBI taxonomy): domain Eukaryota; kingdom Metazoa; phylum Chordata; class Aves; order Caprimulgiformes; family Steatornithidae; genus Steatornis; species Steatornis caripensis. The sequence goes on from VZSC01004829.1 coordinate 173,774, forward strand.
GAGTTTAAAGAATACGAATCATTCCAACTCCTCAGACAGCAAGAGAGAAGTATCAACCCAAACAAAAACGGGATGGCAAAAAGTCTTTCTTCAGTCATCAGGAACACTGCAGTGCTGTCATCACAAACTGCAGATATGAAGCGGCTGATGCCTTTGCAGTGTGCAAAAATGGAGGGCTGCTCATCCACAGATAAACAACTCAGCTGTGCAGCATTTAGCCACACTAATCCAGACGATTAAAGAACAAGCTTTCTAGGATCTCTTGGAAAGGCACTACATTGCACTACACTTGCCTTGGGTAAGATCTGGTAAAGAGCATCAAAACTAAATTGAAAACTAATCAAAAGTAACAAGATATAGCAGACGTTGATCAGAACTGACTCCTGATGAATAGCTGACAGGACACTACTTCCCTTTCAAAGCAATTTCAATAAATTCAAAACAGAATCACCTTGTAAAGTCAAGTCACCCACAGGACAGGAAAAAAAAGTATATATACATACATATTTAAAAAAAACAAGACGTGTAGTCACAGCATGGGAGATAATTTCCAAAACACTGACATCTCAATAGAAGAAAAGTTAACTAACATCCTCAAAAAGTCTGAACGCAGCCCTTAAGTCCACTTACCTTAGGAAGACCCTCCACTCTTCCAACAGAGGCAGACACTACAAGTAACACCATCAGGAAAACTTCAAACTTCATTATGGGAGGAGCCCGAAAGGCTACTTATTAGTAGAAGCTAAGATGCTTCCTTTAACTACCATCAGTAACCTACCCAAAATGTGAGATGCACTTGAACAAATAACTCTAACTCTTGTGTATTTAAGACAAACATAAAATCAGTTCTGCTGATGTGATAGAGGAAAACTGCAATAAAAATGAATTATAAAAGCAGAGTTTGCAGATGAATGGAATCTTAAAAAGAATAAAGGTAGGTATTGTCAGAGGCCAAATACAAACCACTGATGTGGTTTTCTGCAATGGTTAAATATTATGACGATGAATGTTTATCAATTTGGTCTCCCAAAGTGGTTTGAAGATGAGATAATACAGCCTTTCAGCAGATCTGTTAGAGAAATGCCTAAAAAGGTTAAAAACATTTTCATGGGTGAAACAGTCTGAGTAAATCAGTGAAATTAAGAGGAAGAGAAAAAGAAAGGGGTGGAAAAACACAAAAAAAAACGCAAACAAAAGAACCCCCATAAACCAAATCACCACAACATTCAGAGACTATAAACAGCAACTGAAAATGTTTCTAGAGGTAGGAGGGATTAGCTGAACAGTCTAGAGGTACAGTAAAGATAAACTTAGCGTTACATAGTAAACACTGAGACAAATGCATACATGCAGAGAATGTTGCAAATACAGAATGAAACGTTGACTCAAAATCAGTGAAGCAAGAAACAACTGAATTTAAAATTTGCATAAAACTACACAAGTTTCACTGATTATCCCCACAACCACTTATTCATATTCTGACTGAGGAAGGATCTTCCAGGTTGCAAGACTGCCCATCACTAAGGGAATCATTCTGAATTCCCCTGTGATATCAAGTGTTTATATATCCTAATGCATTCAATCATGGGAGCTGTCAGCATGTCATCTGGTGTGCTTGAGATGCAGACAACATCGGACTGAGTTAGAAACCAATTTTAGTAAACATGGAATACCCACTACAAGGTTTGCACACTCTCAACTACTGAAATATGAGAAGTTGTTAAGAGTGAAAGACAAAGGCGTACTCTGTATTTGCCCTGTTTATTGCTTTCTGTTCATTAGTGACCGCAGCCAGGAATCTACTGCTTGGTTACACAGGTTCACGGTTTGATCCGGAGAGGCAGCTTTGTGCACTTACCTTTAAGTTTGCAATGTGGAACTACTGGGATTTCTCATGTACAAGGTACATGTACTGACTGAAATGATAAACGAAAAAGGTCCCAGGCTATTCAGCTCATGGCACCTGTGGCACGGAGAGAGAAGCTCTCCCACCTACCTGCACACCACCCATCTCCATCGGGGACCACACTTCACCGTGCATCAGCACAGCTAGGCATCTTGAAATGCCACACAAGTCCCGCTGTCCATACCAGAGGGATCACCTGACCTAACCCTCCCTGCTGTATGCTTATCTTTGCATTGCGTCTAAATGTGCCAAACACTCTAGGACATGCTACTGAAATATTTGCAAAATCACAGAGGAACCAATTGCATCCAGGGTATGTCTTCTGAAAAATACACGAAATAAAAATGTTGCTTCCCCTCTATCATCAGTAGGCAAAGTAGCCATTAGTAGCCACATTTATTCTACCAAGATTTCAGCTGTCTCTGTCCCTTTTTTAACAAGTTTATCTTTTTCAGCCCTGAGGCAGATGCACTTCCTCCCAAAAGAAACATTCATTTCAGAACTGAGATACGCTAGAAATAGATGTTTGAAAATATATTTTATCATAGTCCTACCACAACTTTTTGATCAATTCAGACACGATCTGTGGAAAAACTGGCAGCTAAAAATCTCAAGTATATATAGGTATCTTCAACCATGACCCCACCATCTTCTAAAACAGACTAGATACCCCAGGGTAAGGGAAGCCACACACTAATTCTCACAGGTATGGATACCTGCTGTCACCTGAGAATTATCACTGTCGTACAGCAAAGAGTTAAACGTACAAAATCATTTAACTCAATTTTAACTGCTTCATTTTTCTTACTCCAAGATTACATCCATACCAGAGAAACAAGACAGTTGAAGCTGTAGTTGAACACGTAACTACAATGGCAATGTACAGAGACTGCTTAAGATAGGGTGCTGGCACAGTTACTACTGCATCATGAAACAGTCTGCCAAGAATAACTGAGATATGCCTCCACGATTGCAGGCATTACTCGCATAGCTATTAGCATTAATATTCAAAAGCCTGATGAAAAAAAATTGCCCTGTGCTCCATTATGAAATGGAGAAGAGGGGAAAAAAAAAGAAATAAAGAAACAAAAAAAACCCAAATAGAAAGCAAGTTCTTGTAAAATTTCTTCCCTTTCATTAACTATCTGAAGTTGACTTTTGATAATGTTTGTATGGAAAGCTTGTCTCTAAAACAAGCTCAGCAATTTAGTTGACTTAAACAGAACACTTCACACCATCAGGAATTTGCACTTGGATATTACCAGAGACATTTCCTGCATACAGTTGTTACTGAAGTTTTTCACTTTTAAAAACATGATAGGAGGAGATACAACCTGTTAATAGCTATTAACATGTGCTGTATCTTTTTGTTTGGTATACAACAGAAGTTTAAAGAAAATAAAATTAAATACAAGAGCCTTCGCAATCCATAGATACAGTGTTATGTCTTTAACATAAAGCATATTCTAAAATGACAAGAATTATTTTTTTTTCAGTAACACAGGACATGTATCTAGCTCTAAACAGTTTAACACAGAAGTCTGCAAACCGAGTTTTAACAGCTTGTTAACTCATCATTTTTGGAGAGCAAATTGCAACTTCTTGGTCCCACCAAGAGTCACAATGCAACTGCAGAACACGGACATCTCAGGTCTTCTTACAAGAGATCTGAAAAGGTTTACTGACCAAAGTAACAGCAATCTTGATAACAGAGGAAAACCAACTGCTTTCCATTTTAATAAAACATTGGTACTCACCTCATTAAAGTTTAGAAGAGTACCAAACCATCTTTTAAGTCACTGTGGTTAAGTTTCCAAGTGAGGTAGAAAACAAGAAAAGCCCCAAAGCCCACCACCACCACCATCTACCTCTGACTTGTCGGGTCTCAAGGATGACAAATGGATTATTTTGGAGCAACAAGCAGAGGTATGGTTTATGTAATAAACACACAAAAACGGCCATTCTTCACAGAATCCAACCAACTAGCAGGCATAACAGATGTTCCCCAGAAAAAAAGGTCAAACGCACACCGCCATTCTGCCAGCACGGCTGTTGGACATTCATTTCCCCTAAATACCCAAAGAAAAGACATTTTGTGCCTGTTTACCCATAGAGGACAGATTTCGTCTATGATATCTGTTTAGCCATCTGGAATGTTTCACTGTTAGTCACTCTACTTAAAATGGAAAGAAATTGTAATTGGCACGGTTAGTGACTCCTGACTTCATGTGTAATAATTTGCAGTCTTTTCCAGCCTGCTATTTCCTTATTTACCACCAAATCCAAACTGAGAAGCCAGCACAGATCTTAAAATTATCTAGTAGACGTAAAATTGATGCTTCTAGGAAATGCTCCTCTTCAGAACATGAAATCAAAGAGGAAAGCTAATAAAACATACTTTCTTGGTGCATTGTCCTCAGTTATGCAATTCCCAACACATGGTCAGGTTCTGACACGCTTATGGTTTCAGAAAACCAAACTTCACCCTGACATTTAATAAACAGAGCAACAGAGAGTTCCACTAACATTTTTCTAGGACTGACGGTGTTGGTCCTAACGTGGGACTCGCTGTACTTTCACATCTTATTAGCTTCCAGCAGCTAATTTAAAAACGCAGGTTTTCAGGATGTTAACATATCCAAGAGACAAAACACACCCCCAACAGGCACCCCAGGCAAAACACAGCAGCTGTCCACAGGCATGTTCTTGTTCTCCTTCTACTAGTAGGTGACGCAACTTCGCTTACTCCTCTGTCTTTGATGTGTTGTCAAGTTTGTGGAACTCAGCTTTCTTTGTAAGTCGAGGAGGAAAACTCTAGCCTCCTCCTCCTCTCTCAGCCCAAAGAAACAGAAGACAATGCATTTTCACTGCAAAACTTCAATTTCTGAGCCTGCACAGTTGCTCTGGATGGCAGCTCATAGTATTCTGACTAATCTGAAACTCATTGACGCACATCTCTCAAAGCCCAAGCTTGTGCCCCATGCAATACCTGTGGACTTATTCGATGCTCTCCGTCGAATTTCAGTCACCATCAATCGTGACACTTGAGTAGTAAACTGCAGGAGGTCAGAAAATTTTTCTGTCATTGTACTTGGAGGAGCATTTCCAAACACCTGAAACAAGAGAAAAATGGATGCATCAGAAAGTCACTCAGTTTACAAGGATCGCTACAAATTATCACCTTACTTTACGAAGAAGGAATATTACTATGAAGATTACAAGTTTTTGTTTCCCTGCTGCAGTATTCATCTCTACTCGTTTTCACAGTGCATGCTCTAAGATATATTCACAGTTGGAATTAAGTCATCATTCAAGGAGATAAGAGATAATGAATGAAGCAGAAAAGTGGAATCAAGAGTTTCCTTACAAAATGAAAACCCCACAGACCACCTGAAGACAGAGACTGCATGTAAGGGGGTAAAGACTAGATACCAGAGCAAATTCTCCATCAGGAGTTCTGTTTTTAAGAGCAACTCCCTTATTATCTGCTGTACCAAAACATCACACAGGGGTGAACGGCATGTACAAAACCATGTGTGTTAAATCTTCTCAAATGGACTAGGAAGTAGAACTGCCCTATTAAGTCTTCCCTCGATAAACTGATGATACCAGGAAGCCTCCCACGTTTCTGGCATCCTAAGGCCTTAATCTACTCTTTTGAGATGCTCCTGAACATAACAGCAGTAGTTACTAGGGAAATTTTTTTATAAATTATCACTTAATTCTAGTAACTAATTTTACAGGATTTAGCATTAATTTGGTTATTAAATCACAGAATCACGGAATGGTAGGGGTTGGAAGGGACCTCTGGAGATGATCTAGTCCAACCCCCCTGCTAAAGCTGGTTTGCCTAGAGCAGGTTGCACAGGAATGCATCCAGGTGGGTTTTGAATATCTCCAGAGAAGGAGACTCCACAACCTCCCCGGGCAGCCTGTTCCAGTGCTCTGTCACCCTCACAGCAAAGAAGTTCTTCCTCATGTTTAGGTGGAACTTCCTGTGTTCCAGTTTGTGCCCGTTGCCCCTTGTCCTGTTGCTGGGCACCACTGAAAACGGCCTGGCCCCACCCTCTTGACACACACCCTTTAGATATTTATAAGCATAGATGAGATCCCCTCTGAGTCTTCTCTT
>VZSC01004829.1:181769-193000 GCA_013398225.1 Steatornis caripensis
ATCAGGTCCAGCATCACTCCTCTCCTTGTTGGCTCCTCCACCACCTGTGTCTGAAAGTTATCATCAGTGCTCTGCAGGAACCTCCTGGATTGTGAATGCCTTGCTGTGTTGTGTTTCCAGCAGATATCAGGGTGGTTGAAGTCCCCCATGAGAACCAAGGCCTGTGACTGTGAAGCAATTTTCAGCTGTCTGTAGAAGGCCTCATCAACTTCCTCTTCCTGATCAGGTGGCCTGTAGTAAACACCCACAACAGTGTCACCCATATTGGCCTGCCCTCTAATTCTTACTCATAGGCTCTCGACTCATTCTTCAGCCACTTCTAGGCAAAGCTTCACACATTCTCTCACATGAAGAGCAATCCACCAACACGCCTTGCTGGCCTGTCTTTCCTAAAAAGTACATAGCCATCCATGACTGCATTCCAGTCATGCAAGCTATCCCACCATGTCTCTGTAAGTGCAGTAAGAGCACGGCCCTGCGACTGTGCACAGATCTCTAGCTTTTCCTGTTTATTCCCCATGCTGCATGCATTCATGTACAGGCACTTCAGGGAGGTAGTTGAACACACAGGTTTCCCTGGATAGATGCAAGTGGATCCACTACAGTCATACACAACCTTGTGGTGGTTGGCCTTTTGCTTCTCATCTTGGGAGGCAGCTAAGGAACATTTGTCGCTGCCCTGGTTGGCCATGCTTATTCCGCAGTCAATTGCAATGACACGAGTATTGCCATTTTGGACCCCGCCCTCTGAGTGCTTCAGTTTAAAGCCAGCCTCACCAGGTTTGCCAGGTTGTTTCTAAAGATTCCTTTGCCTCTTCCAGACAGGTGGAACCCACCCCTCCCTAATGTATTAAAGTTATTGAAGAATGTGCCGTTATAAAAAACAAAACTTCACGATGACACCAGCCATGTAGCCAGAAGTTGATGTTCATTATCCACCTTCGCCCTTACTCCTAACTAGTAAAATCGAGAAGATGACAACTAGGGCACCGATGTTTTTCACTTACACCCCGAGGGCTTTGTAGTCTTCCTTGATCCTGGCCAGGTTCCAGCATGCAGTTGTCATTCATGCCCACATGAAAGAACAGAAGCGGGTAATAGCCCATGTTCTTAAGTTGCTGTATCCTCTCAGCAATGTGTCTTATCTTAGCTTCCAGAACGGAACGTACCTCTCTCAACTCTCTGTCAGGTCAGCAAATGGGCACCTCAGTGCCTTTTAACAAAGAGCCCTCTACTAAGAGCACTCGTTGTTTCTTTTCACAGCATCCACTGTGTGAAGGTACATGCTCACCTTGCAGCCCTTGCTCATGAGCGTCTATAGTGGTTAAAGTTTCAAATCTGGTTTTGGTTGTGATGCTGGTGGGTAGAGACTGAGGTGGAGTTCTGCTTTTGCAGGTCACCAGGGCCCAACGTGCCTGGTTCTCAGTGGTGTCCTCTACAGCAACGTGGTTCTGGAACCACCAATCTATCTCCATCTCAGATCCACTAATGTTACGCAGCCTCCTGACTGTCTCCTGCAGCTCGGCCACCTGGCATAACATGAACCTATGTGCACTGAGTGCAGGTACTTACCTTTTCGTCAGGAGAAGGGTCTAGGCACTCCCTGCAACACACAACCTGTACTGAAGCCTCGTTCCTTGCCAGTCCAGTCTGGATCAGACATCGCAGGGGCTTTCTCTGCAGAAGCGCTGGTTGTGGCTCTGAGTCCAGTGCCCACCATTTTGTAAGAGAGTAGGCGCACTTCCCCAAGCTGTGGACCTGCAAGATGACTGCAGAGCCCTCCCTGTGCAAACTCCCACACAAACTGCTGCCCCAGGCCCTTGCTGATGCGCCACGCCCTGTTCACTGCACTCCTAGTCACTAGTGCTCCCTAGGGCTGTTTAAATCTCCCGCGGTTGCTCCTGGCAATGCCCAAGCCTCATCCAAATCATTTACTGAATCATATTTAATAGGGAAAAACATGTTAACTGTGTGGTACTGCACTAAGCCATGGAACACAACGTTACCTCAAAATGGACTATCTAGTTGTTGAGGTAATTTACTTTTCATCCAAGACTGCACACAAAAAGGGGTCTCCATCCACACTTGTGATGTAATCCTTGCACTAAAACGGGTCACAGTGAAACCATGATATTCATTACCAAACAAAGCACACAATCTGAATTCTGGTATCATCGCTATCTGAAAAAACAGCATAACCTGCTAAACACCTGAACAGTCTCAATACTTCTCTGCTCATTTACATTTTTCTCCCTCATGGCTATTTACATAACCTGCAGGAGTGTCACCGATGAGCCAGGAAGCGTAGCAGATTACCATATTTTGATACTAAAACTTTAGTTCAAGATGTTATACTTGCCTCTCAGAAAGAGGATGCAATCTAAAGCAGAACAATTGATTTTGACTCAGCAGCTGCTTCACCCTCATCTCCTTTCCCTGGGTGACCCAATTAAACTGTTACAGCTGAGCTGCTGACCTACTTGACTGAGGGCACTCTTAAGTCTAGGGACATACAGTGAAATCTGCAATATTACTGCCAACAGGGATGGAAGATAACTGCGTTACCAACTTATCTTGGAACCCCAAAGTTACTGAAGAAAACTTAAAAGGCAGAAGACAGAATAACCTTTCTCTAAGTTTGATTTCTTAATCCTCTTAGTGTCAGTTGCTCCTGCATATTACAGAACAGCCAAAAATATTTTTCCTGCCTACTCGCATTGCAAAGTCATGATGAAATGGAACCAGAAATACAACATTGAAACTGAACACTCAGTTTCCTCACAATAGAAGTATTTTTCACCAAAAACTTAAGCATTTCTCATACAGAAAATTTCAACCACCATTATCAATAAAGAAAGTAAACAGGAACCCAGACTTTATAGGCAGAAAACTGTCTTTGGCAGACCAAGAAAAACACCCCTTATTTGGATTACAGAGTATGCAACATAACCAGTACAGACAATCCAAATTTTCCTAAACCTTTCACAAGACCTCCTTTTGCTGTATCACCTCCCAGTTCATCTGAGAGCCTCTGACTTCCACAAGGCTATAAGAAGGGAAGAGCGCCTGGAGGTTTGCGTGTTCACTGGTATACCCTAAGCAAGATTATCTAGACTAGAATGCACGCTGGCAGAGCATCTTGCCATTATTAACTGTTTAAAGCTCTTTCACTCAGACCAAGGAAAGAAGAAAAACTAATAGCTCTGTTGCCTGTCCTGGGCTTGCCTAGAGTTGTCAGCAGATCCCAGGAAATGCAGAGATCAAAGTTACAGTAAAAGGCTGATGGAGGTGAACTGTATTTTCATTAGTTGCCCCATAATCAAGTTTGCACTACGCAGAACAAGCATCCGCATTGGCTATTGATAATACTCTTCGACTAAAGGTGGTAGTAAAAATCAGGAATAGGATATGCAACATTTTATCAGTAAACCATCTTTTTAATAAGAAAAAGCAAGGCTCTTTCAATAAAATGTAAACAATGTACCACTTATTCAAAACCAGCCTCTTCATCGTTCCACCCACTTTTTTCATATAATGCAAAAGCGTTACTACTGCACTCATACAGCAATGCTTCCACGAACACATCAAGCTCTGAAAGGAGCCTTTTGAATATTCTTCCAGAGGGCCAATCTTTTACACTGATTTAGCTTTTCATTACTATGTGATTCATCATTTCATAATAGAAACAGAAATGGTCTGTAAACCCATCCTTTACAAAACTCACAAGATGGTTTAAACTACAGCATGTTTGAGACATGCTGTATCTATAAACAAAAGTTAAGGATGCTTTAGCTCCTCTGGATTTGCTCATTAACAAGCTCAAAATATCAGGAACGAAATGGAACTGCATTTCACACAAAACTTCAGATACTTCTGACGAGAAAGAAAAACAAAACCAAGACTCTTACATGGTTAAGCAAGACAGTCTCAAAAGAGCTCTTGGATACAATGGTTATTTAACTGGCTGTCTGTTGCTGGTCACTTGGATGTCTACAGGAAGCAGACTTACCTTCCTCACTCTAGACCTCTGCATTCAATAAAAATCATGCTTCTTCCAGAACTGTTTCCTGGATTTCACTCAGACAGACACACAGCTCCCACTTCCAACAGCTCCCTCACTCTGTACAAGAGATGTTCTGAAGTAGACATCAAGGTGTCATACAGAAGTCTTGATCTGAGCTCCACCATTTATTCGGGGTTTTGTCCTTCTAACACAGATATCCCAATCTTGTAACAGATAATGCTTCTATGGTACACACCATCATGGACTTCACTTAAGGCAGTAACACAAGTACTCAATCTCACTTAAACCTGTTCAACAGAATACAGATAACTATACAAAGTAACTGAGAGATTTAGAATCTGAATTTGAATTATTAACTGATACCTTAAAACATTTGCAGGTAAGCCTATGTTTGAGAAACAAGAAAATTTTTTAAAAAGAACTTCTGGCAATGTTCTGGTGTTTCCTGTCAGCAAAAGTAGGTCTCAGAGGAAAGTCATCTCAGAATTTAGAGTGAACCAAGATTTACCATATCTCCCACTGAAAATCCCATATGAATCTCTTTGGAAAATGAAATATTTCTCCTGTTCTAGTTTTTATTACAATCAATTTCAGAGTTTCTCTTACTCTGTCTTGCAGAGTTACTAAGCCAGCAGGACTGTTCCAAAACAAGCTGTACCACAGACAGCTGATGCTCCAGAAAACACAAAACTAGATAAGCCAAAGAAGCCACAGCAGACTTTATAAGTAAGCCTCAAAAAAAGAAAAGTGGCCTTAACCAGAAACCTAAAAAGGTAAACTGTGGAAGTAGAAGTAAATAGATGACATCACAACTGCTCAGCCTCTTGAACACAGGAAGACAAGAACACACTCATATGAAATGCAAGGGAAAAAAAATCCCCCTGTAATAGCAACAGATGAGACCTGACTGACCAAGAGAAATCAGTTTTGTTTGTGCTACCCTAAGTTTGTTGATGACTGATAATGTTTATCAGGGACTGCAAGAAAGGAAGTGAAAGTGTTACTGAAAAAGCAGTATAAAGAACTTATCAACACCAATGTGATGTAGATAAGCAGACACTTCTTTATGAGCAGCGCTGGGTGCGTAGGGGAATCGTTTCGCCAACAACGCACACCTTGTTCATATTACATGCTGGTTATATAGAATACAATAATGCATATTAATCAAGGGTTCATGCATAAACATGTTAATTCCCGTAAATCATTTTAATATCCACGCCTCCATCCGATCATGCGCACTAGAATCCTAAAATGAGTCTGGGGTGTAATAGGAGTCGGTGGTCCATGGGTCGGTGGTCGCGATCTCCCACTGCCCGAATTACTTTTCACCTAGTTTCTTCATAACTTGGCAGAGATAGGCAGGTTGTTACAGTTCACTTTCTCTGATTTCCATTAATCTTGCCTTTTGACATGCAAAACCAATATAATATTGTTTGAAGTCATATTGTTTCATGTTATCCGAGACTCTGCAGGTGCGATCATGGAAGCGTAGCTGGTTACATGGTTACACAGTGTTCCATAGTTACTTACACAATTATTCCCTAAGTTCTTATAAAACTAACATTCGTATAAAATTCTATTTGATTATTTAGCTATGATCATTTTATCATAAACCCCCCAAATCAGCTCAAATTAATAACAAATCAATGTCAATCAGTAACAAAAGAGCACAAGCAATACACGCTTCCCTCAATGCGCCAGAATACAGTTCAGGTTTTACAGAGGTTGTAAACTGAAGTGGCAACATCTGGCAGTAGTCTGTATTTGTGGCAAGAAGGCAACTCCAAGAAGGTCACAGATTAAAAACAGCCAGACTTTGAGGATGGTGATGTTAAAAGCAAATAAGGAAACAAGAGGGAAATGGAAGAGACACAACCACAGGCAGGACCCAAAAGCAAAACATTTGGCAAGCACAGAAGAATGCAAATCTGCAGCATCAAGTTCACCTCAGTAAAGAAGGGCACAAAAGAGTCTCTAGGATTTAGAGAAGGGAAAAGAGCCCATCCACAAAATTAGATGGATCCTATAAAGAACAGAAAAGAGACATGGGGAACACGGGGGAGGAAAAATCTATGATAAAAAAGGGAAAAACTGGGATCTAGGAGAAAAGAGTAGCCAAGACATATTCATACAGATGGAAATCACAGAAACCATCTTTTCAAGAAACCTAAATGGTACCTGAGAGTAGTTAGGCAAGAGCCGATTTTGATGGAGTAAGAAGAAAACTTGGGGCTACTGATTCATTTTTCAGAATGCTTCAACACACAAGCTGAATGAAGGACAGTAAGAGAGAACAAACGGTGCAAAGACATGAGGCAACTACAATTAGGTTTCAACAGGGTTAAGTGGAGGGACCAAGAATTAGAACAAAGCCAGCAAGCAGTGTAAAAGAGGGGGAAAAAAGTGTAGAAAAAGGGGGGGAAAGAAAAAATGGAGAAACAACAGAGAAAGTAAAACTTAACTGTTCGTTTTCATCTCTGAAGTCTAATCAAAACCTAAGGAAAGATTGCTGCACAGGAATAGGATATGCATTACTACACTAGTTTTTCTTAAACCCAACTATATCACCAATTGTGATTTTCATAGATACAACGCTACTGCAAGTAACTACCACAAGGGCCAGAAAAGAATTTCTTCTCCACCTGCAGATTACAACTAAGTGGTGAAGCAGCTATAGTGCGTACAATCCTGTTTTCAGAAGCATCAGCCACCTGTAACCACCAGAGGGAGATTTCCAAGCATAACTGCATCAAACTAACCTTCGTGGGCTCAAGCCAACATTAAGATTCCAATGTGGTAATTTGTAAAAACAAATTAAGAAAGTCCATAACTAAAGGGCATACAATCCAAGCAGATAAATTAAAAAGGAAACAGATGAACTCAGCTTACTTCTTCCAGACTCACAGAACAGGTTACCAGTAGAACTAGGAATAAGACCTAGGGCAACGGAATGACATTTAGGGGATCTATCCACTAAAGCATGCTACCTAGTAGACTGAAAAAACCTATTAATACTATGCCTTGAGTAGGATTAATTTTTCTACACAGCATGTAAGCAGTTCAATGTCTAACACCATCATAAACCATACTTTCAAAACAACATCGATCTAAAAAAGAGAAAGCCGAGTTGATTTTCCTATCAAGTTTTTGCATTTTAGTTTTTGGATTATTCCAGTTCTCCATGGTAGTGTATGCAAGCACAAATCCATCACCCAAGAAAAGCTTCAGGAGCAAGGGTTCAGATCACAGTAGCAAAAAAAAAAAGGGAAGCTCGATCTGTACCTACTGCTCTTTCAAGATCCTAAACTACCATCAAAGTTGTTATTCACAATGAAGCGGCACAGTAACTGAGTGACATGTCAGCAGGATTTAGCTCCTATTAATTCCAGTGATAGTCATCACATTCCTGCCTCCAAATAAAATCTCAGTGTCTCAGCACAATGCAATAGTGAAATATGAATGGTACTGTACAAGCGGCTACTACATCCCTCTTTGTCCAAGAAGAAGGATTCAGACTCAATACACAGGAAAAGGGCTACAAGGGTGATGAGAATATAGAGAATTTATCATGAGAGGAGATTCAAATTTTTCAGCTAGTGTAGCCTAGCAAAACAAAGTCTGACATGAGATACTATGATTGTTATCTCTAAATATGCATCAGTGCAATACATGCGAAGAAGGGATAAGAGTTATTTAGACTCAAGGACAGTGCTGTCACAAAAACAAGTGGGTATTAAACGGTATGGGTAAGTTTATGTTGGAAATCAGATGACTGTAATAACAGTAGGTTCTGCAGAAAGGCTCTGTGACAGCCTACATGCAACTGTGGATTGCACTTCAGAAAAAGTGATAATAGAAGGAAATCTCGAACTGTAGGTTTATCCACTAACACAACATTATCAGAGGAGAATGGGAAACAGAAAGGATGTCAATGGAAGAAAAGCTTCTGTTGTGCTGGAATCAAAAGTCTTGGGAATACAAAATATAAGCACTCAATTCAAATAAATAAAATACCTCTTGCAGATTCTCTAGCTTACCCTGTTAAACACCGGTAACATCATATAAAGTTTTTCTTCTTGTTCTTTCTGAGTCATGTGCCGTGGAGGATGACAGAGCTCTGTGAAGAGGCGACGCAGATGCATCAAACCTAGTGCATTATCCTGCGGGCTACACTCCTCCTGCCGTGGCCGGCCCATGATCCTCTTCACCATATTCATCTTGACTGACTTCTGGAAGCTCACTTGTATCCTGTTCAGAAAGGAAAACAAACTTACTGAATACAACCCATAGAGGCATTATTACATCAAAGCCTTTAAATATATAGCACCCTCTCTCACAATAAGTACCACACTGCAGATAAGAGCATTAGCTAATTTTATATGCTAGGCATTGATTAGTACATGCCTAGAGAATTTAAAGCCAACAACTTCAAACAGGAAAACATCTGATACTCTTCAGCACAAAGCACAATTGACCAGGCTTCAAACAGCGCAAAACACCTTGGTACGTTTTATTAGATGATTTCTATGATTCTTTGGTGCACATTCCACAGCATCAGTGTTATCTACATATTGCAAAGTATTCTCAAAATAATTCTAGAATAAAATCAGTACCAGTTATGCACTTTAAAATTTAATCAAACAAGACCTTCAAACTCTCTCAGACATTGGCTTTATCACACAGGCATGCTTAATTTTTTTCCTGACTTTCCCATGGCAAATAGACAAGGCTATCCAATGGAGTTATCGTTCACCTCACACCTCAGCTGTTGGGTCTGCAAAAGAACACCTCAGTCTTCTCCCTCCTGAAGCACAAAAAATTTGTTTTAGAATAACAGAATGGTTTGGGTTGGAAGGGACCTTTTAAGATCTTCTCCAGTAGATGTCAGGGTGGCTGAAGTCCCCTAGCAGAATCAGGGTCTGCAAATGTGATGCTTCCTGTACTTGAAGTCAGAATGCTTCATCAATGTCTTCCCCTTGATATGCAGTCCATAGCAAACATCAGCCACAAGGTTTCCTTTGGTTGGTTCATCTCTAGTCTTCACCCGTAAGCTCTCAACTTGAACATTGCTGGTTTTTGAAAAAGAGCACTGTGCAATTAATCAATTTTTTAATGTAGAGTGCAACATTCCCACCTTTCCTTCCTTGCCTGTCCCTCCTGACCAGCTTCTAGCCATCAACTGCAGTGCTCCAATGATGTAATTCATCCCACCAAGCTTAAGTGATAGTGGTCAGGTGACAGCTTTCCAGGTCCTCCTGGTTGTTACCTGTCCTACATGCACTGGCATAGAAACATTTCAGTTTGACTGTCAACTCTCACTTTTTTGTTGAAACCCTTCTGGAAGGTTGAGGCACATTCATCACTACTCTGGTAGGTGCACTTATCCATCCTGCTGCTTGTGAGCACACAAGTGTCCCAGCTTTGGATCCCATCCTCCAAGCTCATTAGTTTAAAGCATGATTCACTAAGTCAGACAATCTGCCCCCAAAGATTATCTTTCCTCTTCTAGGTAGGTGGATCCCATCTCTCCCTAATAATCTGTATTCTTTGAAGAACATCTCATGATCACAGAAGCTAAAGCCCTGGTGATGACACCAGCCACGAAGCCAGGTGTTGATCTGCATGTTGACCTCTGCCTGCACCACTATCTCTGATTGGCAAGATAAAGTAGAAGATCACTTGGACCCCTGTCATTTTCACTCATGCCCCCAGGGCTCTGAAGTCCTGCTTGATCTTGTCCAGGTTCTGCTTTTACTATGTCATTGGTGCCCACATGTTTTACAACACCTCACGGATATGACATGGCATCTGTATTTAGCCCTGTATTAGTCTTCAAAACAACACAGACAAAATCTTCTGAACATGAGACTGAAGTCTATTAAACAGGACCTTGCACAAGGGTTGAGAGGGTCAAAGCAGATAAATCCCTCAACAGATGTATCCAGTTGGACACTGCAGCAAAAGGGACTACTCTCACAACCACATTCAAGTAAGGGAAGGAAAAAGGGGGACAGAGGGAAACAGTTTCAGTTCCACACACAAAGTTAAGGAGACCAACAATTAAATACTCCACAGAATTGTAACATCTTATCTCTTATCACTTAAAGGTGAAGGTTGGTAACACCTACAAAAATTATTCAAGGGTAGAAAATGCCTCACGGCAAGAAATTTAATTATTTAAGTTAAGTTATCAAAAAGAGAGGTTACCACGAAAGGTCAGTTATTAAAAGGAGAAGTGATGATTCCAAAGGTGCTGTGATTAGAGTAATGGGGGAAAATACCCATTACTGAACAACTCAAACCCAGATACTAAGTTGTGAGGAAAGACAGTTGGGCGCTAAAGCCAGCAAAATAACACCAGCTACAAACAAGGACTACACTTTTAAAACTGAAGATAATTAACCACTGGTAAGCATTAGCAAAAGACACATATTCTCTAACCCACGAACGAAACATCCTCTGGAATGTGTTCATAAAACAGCATTTTAATAACATGCAAGAAAAATTAGGAACTGAAGCTAACAAACATGTTGGTACAATGCAAAAAAAATCCATTTATGAAATGAGAACCCATCAAAAAAGCTAAGCTAATGTACAAGCCTGCAACTGTAAAGCCCATGCTGAAAATTTGCACTGGCTTTTCACATTTGAAAAATACGCATTATTTATATATTATAGTGTATTATCCCTAAGAAATAACACAGGTAACATACTTCAAATCTGCATGATTCACACAGTTAGAAATGAAACAGCACAGTTTCTGCAGATGTTTCCATCAGAAACCCACACCTTTTCCCAAACTCTTCAGTTTGGGAACTACTCTCTCGCTGTAACAACACATAAACTAACCAAAACACAAAACAGAATACCACATCTGAGCACNTGCAGATGTTTCCATCAGAAACCCACACCTTTTCCCAAACTCTTCAGTTTGGGAACTACTCTCTCGCTGTAACAACACATAAACTAACCAAAACACAAAACAGAATACCACATCTGAGCACAATGAGCCAAAACTTCACTGCCTAAGCAGCAGAGAAAAAGTATATATTTTCTTTTCCATAAAATCTTGTAAAGATAAGATTTTAAATTTCTCTTTATGATTCACAAAGTGCTGAGAACTCTAAATCCAACACCCAAAACGCATGTTGTCATGGTATCCACCACTGCAGCAGACTTTTGCTAGCGCAGTTTTTCTTTTAAATTC